>JAAEAF010000855.1:0-265428 GCA_011037195.1 Triatoma infestans
TTGAGGTTGACCATTTCTTTGTGGTATTGTTGATATTCCTTAGTTTATTTGACAGCTGCACTGATTGTCATTCCTTTTCCCAGTTGGAAAGATTTTGTTTTTTTAGAAAAGCTTTCTAATCGAACGTGTCCAACACGTTCGTCTCTACAAGACATTGATGCCGTTTCTTTAGCAGCTTTGTCGACAGATTCGTTATCTCTTATCCCCAAATGATCGGGAATCCAAATAAAGGAGACTTCTTTATTTTCTCGCAGGCATAGTTCCAAGAGCGTATGTATGTACTGAATCAACAGACTGTCGGAATCCCGATTGCCTATCATCTCCAGTGAGCCCCTTGAATCGAAGCAAATAATATATTTCTTAGGTACATTGTAGTTCCGAATATGTTCTAGGGCTTTGTACACAGCGAATAACTCGGCTGTAGATATGCTTGAGATGTTGCTTAATGGGAAGTTGTACAGCCTCTCATTCACGACGAAAGCTGCTGCTACTCCGTTTATCGTCTTTGACCCGTCGGTGAATATTTTAATATAATTTTTATATTTAAGCAGTACTCGCTCTTATAGGAAGGTTCCTGTATACGTAGTTCGGAGTTTTACTTTTAATATATTTACCTAGTGTGCCGTCAAACGTAAGCCCATTCAGTGTCCAAGGTTCTATTTTTGAAGAGATGGAACATACAGGCATGGGAATGGATACATTGTTTAGCAAACAGAAATTTTTAAAACGTATGCACAAAGGCAAAGTGCTTGTATTTGTCCTGGGTATAAATGTTCAAATTGAGGATTTTAAATGACTTCATAGGCGACATGATTTTTTAACGGCACCAACCTTGACACATAGTTACACATCAGGATGTCCCTTCTAACTTGTAGTGCTGGTTCTCCACTTTCAGCTAGAATACTTTCTATTGGGCTTGTTCTCAGAGCTCCGAGTGACATGCGCTAACCCTCGTTCATTGATGAATTTTTGTTGAATTAATACCAGATTTAAAGATAATGGGTTGACAGGAAGTAGTATGACTTTACAGAATGTAAAGTTGGATTTCCCTGTCTTAATCCATATCTCAAAGCCGGCAGTAGCTGAACAGGTACAATAAACAAGTAATTTAGTAATTTTTGTTTGAAAGTTCTAGGGTTCGAGTCCTAATAATTTATTTTCTTCTGTAATGCAATATAACGTACCAAATTCTCGTAGAAATCTTTAGATTTTGAATTTTAAGAAAATATGTCCACCATTTAGTTTGCGAATTAAGAGCAAGTCGAGGGAGTGTTTATTCATTTTTTTTTTTGTTTTCTATGAAGTTCTACAACTTTTTTTAATTTTGGAGCACCTCGATATTTCTATTCAATTCTGATTTTTTGGTATTTGTTTTTCTTATTCTGGAACACTCTGTTAACACTGTATTAACAATGTAAGCTTACAAGAAATATGGGCATTTACAATGTATACCTTTATACTTGGTGTTTAAGAATCTTTGTCTAAGACAGGAAGAATGTGTTTCTTCGTATTTGATGCATGATTTCGAATCTGCTGGGACTCTCATAGGTTTGGCTATATCAATTACAACGAAACACTTTCCATTACACGGTGCTTAAAGTTGTTTAAAGACTTAAAGATTGGAGAGTACACGATTAGATCATATTCCTCTCACATGATTTAAGAAAAAAATAATATTAAAGCCTCTTACTTTATAGCTTCTCAGCGTATTCTCTTTTCGTAATGTCCTCCCGGATATTAACATAGAAAACAACTAAAAGATATGATGAAACACTCATAGAACAAAAGTGCTAAACGTTACTACTTCTGGTGGATGTTATCCAGCATTACGGACCCACCCACATTTTCAACAGTTACTACTTCTTTTTGTTTTTCAATTTTTTTTTTTTATATTTACATAAATTAAGAATCAATTTAATACGGTTGCAGTAAAAAATCGTAATATTTAACTCTAGCGAAAAGTTTTTTTGCAATTGTCGTTTATATATATTTTTTAGGTTTTTTCTTAATTTAATTTGTTTTTAAGCCACCATATTGAGCCGCAAGCTATTATGTTCTTGTGAGTTTATGTATTATTTTTATATTGCAATAAATTTGACAACTCCCTAATGACAAAGAAAATTCTTAAATACAGACATTCATTCATTTATTAATAATTAGGCGGTTAACACTAACAACTTCCAATCCATTAGAGCAGTTACAATAATCAAAATCTAGAAACTCCCATTAATTAGTGATTTATCAAATGAAGATTTGTGATTATCACTCTCTACTAATCTCGTTTGACATCAAAGGACCATTCGATCATGCATTTATAATTTGCAAATTAATATCTATCTTCAAATCTCTGCTTAATCATACAAGCCCGTCACACATTACATATATTAATATCATTTAGGCGATTTGCAATCAAGCAGAAAAAACAGCATAAGCATTCTCCAGGGATCGGTTATCTCTTTCCTTATTATGGAACTTATTAGTTGATAATATATTCATTCACAGATAAAAGTGAAATTATTGCTTTCTCTGAGGATATTATAATAAAATTTAAATCTTCATTTTTTTATTAATTACAATTTCTAGCGTTAGAAATTATCACAGAAAAAGTAAGAGGTCTAAGTATAATACACTTCCTTTCAAATACAAAGAAAAATCTTAATTTGTAATATTTTCGAGAAAGAACAATAATCCATATTTATATATCGTCACGTTAGGTAAATAATCAGATATAACAAATAAATACCACTAAAAATTTAGGAATTACTATCCACAGAAAAGTAAAATGGGATCCCATATTTATAATTTGCATGAGAATTGTTAAATCGAAGATCTCATATCTTCAGCAAAAAAAATGAAATGGGACTTATATTCTGAAATTATTTCGATCATTTATATTCGATCTTCTATGAATTATGTTATTGAAATTTGACAAAATCAGTTAAAAATTGAGAGAAATCTGTTCAATATTTAATAAGGTTGATAACTATTCGAGAGTATTGGGCAATCTCATACGATACAACTTGTAATATTATTCAGAGTACAAACAAAAAAATATATATCACACGATATAGAAGGCAGTGAGAACAAGCGGAGGCAGCAGCAAAAGTGACAGCCAAAGATAAGTCGCTCCCGATAAACTATAACCAAACAACGTAGTCCACAGTAAAGCTGATCTAGAGCAGAATGTGCGAGAAGCCTGGAATATGCTGTGGGCCGATGATTAAAAGGATTCGTCGTTATAAAGAACCCCAGAATTGGAAGAGAAAGTTAGTATGTCAAAAATTAGGGCAAATTCATACAAATACTTAACTGGACAGAAGCAATTAAACAATATTTAAATACATTCAAAGCAATGGACAACAATATAGGCAAATGTGGTAATCAATCTGTACAAATTTAAGACCATTTAATTTTTGAAAGATCTCTACCACTCGTATCTGAAACGCAACTGATTCAAGTCTCCCTGTCTTATATCTTAAAAGAATCTTTGACATAAGTAGACCCAAATTAATTAGATATACATGTATATCGCCCTCAGGTGGACTATGGCCACCTTCTAAAAAACGGGATCTAGTTACAATCTGTTTTATTCAATTTCGTTCATTTGCAGAGGCCATTTATAAAGACATAATTAGATACCAATTCAGTTGATTTTCTTGTTTGTTTATTACATTTTAGAAAAGAACTCAACTTTAAAATTTGTACGTTAAACTTAAAAATTTCTGTTATATCACATGTAATCTCAACAATGTAGTAATGGAATTACAAGTCTCCCTACGAGTTGCTTTCAGAGAGGGCAATCCAAGGAGCATATCGGATCATTAGAAGCAGAAATTAAAGTGAGTAGGGGCTAGTCCAGCCGCCCGCTTAAAAAAGGTGGGTGCCTTTCTCCGCCAGCAGTTCTCAGACAAGCAACCATTAACTGAGTGTTAATTGAGTACGACCACCACACCGTCACTCTGTCAATTCCGGCCAATCTTTACTCATCCTACATAACTCTCATTCTAAATTGTCCTTGGAGTGCTTAATATTCTCATTCAATTTAAACAGCGTTCAGTAAGCCTAGTTATCTCAATCTATGTTTTTCTCTTTTAACCAACTCCTAAAATATCTACTGCAAATGGACCATTCAAAGAGCGATCTTGGCTATACTGTACTGTGCAAAACGTATTTGATACTTAGCAGAATGATTTTCAGGCTGCAATTAAAGCCAGTTTAATTCCGAGCTTATGTGGAATTGTATCCAATTTTTCATTTGAGAAAATTCTTATAAGCTCAATATATCCTGGATGGTAAGACATGTGCAGAGTGTGAGGAAACGAGAAACCGGACAAATTGGCGGCAGAACGTTCAAACACAAACTCTGTGGTTCCAAAACCTTTATATCGTGTTCAATAAGCAGAAGCAAAATCAGTTTTTTTTACAGTCTGGGTTCGCAGCAAATCAGGAGCCTGGTGAAGAAATGCCGCTGCTAAAAGTAAGCGAAAGCGTTCATCAGGGGATCCTGGCTGAAGCTTACGGCAGATCTGCTCAATCAACGCCACTTGACTTTATGGATTCTAGTGAATCTGGTGACCGGGTATTGTAGGCTAAGGAATCATATGAGCTTGTTCGGTCAGGCTAATATTGGTCACTGCAGGTTTTGCTTGACTGAGCGTGAGATACAATTCCATGTTGTCTACTAAAAGCTTGGCAAGAGCAGGTCAATTTGAGTTCCTCCAACTGTGTGAATAGTATCTAATTGTTTAGACGTTACATATTATTTTTTTAACCATTATTTTACATACATATGAATATATGTATATCTATATATGTATCAGTCAGCCATTTTTAGGTGGAGGGGTAGGTTTATCTTTAAAGTGCTATTCAGTTTATTACACAATTCTATCATCTAAATATTATTAATTAGAATTAAATTTGATGTTGAAATTCCGAGTTTGAAGAAAATGAGATTCCCGGAAGTGCGTTTTTACAGAAAAGTATTTTTCAATTTTCTACAATTTTCTCTAAAACGGCTCCAACGATTTTTTTTTTTTTTAACGAATTATGTGAATTACAGATCTAATGAGTTATTTGAAACATTTCTCCGGGTAAACTCATTTATGTGTGCTTTTGAGGTAGGGGTGGGGTTATGTTTACATCTAAAGTGCTATCTTAGTTACAATCATCTAGATCATGGGTGGCCAACATTTTCAGCAGGCGGGTCAAATTTTAGAGATGAGATTTGCTAGCGGGCCGCACAACAATTTTTTCTTTATATTCAAAGCAAACAAGAAATAACTGTTTTTTAAAGAAGATATAACAAAAATGAGAATCAAACATATTTATTAGATTAGAGTTACATACAAAAAATAATAGTAATAAAAAATAAACATAATATAATAAATTTTAGTGAAACATCTGATTTTATTTCTCAGAACTAAGTGCATCAATGTTGATATGGATTGATGTTGTTGCTACCCGCAAACAGTTTTCCCAATGCTCATCAGTGATTCGTGTTCTCATTCGAGCATTAATATGTTTCATTTGACTAAAAAGCTGTTTACAGCCGTAAGTGTTTCCAAATAGCGAAATCATCGACAAACCATGTTTGTAAAATGCAGGATATTTCTCCTTGTCCAAATATGTTTTATAAAACTCCTCCAAACCAACCTGATTAAATTTCTCCGTCAACTGGGTATCACAGTACATTTCACAATGTTCCATTTGTAAAATTCCTGGCAATAAATTAACGTCTATGGAGAATGGTGTTGCAAATGCAGCAAAAAGCACACGATGCTTTTTAAAATCTTGAAATCGATTTTCAAATTCCAAGTTCAAGTCGGATATTAACGAAGCGTATTTATCCGCCACCATTTGTGTGACGTCTGGCTGCAACGACAATGTAGAAAAGTGAGTGAAGATTTTCGTCCTTAACTGTTGTTCCCAAAGTCCAAGTTTCATTTGGAATGCGGAAATAAGATCATACATGTTATTAATTAGTAGATCTTTCCCTTGTAGACGAGTATTAACCACATCTAAGATGGCTAACTATATCGACCAGAAATGCACAGTCGCTAATCCACTCCTTGCCTTCAAATTCCGGGATACTTTTTGACTTGCTTGTATTTTCTTCCTTCAAATCAAACACTCTTTTCAACATTTTGGCACGGCTCAGCCATCTTACTTATGCATAAAATGTAACGTCATTATACTGTAAATCCAAAGACTTGAGAAACTCTTGGAACTGACGGTGATTCAACCCTTTCGACTTAATAAAGTTCACTGTTTTGATGACCACCTTCATGACATGATCCATTTTAAGGGACTTTGCACATAAATTCATAGAAGAAATTGTCAAGATAGTTGAATCATTTGTACTGAGATACTTTCTTATATGAAATATGATACGAACTACGCACATTGGAATGTTCTTTTGGTGGTTTGTGTAAATTAAAAGAAAAAAATGTGTGCAATGCTCCGCGGGCCACTAATAGACACCCAGCGGGCCGCATGTGGCCCGCGAGCCGCGGGTTGGCCACCCAGGATCTAGATATAATTAATTAGAAATAAATTGCTTGCCAAAATTCCGAGTTTCAAGAAAATTAGTAAACCGGAAGTGCGTTTTTATTGAATAGTTTCTTCAGTTTTTGCGATTTTCTGCATGTAAAACCGACGAATTTCATTAAATTTAGTGTATTAACTATAAAATTTGTCGTTGTGATATGGTTGGTTTCGTCGAGCTGGAAAGCATCAGAGATATTTTCCGAGCTAGCTTGCTTCTTTTTTTTGGTCATCGTCCGGTTTCGGGTGTTTGCCCATATTTTTCTAAGTTATCATACTGTTTTGACAATAACATCCATCCTAATGATGGGAGAACGCCCGAAACCGGACGATGACCACAAAAAGAAGCAGGCTTATCACCCGGAATATATATCTCTTATAAAATTTGTCAATTACAATTTTGAAAACTGGAGTAAGAGAAATTTGTGTGAGTGTTTCATACTAGATTTATTTTTAGCTGTGTTATTGTACAATGATAAAAAGTTAACAATTTACAAATTTACTATAGTTATAATATTTCTCTTGTGTTTATTTAAAGACAATGGTAATCAATATATTGTGGAAGTATAACGTCAGATTAATTGGTCATATATTTTAGCCACTAATTACTGCCGTAGTAACCTGAGCTTATACAAGGTAATTGCTAATTACTGTATTTTTCCTGGTATCATTTTGTTTTATAAGAAATTGAATTTCAACAACATTGTTTTTAATTTCTGGTTAAAAATATATTCAGTGTCAGCAACTATAAATACAATTTTTTTTAAAAATCATTAAATATTTGAAGGTATATAAATATCCAAATATTTTTCCTTAAGTATGGTTAAAGAAGTTTACTGCACAGAAACGTTGAAACCCAAAATGCGGTTTGCCGTGTGAAAGACTCACTCGACTTTCTCTTACTGCATTGAATACATTGTAAGTGATAAATTCTTTTTCAAAATTAGAAGTTTTATCATTTGTCCATTGTCGAGCAGCGCTTTCTTCTGCCTTCCTCTCCAGTTTAAGCTTAAACCCTCTAAGATCAATTTTAAACAATAAATCAAAATCACCACATTCGAAACGCGATATTGAGTCGGAAGAAGGGATCATTATAAAAATCATTAAGTTTGAATCAATCATTTATCACATATAAATAATTTTCATTTCAAAGAAAAGAAAATCTGAATATCTAAATGAAAAAACCCTATGGCGCAACAGCCCATGAAGGACCAAGGCTTGCCAGACGGCGATTTGAATAGGAGGCGTGTGGTAAGCACGCCGCAGTTCCCGCGCCGTTTAGTTCCGGCCTTCGCTACCTAGGGCGCTACTCATTGTAGCTTCCCACTTTTTGAATACCTAAATAATTTCATCATAATAGAATTTCCTATGAAATCATTTTAAATCAATTTCTAATAGTGGTTGACCACTCATAATTGCCATACTTGCAACGTTTTCCCTAAATCCAATTCGTTAGTTGAGCAAAAATCAACCCAAATAATGTTAGATAATGCCAACCACTTTGGTTGGAATTGGACCGGTCATCTTCTGGCTAAAACTGTTAAAAGGAATTACGAGCAGCCTACTTGTACTTGGCTTGTGCGTCTTTATATTTTCTTTTTATAGTGACGCAGTTAATTTTTTTGGAGATATTCTTCTACTACTTCTCAGTTAATAAAGTTGTAGGTATTGGAAGTAGCTAATATAGGTATTTGTTAACGTAGAGATTGAGATCTTTATAGACAAATAGCATACGACTAACAAAGATAGCCTTGCATGGCAAACTGCTTCCACATTACTAACCTAAATGTAGGAGTGATAAGTTTTAAACGGGAGTTAAATTACACTGTAATTTTTTTTTTTTATTATTCTTTTCTTAAGGTGCACAACAGCCATGGTCCTTTGCACCTGTTTCTAATTTGTAAGCACTCATCCGGGATGCATATCCATACCCACCTAACAATTTCTACAGCAAACCCACAATCTACTTCCTTATATCATTTATAAAATAAATACCTATCACAAGACACCAGCAAACAACTAAACACATACATATGTACAGCTAGTTTCACAACAGATGGAATAGATAAACCTCCCTAAGATATTCGAAAGTCTTATTGATATTGCCCTCATTGTCTCCTAATACATCTGTAAGACTGGTCGGTAAATTTACCTTTTCCCGCGCTTTTACATATTTCGAACATTCCAATAGAATATGCGGGATCATTAATGTCGTATTGTAAGCGCTGCATACCGGCTGAGGTTCTCTTCGGAATATGTGGCTGTGTGTCAACATGATGTGACAGAGTCTCATTCTCGTTATGACAACTTCTTCTCGCCGAGACTCTCGATTTGAGGTTGACCATTTCTTTGTGGTACTCTTGATATTCCTTAGTTTTTTGACAGCTGCACTGACTGCCATTCCTTTTCCCACTTGGAAAGATTTTGTTTTTTTAGAAAAGCTTTCCAATCGACTGTTCATCTCTACAAGTTCGTCTCTACAAGCATTGATGCCGCTTCTTTAGCAGCTTTGTCGGCAGATTCGTTATCTCTTATCCCCACATGACCGGGAATCCAAATAAATGAGACTTCTTTATTTTGTCGCAGGCATAGTTCCAAGAGTGTTTGTATACACTGAATCAACAAACTATCGGAGTCCCGATTGCCTATCATCTCCAGTGAGCTCCTTGAATCGGAGAAAATGATATATTTCTTAGGTTCACTGTAGTTCCGAATTTGTTCTAAGGGTTTGTATATTTCTATGATTCTGGCATCCATCACAATGGAATGAAGGTGGAATATTTTCTTTCTTTATTGTTTAACAGACAAATGAATTTTTCCAGTATTTGCAGCACTGTTCTAGATAAAAAGATATTTTGAACTCTGAATCGGGGAACTAAATCTTTCAGTTCAGTATTTTTACCATGTTAATTATTTGTATGCCTCATGCCCGAATCTTTAGTATCATAACATGATCTGAATACTGTAATAGTTCTTTTTAAATGATATAAATAAAATGATACTAGATTGCAATTACCTTAAGTTTATTAAGTATCCTGCTTCTGAAAGATATCTAGTAAAAGGGATAATTGGAGCTTGAGTATTTTATTCAAGGGAAGGGAATAGTAGCTAAGTGGTTAGCATACTGGACTTCCCACGCGGAGTTCCCGGGTTCGACGAGTCCAGCTGAGCTACCCTTAGATTTTTTTCTTCTTAAGAGCCTTTACAGCTCACTGTCTGGTGATGGGCAGTGTGGTCGTAACGAGAGAACACTGGCCGGTCAGAAGGTTTTGGGCGCCAATAACCATCGATGCCGCGCCTTAAAAAAAAAAAAGAAAAAAAAATGATCGGGGTTTGCATTAGAAACCTCTAAAGGCTCTAAAGTAATTCAAATCTTCATTTCAAATCCCTGTCCAATGAAGACCCTAGAGGTCTTCTCCATTTGTAGCCATATACCGTGCTACCTCTACTATACTTCTGGATCGCCTTCTTCTTTTGTGTGTCAGTATGATTACCATCGACTATCTTCCCAGCATTTTATCAGTTAAGTATCGGTATGGTACATATATCCAAATCCCCATTTTTCATTAATTGCTTCACTAAATATACTCTGGCACTCCTATTTTAATCTACTCTTGACTTATCTCAACACAATTGAATCGAGTCGCTAAAGTCACCGGAAAAGATTACTCTTCAAATTTTTTGTTAATTTGCTGCTCTTGGCCGTTTCTTGCTCAATTATCGCAGAACATCAATTCTGCTGAGAAAATCTCTAGAGAAAATTACTTGGATACGTCATCAAATTTGTTTCACCAAATCAGACATCGATGTTATTAGTTATGTTTAAGATATGAAAAACTTTACCGGGAAGTGAGTTATTTTTTATTTTTATTTTTTCGGGAAGTGGCGCATCAACTTCTAAGGTCATTAGTGCCAAGTATTTATTGGCTGAGTTTTTTGTTTTTTTTTAAACTGTACATTGCAATCTAATGGATGAGAATAATAAAAATAAATAAATTTTTCCAAACGTCCTCCAATATTCCGTTTTGGTTAGAATATTCAATTAAGAAAAGATTTTTTCCTTACAATTATCCTTGAAGTATTAGTTGTAAGTTGAGATTCAAGTTAGGAGTTTGTGGAGTTTCAATCAGTGTCAGTGATTGATGAGAGAAAAAAAACTATTTCATGATCTATTGCAAATTTAAACTCATCAATCTGATATAACTTTTTCAGAATTAATTATTTGACTCATTCCTATATAGTTACAGGAATCAACTAAATTAATTTATGCACAATTAT
Source organism: Triatoma infestans (assembly GCA_011037195.1). Taxonomy (NCBI): domain Eukaryota; kingdom Metazoa; phylum Arthropoda; class Insecta; order Hemiptera; family Reduviidae; genus Triatoma; species Triatoma infestans. The sequence continues at coordinate 10,822 of JAAEAF010000855.1, forward strand.
TTTACTTTCTTTTACGATTATAAGACGTTTTGCATTCTGTGTGACATTCTTAAAATATGTTCACCGGGAATTTATCTTTTGTATCTTTATAGAAAAAAAGGGAAAATCGTAGTAAGGTCAAACTAACAAAAATCTCGCAAATATGTTGCAATACTTTTACAAATAAAAATTTTATCCCTTTTTTAAATTTTTATATAACTCGTTTTTTTTTATACATTTTACTATTCCTTGATCTACTTATGATTGATCGCAAATTTAATTGTTGCAAAGATTCCCGAGTTTGAAATAGTTAGCCTGAACTATGAATTTACCTAATGAGTTTTCACTTAATTTAGTTTTCTCGAAAGGAGCCTTATCGATTTACTTTAAATTTTACATCTTATTATAAACATTAAGTCTATCATTTTTATTTTAAATGATCATCTAAAAAAAATTATTTTTCTAGAAGGTTCTGGGTGAGATGTTTTTCCTTTTTCCTCTAAATTTCGGTTTTAAAGTATTAGACGGATCCACTTACCTTATAATATGAGGGAGAGTGTACAACGACCAAAAAGTCTAATGTGTCTCTAGAAGATTTGTCAATGTACTTGAACCTCCGGGTAATGTTCTCTAATTACTGACAACACAAATGTTTTGATTTCAAGAGAACAAGCCCAACATAATCAGTCTAACATTCTTTCAGACACTCATTGGCCACCAAGTAAAGTTCAACTAAACAGGGTTGACCTCATCAATTTTTACAGTATATTTAGGAAATTTACTTTGGCTATTATTTCATATTCAAAACCTACTAGTATAAATGTATAATGAGGTTGTTGAAGGAGAGAAATGGTCTGGTTTAAATGAATTAACTAAATATGGTTAACACTGTATAATACAATAAGTGACACTGACTGCCTGGACTTTACACTTGAAATGAACTGTAGTATGAACTGTTCTCTTATCTGTTTACCATCGCTGTATTTATGTGGTTTCTCCCACTCCAGTCCGAGAGAGTGGTCCTGTCATTTTCTCTCTCTTTCTCTCTCTCTCTCTCTGAAACAGATAGGAAAGCAGTTCATACTACTGAGTACATACGAGGTGTGTAAATTAAGTAATGAGACTGATTTTTTTTATCTTTTTTTTATTCAAATAAAATTAGAATTCAAAATTGTTCTTTTCAAAGTAACCACCTTGGGAAGCCATACAACGCTGAAGACGATTTTTCCATTCGTCATAGCAGTGCTGGAACTTGGATACTGGAATAGACTTCAGTTGGTCGGTTACCGCTGTTTGAATATTCTCCAATGTTCCAAAATGACGTCCCTTGAGGTGATTTTTCAATTTGGGGAACAAAAAAAAGTCACATGGACTCAAGTCGGGTGAATAAGAGGCTGAGGAGCCACAGGAATGTTATTACTGGCCAAATACTCATTAATAGAAATCGCGGTGTGACATGGAGCATTGTCGTGATGCAACACCCACTTGTTTTTGATGTTTGGTCTCACACGCATGACTCTTTTTCGAAGTCTCTCAAGAACTTCTCGATAAAAATGTTGGTTTACCATTTGGCATTGAGGCACAAATTCTTTGTGAACGATTCCTTGGCTTTCAATAAAGCAAATCAGCATGCATTTGATTTTTGGCTTGCTCCTCATTCTTGCTTTTTTTGGACTAGGAGAGGTTGAAGTGTGCCACTGCATGCTCTGACGCTTAGTTTCTGGGTCATACTCAAACACCCACCCCTGTTCAACACGTCTCCTGTAATAACACGTTCCAAAAAATTTGGATCGTTTTCAATTGCTCCCAAAAAGTCAAGGCTCCTTTCCTTTCTGATGTCTTTTTGCTCTTGTCAAAGATTTTTCGGAACCATTTTTGCACAAATTTTTCTCATCCCCAATTCATTAGTCAAAATTTGATGAACGGTTGTGTGAGTCAAATTCAACTCTTCGCCGATCATTCGGACTGTCAAACGACGATCTGAACGCACGAGATCGCGGATTCTGCCAACATTTTCGTCGGTTCTTGAAGATGAAGGCCTTCCGCTGCGAGGCTCGTCTTCAATTGATTCCCTTCCTTCTGCAAACGACTTAAACCACCTAAAAACCTGTGCTCTCGACAAAACATTGTCTCCATAGGCCTGGCACAGTTTTTCAAACGTTTCCGTTGCACTGTGCCCAAGTCTGAAGCAAAACCTGATAGCACAACGTTGCTCGTAATTGATGTCACTCATTTTTAAAACGCACTGAAAAAACCTTGCTCACAAAAAAAGTCACTACGGACAGTGCAACAACTCTAGCATTTTCAAATTTGCACTGGACGTGTATCAGATGTTTACTTGCCCTACCACGCATGCGCCGCGTCTCCAGTGTTGCCAGATCGAACACTAGAAAATCAGTCTCATTACTTAATTTACACACCTCGTACAGCCAATCACTCTACATGTCATTACCCATTACCACTCTACCATACTCTTTTCAAGTGTAAAGTCCAGGCAGTCAGTGTCATTTATCATATTATACATAACCATATTCTATTAATGCATTTTAACCAGACCATTTCTCTCCTTCAACCAATCCCATTAGAAATGTTTGTTGGAAAAATTATTTAAATAAAATTGTTCAATAAAATTTTTAGGAAGTTCGAATTACTAAGAAAATACTATTCTTTTGGTATTTTTAGATTTTAAACGTTAGGCAGCCTTATTAATTTTTTATCGTATATTTTTATTTTTTAAATTTTGTCCTTCTTTTACTGCTGGTGAATGCGTGTGTATCATATTTTCAAATTCAGTTTTCACCGGATATATATGATTTAACGTTTTTTTTTTGTTTCTTTTAAGTAATTGATTTGTGCATTGATTGTGTGCAGTCAATAATAACTCTAAAACGAAAACTTGATAGATTTTCTTTTAAATTTTTTCTACTAATGGACATGGCAATAACGTTTTTGTCGAAATCGATCAATCGCAAGTACAACTAGAATACTCATGACACATATAAAGAACTATAACTTTTATATATAACATTTTTATTCCATTAAAATTCATTTTTGGCGTTTTGGGGGGGAGAAGTAAATTTTCTAAATTCACATATCCTAAGTGCTTTATGTAATAAGTTAGCCTTGGAAAGGCAGTTTGAATCTATGTGAGTACTTTAAGATAGCAGCAGATGTACCTCATTTGTTCGTGAGTGTGTAGTGTTGGATACATGAGAAGGAGAGAGAAAAATATGAGAGTTTAAGGTCAGTGAATAAGAAGGAGGACACCAAGTGAGTTCACCAAATACAGCTCAATTCTTATTTTAAATATCACTTAACCTGGATTACATAATTTGTAGAATATGACACTAGCAAAGATATAATAAATGAAAGGTTGACAGAAGTTCCTTTCTTGAATTAATTTAACGGATTTAAACTGGTCGGTTGTTATAATCTATTTAGCTGTTATTAAATAAAAGTAATTTCCTTTATCAATATATGAATGGCAATCATAGTTTACAATTTCTTCCGTTATGTAGGCATTATTTCAATGCAATATATTATGTTATAATTGGAGGAATTATGTAAATTTATTGCGTAAGTTATAAGAAAAAAAAACTGCTACAATTGAGTTTGGACTCAACCAACTGGCTTTGTATAAGAATGGAAATTAATGTTAGAACAAATAAAAGGAAAATTATAAAATATAATAAGTATCTTCATGAACTAGAAGTAACCAAAATAAAATAAAAAAACTGTATGGAGCAACAGCCAGCCTATTAAGGGCTACGGCCAAGGATGGCGATTTTTATTGGTGGACGTATGGAAAGAACGCCGCAGTTCCCTCGCTGCTTAGTGCCTCTGTCTTTGCTACCTAGGTGCTACGAATTGTAACGTCCCACTTTTTCTAGATCAACACCTACTTTGCCATGAACCCTGAAATTCTCGCACCAAAGGCGAGTGCGCTAGCCGCTAGACTAACAAACGTTTGAGGACAACCAAAATAAAATTCCTCAGTATTCCGAAGAACCTTATTCAGTTTTAATACCAAAAATAATTATTTGATTTTCATAGCGAGATTTTGCATTCACACATCTATGTTCCATTTTATAATTAGTACAAATAACAGGTGATGATGACTTACAGGAATTTCTTGCCTATTGAATTAGCAAGGGACTGTTAAGTCACTAGGACTTAACACCTCTTGGGAAAATGAGTACCATAAATCTAACCTAAGGGTTAAATAGGCTTCATCCCTTCTCCCAGATAGTGAACTCCCTGTCTGGTAAAACTTCACAATACTCCGCGCAGTACATCCTTTGTGCTTTCTATTCTAGTAAATTTGTACTAATGTTTGAATCTTCCTTCTCTGTAATTTATTTCTATACTCCCAGTTTGCTTGTGATAGATTCTCTACAGTTAACCTTATAATTACAAAGTAACATTAAATATAATTCGTTCATTTTATACTTCCTTTTACTACTGTAAGACGAAGTATTCTAACACATTTTCGAAATCGACTTTTCTCAGAAATAAATGTTTCGAGATTCCTAAATTATGAGAATATTCTCTCTTTCTTTCCCCTCTCCTCACAGTCTGTAGATAGATATATTACTATATAAATATATGAAAATAAAAATTCCAAACATGAAATATTCCCGTAGCACAAAATCGCCCACGGTGGTATAAAGTGTGGATGGCATCAGATTGATGCGGGTAGCAAATGGCCCTGGGGTTGATAGAATGAGAACTAGAAAAGGGCCAGAAAGGATTTGGGATAATAGCTCTGGGTAGCGTTTGGAAAGTGAGATTTGTATTAGCGGAAAAGTTAACAGTTGACATCTGAGAGTTATACTGGCCTGGAGGCAACTATACACAACCATTTTGTATCAAAGCTAGAGCACTTGGGAAACCACTAGAAGAAGAGTTTATTGACACACAAAAAAAAAAAATATGTTTACTTTATACTACATTCATGATTATCAACAACACGGTTCGTATTAGAATTAATTAAATTGCAAACTGCCTTTGTGTCTGTTAGTGTTTCTTTAAGTTTTAAAGCATTTTATTTAATTTAAGAGATAAAAAAGTGCTTTGCGAATCCAGAATCAGGTCGATGACCATGTATAACTTCAATAAAAATCACCCTTTCTGATTGAACCATTTATGGAGTTGTTGTGGTAGAATCGCGGAGCCTTAAATAGGTAAACTAACTGAAATTTAATCTAACCCTAAGATTCATTTAAACCTTTGGATTGTTGAATTAATTACTTAAAAAAAAAAACACCAATTAGTACTTTTCAAAATAATGATAATCAAGACAATTCTTCTTCATTTGCATGTATATTTAACTGTCAGAGAGATTTCACGTTTGGAGAATTTTTTACAGCAATATATTGCTGAGATTATAAATTATGTGGAAAACGTGGTTGGTATTATTTTTCAAAACAAAAGGTCTGAAAGATGTTGGTCCTTTTTCACTGTAAAGAACCTTCATGATAATTTCTCTTTTAATGACTTAATCACCGCTAATGAAGGTAATAATATTCATCTTCTCTGAAGTAATGGCTACGTTATTCTAAAAAATAATAATACAGTTTTGCTGTGACGACATCATTTTCTTCAGAGTTAATGATAATATTATCGAGCATAAAATCAGATAATTTTCTCTTACTACAGTTAGAATAACAATTGTATTCCTGACTGATTTTCGAAATTTATCCAAAATATGTTTATTGAGTTCCCCCGAATATAAAAAAATGTTTGTGTGTTGGTGATTGTGTTAGAAAGAGCGAGAGTGAGCGACAGAATGACAGAAATAGAGCAAAAATCACGGGCTGTCAACCTTATATATTGTAACGCAGCCACTTGTGCCATCTAGGAAAGAAAGCAGGTACCTCAAGTTCTCTAGTGACCGCTAGAAAGCGCTAGCGGGGCGCTCTAGCTCTTTCTAGAATATTTGAGAACCTTCCGTCCAGACCTTTCTCCACCGGTATAAATAATGGAACAACAGCTCGAGTAGAGAAAGTCTAAACAGAGTATTGTTACAAACAGAGTGTGCGTTTGTGAATAAATAGTAAATAAAAAGTGAAGTAAGTGAACTTTTGTTGGTTTAACCCGTGTATTATAATTATTATTAAGTGCTTTATTTGTAATTTATTGTGTTGAACAATAATTTTTCTTTTTTTATTATTATTGAAGTTTAGAATGTTTTATCTAACGAACCCACTTAGAAACTAGTTGCAGTAGCTAGTTCAGAGGGAAAAACGTTACCTTTATTTTACAATTCTGGCGTTTAAATATTATTAATTAGAACTAAATAAGTTGTTGAAATTCCGAGTTTGAAAAAATAGGATGACTAGAAGTGCGTTTTTCGTGAAATGTATTTTTCATATTTCTGGTATTTTTTTTACTTTCTTGGGATTTTTTGCAAAAATGGCACCGACGATTTTCTTTAAACTTGATGTATCAACTACACATACAATGATCAACAACTTTTATTTAAAACATTTCTATGTAAAAATTCATTTAAGGGCAGTTTTGGGGTATGGTGGGATTATTAGGTTTTCTTCTATTGGGCTATTCACGTTATACAATTCTATCACCTAAATAATATAAATTAGAATTAAATGTGTTGTTGAAATTCCGAGTTTGAAAAAAATCGGAAGACCAGAAGTGCGTTTTACTGAAATATATTTTTCAGTTTTCTGGTATTTTTTCGAAAACGGCTCCAACAATTTTCTTTAAACTAGGATTGTGAACGGAACGCATATAAAGAGCTACAACTTTTAATTGAAACGTTTCTCTTGGTGAGTCATTTAAGGGGGTTTTGGTGGGAGTGGTGGTGTTGTTTTTTTTCTAATGCGCTATCATAGTTGATTATACAATTCTACCATCCAAACAATACTATTAGAAATAAATAGATGGCCAAAATTCTGAGTTTCAAGAAAATTAGTAAATCAGAAGTGCGCTTTTTTACTGAACATTTTTTTTCAGTTTTCGACGAACTCTAACGAATTTCATCAACTTTGTTACACAAAACTCTAAAATTTGTCAATTACAATTTTGAAAACTGGAGTAAGAGAAAGTTGTAAGAGTGTTTCACACCAAATTATTTTTCTAATACATTAAGAGGTAAACCACCTGTAAAAATCCGTAAACAGACGTACACATTAACTTAATTAGTAATTAATTTTAATGAATCAGAGAGAGAGTGATTGAATGACTTATTTCACACCAGATTTTTTTTTATGCTCTGTAACCCGTGTGTTTTTCTGTAATTTCCGTTCAGTTCATTTTATTTAGTTTATTTATTATATATTGGGAAAAGAATACAAATACTACAGGAAGCGATAGATGTTAGTTAGATGACGAAACATTTGAAAATTGAGGAATCCACAAAATGGAGAAATTTTGCTTTGAGGTTATTATGGAAGCGAAGGTAATAACTGCAGATTTTATATAATTTCATATTGAAAGTACTAAGCGAACCAAGAAAATTATAAAGAATTATTCTGATAATTTTATAATTGACATATATAGGCCTTATAGCACAGAGTACAATTTGAATGTGTTTTTTCCCTCTGAGCTAGATATATTCTCATTGGTGGATCCATTCCTTTGGCAGATTTGCGCTCTATGCAAGCCATAGTATTTGTGCTACCAACAAGAAAGAAAGGTTTACCATAGATTATGCGAAAAGGCTTAAAGAGCTGAGCACTTCTTATTTAATTGTGATAAGACAGTATATTAAGTCTTCAGAAAATCTTTATAGCCGTTTTATAATAAAGTTTAAAAACTGAAAAAACTTACGTTAATTTAGTACGTCCGGTTTACAGATTTTTACAGAAACTTCCTGTTGGATTACCTGTTAATATATTAGAAAAATATTGTAACGCAGCCACTGGTGCCATCTAGGAGAGAAAGCAGGTACCTCAAGTTCTCCTAGTGGCCGCTAGGAAGCGCTGGCGGCGCACTCCTCTAGCTCTTTGTAGAAGAATCGAGAAAGTTCCAGACCATTCTTCACCGATATAAATAGTGGGACCACAGAGAGTTGAAAGAGTTTTCTAGTTATAAACGAAGTGTACAAAAAGTGAACAAAGTGAACTTTTGTGGTTTAAACCGTGAGTTTCAACTCACGTGAGTTTCAACATATTAAGTGTTGTATTTTGTAATTTATTGTGTATAACAATAAATTGGTGTTTTCTTTATTGCAGTTTAGAGTGTTTTATCTATACGAACCCACTTATAACTAGTTGCAGTAGCTAGTTTAGTTGGAAAAACAATATTATATACGTTTGACAGTCCGTGATTTTTGTTGTTTTTCTCTCATTCTGTCACTCTCTCACTCACCAACAAACAACATTTTTTTTTTATATTCAATGGACCTCAAAATACAAATTTTGGATAAATTTCGAAAATCTCAGAAATAGTAAAGAAAATCTGGCAGAAATACAATTGTTATTCTAACTGCAGTAAGTGAAAATAATCTGATTTATGCTGGATTAATATTTATCATTAACTCTAAAGAAAATGGTGTCACAGCAGAAATTGTATTATTATTTTTTTAGAATAATGTAGGCATTATTTCAGAGAAGATGAAGATTATTACCTTCATTAGCGGTGATTAAGTCATTAAAAGAGACATTATCATGAAGGGTCTTTACAGTGAAAAAGGACCAACATCTTTCAGACCTTTTGTTTTGAAAAATAATACCAACCACGTTTTCCACATAATTTATAATCTCAGCAATATTTTGCTGTAATATATTCTCCAAATGTGAAATCTCTCTGACATTTAAATATACATGCAAATGAAGATGAATTGTCATTTCTTTTAGACAGTACTAATTGTGTTTTTTGTATTTTTTTTTTTTAAGTAATTAATTCAACAATTCAAAAGTTTAAATGAATAATTAGGTTTAGATTAAATTTTACTTAGTTTACCCATTTATAGCTCTGCGATTTACCACAACAACTCCATAAATGGTTCAATCGCAAAGGGCGATTTTTATTGGTCTATATTCGGCCTGATTCTGTATTAATTCATAACCCACTTTTTATCTGCTATAGTTTCGTGATTCTTCCTGAACACTCCAGATACCCAAATGAATGGTTCCCGCAGCTCAAAACCTAGCCAAATGTGCTAATTGCCCAGTTATTTGGAGGGAGCTGTGGTGGGGTTGGGAATTTTGTGGAAATTAAGGGTGTTAGTTAATTGAACTCTCTGACGATATTGAATAATGTAAAGAAACCGTGAGAACTTGACGGTGAAATAAGAGAAAGAGTAGTGTTGAAGTTATTGTGCTTTTCATTAGAAAACTCTCTCGCTTTTATGGTAGTCGAGTCTACCCCTAGTTTGCGGGTCTTTTCGGGGGTAGAATAGGCATGCTGCTTGATGTTGTCTTTTTACTCTACTTGCAATCCATTGACGCGAGACATTTATTTAAATGACAGATACAAGCTGACAAACATTTTAAAAAATTTGCCTCAGAACTAGGAATTAAATATTTTTTTTTTTTACTTTTTTTTTTCTTCTGGGTAAGAGGATCTCATATTAATATTATTATTTTTATTATTATTACCTCGCAACCTCAGTAGAATGCACATTAATTATCAAATATTTAGAAGTATTTTATCGTGGTGGATAAGCCTACTCAAGATGTATAATAACCACATTTCAAAACTGTGTTTTAACCGAATTGATAAACCTTTGTAAATAACTAGAGAACGCCTTTTAATTGGTGCACTTTTTTGCGGAGCTGCCTAAATAAAATAGAAGCTATAAATCTGTGGGAGTCTCAGGATTACAATGAAATAAGTTAGAACAAAAGCACCCTATTAAAAGCTTATAAAAGCCACCATATTAATACCGACATTGAAGCTTTTTATAAAAATTAAATACAATATGTATATTAGATTTGTGAGTCAATTTAAACTGTCCACAACAATATCTTTCACAAAACGTTCCATTAGAATTTCTAAAAGTAGTTGCTCAGTTATGTTTAGCAAACAAAAAATATCCAAAGATTATAATTAAAACTGGTATTTTATCCGTCGTAGCATGCACATTTATTTTCTTCCTGACCGGTTTCGGATTTTCATCCATCGTCAGATCAAATTCACCAAGTTCGTGTAGAGAGTTCACTTCAACGTAATGTTTCTGTTACTTGTTATTCACACTTGTTGGTTGTATATCATTATTATAATTAAAGGTTAAAAATATGATTTTATTTACTTTGTATATGTGATTTATCGGATACGATTGTTCATCACCTATTAGATTAGAATGTAAGACATTATAGCTTATAGACACTAATATTTTGTTAATCTATCAAATTCTGAATTAGATACATCAGATGTTATGTTAAATTTTAACTCAGTATCTGATATAAAAAATTTGTATTTGTTAACTAAAATTTGTTTTGGAATTGAGAGAATAGTTAAAACCAATTTTAAATTAGATAGAAGAAACTGAAGTAGTTAGTCATTAGCTATACAAATGTAAGCTATAAAACCATTCAATAATTAAAAAACCATTCTCTGTTGTTTAAAATTAAAAACTAAAGAACATTACTTTTTTGTTTATAATTTTGTTTTGTTTCTCTTACAGGAAAGTGATAATTTATATTGAACTCTTGCTGTCAAATGTAATAATATTTTATAAACAATAAAATTTGATTTGATTTGTTTAAATTAAATTGTATTTATTTTTCAATATTACAGGATTCTGATAAAATAAGATTTTTAACAGTAGAAATATTTCCAGTCCAGAGAGTATAAAGAAAATGTTGGAAATTTAGTGCAGACCACTATCTTTATATGAAGCTATGTATGTAGATAAAATGATAGATGTATTTCCTGTTTTATCTGACTTTCTTATCCTTTCGTTTCGTTTCACTTCCACTTATACATCTCATATATTCAGGTTTCACTGAGAAACCATTAAGAACCTTTATGTAAAGTCGTTGTATATGTTAGCCGGTTCATATTGTATTCACTCACTACTATGTAGATTGTGGAATTAGTTTTTTCATTCTATACCTATACTATACGTATAAACAAACACATATATATGTTATACCGCTTCATTTTCTACAAAACAGTAGAAGCCATTTCACCAAACTCACCAAACTACTTTGTCTAGCTCATTTCATTCCAAAAATCAGTGAAATTAGTGAACGATATTAGCATCTATCACACTAATTATTATTTTCTACAGTTTGGTCCCCTAAGTTATGGCACCAGTATTAGAAACCAACCACAAAACTGATTTTGCGAGTTCTAGCAGATTGAGTTAGGGGACCTTTAATCTAATCTAATTTAGAAACTCGGGGCCTCCAAAAAGAGATTTAGCACTTGGACCTCAGCTATACCCATTGCGCACCTCATCAGCCCCGTATCATCGAAAAACGCCAGGGCTGAGGAGTGTGAAATGTCTGATCGCACCTTCGGCACCAGAATGTGGGCGCAAAATTTCAGGAAAGTGTCTGGGAGTATAGTGCACGCACTTTTCAAGAAGGTGAAACGGTGTCTTATCCTTTTGTCCGCATTTCCTGCAAAGTGGGTCCGCAGAGAGACCCCCCCCCATATTATGCAGATGTTTCCTTAAAAGGCAATGTCCTGTAACTAGTGCAGTAATTCTCCTTAGCTCCACTTTTGTTCTGCCCTCCAGAAAAATCTTAGAGTGCTTCAGCCCCGCAGTACTTTTCCAGTATAATGTATGTTGTGTGTTAGACATTTTTCAATGGCCCAACAGGCAGTTCTGTAAGAGATGCCGCAGGAAGGCTCCGGACTAATGGGCGTTCGTGAGGCTCCCTCCTTCGTCAGTCTGTCGGCCTCTTCGTTACCTTGAATGCCTTTATGTTCCGGTACTCTACCCAGCCAAAGGCTATTGTGGTTTGCCAGAGATTCACTTAGGGAACCCCTTAAGTTCTGTATTAGGTGTGATCTGATGGCAAGAAGAAGAAAGAAGATATAATTTTTAAATAAATCTAAAAATTATAACTAGTGGTTGGAATTTGTTAAAGGATCCAGCCAGCCGCTATCTGCAGGTCAAGAACCGCGGCAAAACCCTTTCAAACAGGGGTCAATATACAGTCAAGAGAGCCGCCGCAAAAACCCTTTTTGTATTTTCTTCATACAAGGGTCAATGTACACTCAAGAGGCCACCTGGCCACCATCTGTTAACAAAGCGTCGCCACCCCGGCCAAAACAGCCTTTGTTAACTACCGACCTCCCCTAGGGTCAATATACTACGAGAGATGTCTTAGTGTGGCACGTACTTACACATCAGCCGATGTGTGAGTGATGCAAATATAAACGTCGCCCCACTGGAGTTCCAGATCAGTTAAGTAGTCGAGTTAAGTTCGAGTTATCAATCAGTTAAGTGCCAGTACGAAAGAAGTTCACATCAGTTCCAGATCAGAAGCACCATCACACATCGCGAGCGCGTCCCTATTTAAGGTTTTAACACTACTTCTTTAATATTTTATATTCATTTCATAATTCTTATATTCATTTACAATTGTGCATCTTAGTTTTTCTGTTTCAATACACTTTAAATTATTTGTTAAAATATAGTTTATTTTCATAAATCAGTAGTTCGTATTTCGAATACCAACTCTCTAATCTCTCTAACTAAGAACGCTTACTCCTCCCTTCAACTTCCGGTATCCATAAAACATAGGGACCAACTAAAAATAAACAACGCCTTCACAATTCCAGCAAACCACAGCATCACATGTGAGCGATTAAATGTAATTATATAAAACTTCCATTTGTCCCTTGTAGGTGGCTTTTTTCGCTTGAACTTTCTGTTTAAATTTACTGCAAACAAAGCAACAAACATTTTTTTAATTCTAGAACAGTATAGGAATAATTATGTCAATGGCTATAGGATTTTAAACCTGGCAATATAATAAATTACCAAAAGATGAACTTAAAATGGAATGAACAATAGAAATATAATTTCCCAAAATTTGTACAAGAAACGGACCAATCTGTCTAAACAATCTATAAATAATAACTGATCCAATTTCTTTATTTTTTGTAGTTGATATTTATTTATTTTTTATAGAATATTTTATTAATGTTTCTACCTACATCAAACTAGAGCTACTGCCTTTGATATGAGTGGACCGCGGGGTTCAATTCTCATGGGTGCTCTTAATAAATTTATAACCTGCCATTTCTAATTTTTGGCAAGTGTCTGGTGCAGAATTTGAAATCGACTTTTCATTCTTAGATATTTACTATGATGCATCATGGAAGTGTGTGTGTGTGTGTGTGTGTGTGTGTGTGTACACGGGGAATAACTACTAAATTGGGCCCATCTAATGTGGCATAAAGCAGTCCATCTCGCAATTAAGTGGACTCAGTTTAGAGTTTCCTCTTTTCGAAAAAAGCGAGAAGTTTGATTAAAATTAGTAGAATTGAAGAAATTCGAAATGCGTCTTAGACTTTGGTTCTTTTAAGAAAGAATAGTTGTATAGTTAGTAGTAATAATAATGCTGTAGATGTAGATGTGGATAAAGGAAGTGACAGCAAAACTGTAATCCACTGAAACTTAGGAAATAGGCTCATTGTGTGACTTTTTTTTTTTTCACAATATTATATGAGTTTATGAAATCTTTTATGATAAACTGTTGATCCAGTAAAATACCTCAATAAATTCATCCGAAGATAAACAAGTACAACAAACTTTAATTGTGCTTAGTAAATATGAAAACATATTATATAAGATTATACTAATACCAGGGGTGTGTAATATAAACAAATAATAATAATGGATTTCAAACTGGGAGTTTATCCAACATTGCGGACACCTGTCTACATATTCAACAGGATTTAATATTCGCAATATTGAAAATAATAAAATAAATAATACATAAAATAAATTTTTTCCATAAATGTGTGAAGTATTTATTCTTCATTATGCGGAAAACGTGTAAGTTTCACTGAATCATAAAGTTGTTTTTGGAATTTGTGGCATCAGCCCATCTGCGTGAACGAAGTAATACAGAAACACGATTTCCCAGAGTCGCGATATAAAATCTATTACCCGGAATATCATGTAATTCAATTTATTTTTTCTCACATAAATAAATAAATAAATAATTACAGACATAAATGAAAGGTTCATACGGTTTCTTGTAAATTTTGGAATATATAAAATACGTAAAATGTGTTTACCTTTTTTTATTTGAAATATTTTTGTGAGAAAAATTTCTTTCTTTTATTTAATTAATGAAAATAAATCACTAAAATTGAAAGTCTGCCATCAGATTGGATTGCTTACTATTTATAGGAGAAGGAAGTGCCTGCAGAATTGTGAAAAGGATACATAACCCCAGTTTACAAGAATGGGCAAAGAAAAGCTGGTGTAAATTTGTAGGAGGAAAAAAATTATTAGGTTATAGGCCGAATACTTAAAAAAAGATTTAAAAATGAATTTGAAAGAAAAATTATTGAAAAGCAGTTATGTTTATCGAGGGGAAGGCCACATCTTTAGTTTTACACAATTTATTGAGAAAAAACAAGTTTGATTGAGAATTGCCTATTAGTATTTGTAGTCTTATAGAGATCTAAGATATCGTACTTCTAAACAAAATGTAGATAGCTTTTCAGGAGGCAGGGATTAAGAACTATCATTCACCTCATACTTTGTTTGTTCTTTTGTTGTCTTGGCAAAGTTGTCGCAACAGCCATTCAAGCAGTAAATTAGTATTTCCAAAAGTTTCCCGGTTAGTAGAGGCTTGAAACAGAGATCCTGGTTTTTTTTTGTCCGTCAACATTTATGGTCATCTTCACCCGGAACCTCATAGTGCATTGCCACCATCAGGCACTGTTCTCTCGTATCAGACAACTCTGCCAATCACCGGACAGTGAGCTGAAGAGGTTCTTAGGATCAGAAAATCTAAGGATAGCATCGCCCGGGTCCTCCGCGTACGAGTTCAGCACGGTGCCATTAGGGTAATCCCATCTCTTTTTTTTTTCTTCTTTTCTTATTCTTAATTATACTTGGAGAATATACTTAAAAAAGAAACAGTTATGATCAAGAATGGCTGTTCTAATAGATCACGATTGCATCCATTCCTTGCAGCATGCAGACGATTCACGGGCACTAATGATGATTATTATTATTTGTCGTGGGGAGAGACCAAAACTACGCACTCTAAAGTCCTATTGGGCTCATGTAGCTACCCCAAAGGAAACACCAAAAACCGGGTCTAATACAAAAATCCAGATCCGGGTCTATTTGTAATTTTTTCTCTTATAGTCGCGTCAGAATCTGAAGTCATCTTAGTGGTTACCATCCTCCGAACTGTCCATATAACTCGGGACAGTAAACTGCAAAGGCTCCTTGTGAGAGAAAAATCTGAGGACAGCACTACTGAGTGCACTAACACTGAATCAAATACGAGAATAGGTATGCAGAATATCCGTTAGGCTTTTTTCTGCCAAACATTTTCATATCTGCCAGTCTTTGACAATCTCCTCTCACTTTTCCATTCCATTAATCCGTCTAGATCACTCTCTAAATTCCACTTTCATCCTCTTCTTATTTCTTGAGTAAATAGATTTTTTGGCATTCTTCTTTCACCTTTCTCTTCGGGGGATGATGCCTTTATCAACTTTGCCACTTTGCTACCTTGGCCAAACTTCTGTAGCTAATTCCTAATTAAACACTCGTTCTTCTATTTAAGCCTAAATTTTTCTTAAAATATTTTCCTCTCAAAAACCAATAGAATTTTAGCCTTTTTCGTCATTGCGTAAGTCTTAAGTAAAACAGTTAGTTGCATAGCAGCATTTAAGCATCGCTTGATAGTAATGGACTTCTCAACTATT
Organism: Triatoma infestans; assembly: GCA_011037195.1. Taxonomy (NCBI): domain Eukaryota; kingdom Metazoa; phylum Arthropoda; class Insecta; order Hemiptera; family Reduviidae; genus Triatoma; species Triatoma infestans. The sequence goes on from JAAEAF010000855.1 coordinate 26,629, forward strand.
CTGGCTACAATGCGAGTACATGCTCAGTGCTTCTGCTGGTATAATTACTAATTTCCCATTCTTCACTAATAACAGTTTCATTCCTAAACGTATTATCCAAATGGGGAGTACATTAGAAGTCATTTAGAAAGTGCTGAATTTTGGAGAGAAAGCATATCAGGATCAGATAATTTCAAAATTAGACATAGCTTATCTATAATTACATAATATAAAATATTTGTAGGATCCTAATAGTAATTTTCAGTATTTTGAAACTCTGTTTTGATATTTTCTATCATAATATTTATTAACCTAATTACAAAAGTTAAAGCCAGAGACAACTAACTAAAATTTGTTATTAAGTTTGATTATTTGTTTTAACTTCACTGTTTCTGTTATACAAACTACTTTACATTGGATAAATATGATAACAACGTATTTAGTTAAAGTTTAGTTTAAGAGATTACATGTTAGTTGAATGTCAGAGTCAGACTGGAGGAAATTAGCGGTCAGATTGAGGAAATGACTGAAACATGGTATAGTGATGGGTTGCGCATGGTGTATGTGTGAGTGTTTTGCTTGGAGTGGTTTGAATTCTGCAACCATTTGGTGATGTCAGAGTACTGTTGGTGCTCTTAGTTCTTACTGAAAGTATTACAGGATTATACATGTACTCTCACCATCAAGTTACTAGGGTAACTTGTCAACAATTCTCTCTTCAGTGTATATTTTCTAATTTATTACATAAATATTTAAACTGCTATATTTTACTTTCTCTTACTCTTTGTAAGAGGAAGTTTTCTAATAGTGTCAAATTTTGGACATAGTTTTCACCGGAAATATACGTTTTGAGGTCCCCTGAGTCCAAAAAAGTGATTTTTGGAAATGGTCTGTATGTGTGTGTGAGGGATGTGAACAAAATATCTTCTTTTTTTTATCCTTATTTTATTTACAATTATAGAATAAGTTTAAGAAGTAGATGCGATCATATAAAATAATACTTATGAGTCCCCAAAGTTGAAGTACTCATCCATTGACGGGTCTTCTTAATTTTGAATAACTTAAGGGAATAACCACTACATTGCCTCGCGGTCACTTGCGCTTCAGGCGAAGCCTTGAATTTTCAGGGCTAATTAGCACACCACGGAAAGATAGGTTAGAATGGAATTTTTTATATTTAGCTTTGACCATATCGGAGACCTAAGGAACATTTAGGTCAGTATGATATGTAAGATTGGAAACGTAGGGGAGCTTCAGTAATACGGCGGGGTATTTTGGATTATGATGACTAGATACGAAGGGAGTTGGAAGGCATGGTTGTACCCCATAGTTCAGCTCCGCAAGTCCAAATAGTTCGTATAATTGTTAAGTATATAAGCCTCTTGTTAGTAAGTCTCTTGTCGGTTTGGAAACTTTTCCAAGGAGTTGCTGCAGTTTGTATTGTCTTGTCATGTTTTTCGTTTAAGACTTGTTTGGATATACCACATGAGCCCCGACAATCTAGGCAATATCCCAGATAACGTACTTTGTCAGTGTAAAGGAATTTGATGTTTTCCATTTTTGAAACCATGTTCCAAGATCTTGCAGAATTATTATTGAACCTTTATAACCTCCCCACATAACACAACCAACAAGTATGAATGTAACAGAAACATTAAATTGAAGTGAACTCTCTACTCGAACATGGTGAATTTGCTCTAACGATGGATGAAAATCTGAAACCGGTCAGGAAAACTATAAATATGCATACTAGGACGGAGAAAATAACAGATGTTACCCAGCATTGCGGACCACATATTCAATCTTGCAGAATTCTCACAGCTACCACAGTATCAGTATGGCTAGAAAGGATAGCTGTGAAATTCGCGAAAGTTGACAAGATTATATCCGGATAAGTAGGAATATCAGCTATGTAGATGGTTTAGAGAACTGGTCCAAGGGATACTGGCTAGGGGAACCTCAGCCTCTATGGGTTTTGTTGAGGAAAGAGTGGAGTTCTGTCTGATCCCCAAAGTATTGATCAGTAAGATATGATACAAGGATGAGGAGACAGTATTTGGAAAGATGCTTTTTAACTTGGATACCAAAATCCAAAATATTTCAAAAAAGAAAGGTCGCAGAAAGTTCAAACTTCATATTCCTTTTAAGTATCACCAGAGGATCCGACAATAAGTTGTGTGTCAAAATCCCTAACCGGAAGTTTACTTTACTGAATGATTTTTTTTTTTCACTTTTTTGCGATTTTTCGAAAATATTTCCAACGATTTTTGGAATATCAATTACACATAGGGTGAGCTATAACTTCTATTTGTAACATTTCTTCGGAAAAATTCACCTAAGGGCACTTTTGGTGGAGGGGTGAGATTAGATTATCTCTAAGGTGCTATTTCCGTTCATTACACAATACTATCATTTAAATAACATTAATTAGAATTAAATATGTTGTTGAAATTCCGAATTCGAAGAAAATCTGATAACTAGAAGTGCGTTTTTACTGAAAAGTATTTTTTAGTTTTGTGTTATTTTCTCTAAAAACGGCTCCAACGATTTTCTTTAAACAAAGTATGTGAACTGCGCATATAAAAACTACAATTTTTATTTAAAACATTTCTCCGGATAAAGTCATTTAAGCGGTCTTTGCGGGAGGGTGGGATTATGTTTTTCACTAAAGTGCTATCTTAGTTGATTATACAATTCTACCATCTAAAGAATTAATTATTAAATATACCGGATCGCTAAAATACCGGAAAATTAGTAAATCGGAAGTGTGTTTTGACTAAACAGTTTTTTCAGTTTTTGCGATTTCGTAAACTGCAGTAAGGAAATGGCGGGAGAGTCGAGATTTGTTTAATTTTTATTGTATGTACTTCGCATTGCACTAAGATATTTCTAAATGTTGTTATTATTGATTGTAGAAACAAATTATAAGTTTATAGGAGTTACTTTAATTGCTAATTCCTAATTACCAAGGTTTTAATTTTTCTTTAAACCTGTACTTTTTTTTTTCCAAACGTTTTAAAAATTCTATTAAAAAAATTGAAGGTAGTTTTTGAGAAAAGCCCCACATTTCTGCCCACGTCTAAAGTGCCTAAGAAAATATTTTTTTGAAAAAAAAAAAATTAAATACTTATACTTAATGAATTATAACAAATAAATGTATGTATATAAATAGTACCAATAAAACTTAATAATGAATCAATAGTCGGGGCCGACAGCTTTAATTGATTCTACTACATATATTCTGCATTTATAGTGGTAAAATTTTTAATTTAAAAATCTCAACAAATTAATCTATACTTTATAATAAGATTACAATAATTATTGAAAAATCTTATTAATTTTATAAAATATTCAAATCGATTAGGATTAAAATAATTTTTATTTTGGCTTCATTTATTTACATACGTATAAGTGAAACTAATGCATTGTGATTTCAACTGACTAAATTCTTTGTTTTAGCAAACGCCATACTGTAAAATTTAGGGAGCCAAACTTTTCATTTCAGATTTCATTATAAATTTTGTAAAGAACCTCTGAAGTTTTGAAATTTTTGAAATTTTAAAAAGATACACCTAATGTTAGTGTAGGACTGGACTTGTTCATTAGTTACAAAAGACTTACCATTTAAATTATAATGAAGCATTCTCAAGGTCTAACATTAGAATTTCTTGTTTTACACTTTTTATTAAAATTCTGTTGTTTTTTTTGAGGATACTTTAAAAAGAATGACGAAATTTCTTTTCCATGTTTGAAATTTAAAAATCCATTAAATTTTAAATTATTTTTTCACTAATAACCTTTATTTTTTTTTATCATTTTTATTTTATTAAATAGAACAAAACTTGTTAAAGAATAAGTTAGAGGAAATAAGAAAAAAAAAATATATATATAGTTATAAACAAAGAAAAACTCATTCTAGAAATGACGTCACCTTGATGAAACTTGGCAAATCATGTAACATTTTAGCAGTAATTTAATATTCCACTGGATAAGAACAAACTCTCAAAGAAAAATCTTATTTCCTTTCTTGGGTAAGAAATGTCTTCCTTTTTCCACAAACCTACCAATTGCTTTTCGTCCTCAGTGTGGTAGGAACAAGATTTTATATATTTATTTTTTTTATATTTATTTATATTTATTCTTGAAATGGGAATTTATTAAATAACGGTTTTGGTGAAAGATATTGAATTTCCAATTTATCCACTATGGATGTTTTTTTATTTATTCTTTTATAATGAGGAAATCGATTCAGATGTTCTTTTATAAAGTTAATATTATATATTATACAGGTTTGAGTTCATGACTTCAGATCGGAAGTTATACGCAAAGTTCATTAAAATATAAGACCATTATTTTCCTTTTTATTTTTTCTTATTCTTAGTAACAATAAGTGTTGCGATCGTCAAAGTTGAGTTTTTTAACGGAAATACATGCTATTTTATGGGGGTCCCCCCTGAATAAGGAAAAAAAATGTTTTAGCGAACCTCTGTAACAAAAAAGTGAACAAAATATTCTCAAAAATGAAAAATTTCAAGTAGGTTAAACTCGATAACCCTAAATAATTTTTCCCATATTTGTTCATTATAATTTTACAATATTTAGTTTTGTTTTTAATTTTTTATTAAATATTAATATAAATATAATTAGTATAGAATTTCATTTAATCATCTTTGATTCGACATGATAGACAATTAATTATTTATTTATTAATAATATAAATTTTAAATTTTTATTTAGAAATAGGTTACGAAATAAAAATAAAAAAAAATATTTGGAAACTTCAACATTTGCTTGATTTGTACAGAATATTTAAAGAAGTTTATTTTTACAGCATTCCTTGTTTTTCTGAACTGATGTTCTACTTGCTATAACAAGCTCAATGCGGATTATACATGGATAATAATAATTAAAACGGAAGTTCATTAGATAATATAAAAACAAAAATCTAGTGTGAAACACTCATAGAACTTTCTCTTAAATCCAGTTTTCAAAATTATAATTGACAAATTTTATAGTTTGTGTACCAAATTTAATGAAATTCGAAGAAAACTGAAAAAGTTGTTTAATAAAAGCGCACTTCCGGTTTACTAATTTTCCTGAAACACGGAATTTTCGGCCATCTATTTATTTCTAATTAATTTTGTTTAGATGATACAATTGTATATAATTAACTATGATAGTACTTTAGAGAAAAAAATAATCCTACCCCTCCTCTAAAAGTGCTCTTAAATGAATTTTCGTAGAGAAATGTTTAAACATAAAAGTTGTAGATCATTGTATTTGTAGTTTATAAGGAAGTTTCAAGAAAATCGTCGGAGCCATTTTTGAGAATATTTGCACAAAAAAATGAACAAATTATTTATTAAAGTGGTAAAGTAAACGCACTTCCGGTTATCCGATTTTTTTTTCGAACTCAGAATTTCAATAACATATTTAATTCTAGTTAACATTATTTAGATAACAGAATTGTCTAATAAACTGAAATAGCACTTAGATAAAAACCTAACCCCACCCCTCTCCTAAGTGGCCTTAAATGAATTTTCCCGGAGAATTGTTTCAAATAAAAGTTTCAGTTCTTTGTATGTGTAGTTGATATACCAAGTTTAAAGGAAATCGTCGGAGCCATTTTTTAGAAAATCGCAAAAAAAGGAAAAAAAAAAACTTGTAAATTGGTACTTCCGGTTGAGGAATTTTAACAGATAACGTACTGTCAGATCCCATCGTGATACCTTAACGGAATATCAAGTTTCAACTTTCTATGGTTTTTCGTTTTTGAGCTGTGCTCTTCACATACGTACCACACACACACACACACACACACACACACACACAGAGACCATTCGCTAAAAACCACTTTTTTTTGTTCTCAGGTGACCTCAAAACGGATATTCCGGTGAAAACTCGATATGGAAATTTGACACGATTACAATACTTCCTCTTACCTAGTATAAAAGGGCGCAGTTTTCCAAACAAAATTTTTTAGATGATCAAATTATTTTTTGCTAATGAAGCGTAGAGTTATGAATGAACAACACTCACATCAAAATAAATAATTTTGATGAATATTAGAAAAGTTTTTATGCCTAAATTTAAAAGAAAAATAATAATAATTATCTTCTTTGCAATGATATAGAGCGAGGTAAGAAAGGTGATGCCTTAATTGATCCTGTTTGGCTTCCTTTAGATATGGTGTTTTGATTATTCGATGAGGTTTTGAGAAAGAACGTTTTCTCTTTCTCTCTCTCTCTCTCTTTCAGAATTTTGTTCTAAGAAAACTGATTTTGCCAGTGAGTGGTGAAGGAATGATGGCGGTACCTTCCAGTTAAGTTCAACTGCTTGTGTGTTCAGGTGCGTATATTTGTGCTTAAATAAAAATGTTAATTGTTTATCCAAGAACCGTCTTTATTAAAAACTTTTTGTCCTTGGTAGCGGGACTTATATCTTCTGAGATTACCAGTGAGACCTTTCTTTTGCCTAACTGGTGGAAGATCTTTATTTGGTAAAGCTGATGCGGGAGAACAGACACCTGAGAAGACATGATTTACTTATTGTTGCTCCAGAAGTTCGCTGAAAGACATGAACCGCACTGAGATTCTATTACTTTTTTTTTACTTGCTCTTACTCCTCCTAGTAAGAAGAAGCATTGCGATCGTTTTTTTTTATGACCAACCTAAAGTAAACATTACAATTTTTAAAGAAAATTACTTGATTAAGTAACATTACTGTAGTTGTGTGAGTGTTCCAAATCAGATTTTTTTTTTTTTTTTTTTTAATGGTGGAACGTTAAGGTTGATAAGAAACCCAACAAAGTTATTTAAGTCAGTATTAGTTTTGCCAGGAAATGTAATCCATTCTAAATCCTGAAATGTAAGCTATAGGGTACGAGAATATTTCATCGTATTAATGGACCACTAAAGTTTGTGGGACTTCTATGAACAAAAAATTCCAAGCCTACGCTTCAAACAGAATATTACATCTGTAAACAGAAAAAAGTCGTAACTTTAATGAAAATTAAAAGATTTATTTTCAGATTTCGATCTTGCCTTGCCTATGTTTAAGAAAAAGCAAAAAGTGTACCAAAAATTTATTTTATAATTTATTAGTTGTTGAATTTGAAAATGTTTTGTCTACAAGTAATTCGGTTAAAATTAAAATAGTAGAAAGAATTCTTTCCTAAAACCAATAATGAAAGTGATAATTCATTATTAAATAATTCCATTTTCGTTGTTGTGGTTGGTTCCGCACAGCTAAAAAGCACCAGAGATATTTTCCGTGATAGCCTGTTTTTTCTTTGTGGTCATCTACCGGTTTCAGGCGTTCGCCCATTATTAGGATACGTTTGTCAAAAAGTGTGATAACACAGTCTTGCATAAAGCAAATTCAGTTTATACACAGTGTATAGACTGGATTTGCCCTGTGCAAGTCTGTGTTATCACCCTGTTTAACAAACGCATCCTCCTGGTGATGGGCGAACGTCTGAAACTACAAAAATGATGACCACAAAAAAAAGCAGGCTATCATAGAAAATTTCTCTGATGAATCCCATTTTCCATTAAACCTTTGAAATAAATTAGAAAATAAAATAAATTAAAAAAATAATATTAAAATAATTTAAAAAATGTATATCCTGTTTAAATTATTGACTATTATTGATTTTCATTGACTGTGCCCTGATTAAGTGATGAAAGGGATTGAATTGAGGTCAGCCTTGGTTCTTATCTCGGCCATTTAAAGGCTGCCCCAAAACACCCCATATGGATTACAATATAAATTATACACATATAATATACTATTATATATATATATATGTATACTCTGATATCATGCGCACAAAAGAGGTTTCTGATTGGAAAGATGTTTAGGTTGGCACTAAATGGTGATTATTATATTTAATAATTTTGTCTTCTATGAGTTAATATTAGCTTAATTATTTAATGATAACTAAAAATCACTATATTTTATAACATTTTTAGTTGCTGAGTATTTATTACCGAGGGCTAATCTAATATGATTTGAAATTTTAATATTTATATTTTGAAAGCTGGGTGAGTGCTGGACCACTATTGCCTTGCCAGGTCACCCGCATATTTATAGCACTTAGCGAACCGGCTAATGAAAGGCAATATCCTTCCATAAATAATTCACTCTACAAGATAGATACATGAATTAATGTTTTCCTTGATCTACCTGGGTGAGAACGTATCCAACGCCATTGGCGAAGAGACTTTTGAAACAACTGATCAATAGTAACAATTTATTGATCATTTATTATAATCGCTTGCGTAATGTGTTCTAAACTAAATGTAAAATAAACATAAATTTACATAGATAGGATGGCCTTCTCATTTCTTTAATGTATTTAATTTAACATTAACATTAACTATGTTATTCTTAATAATGGATGCTCGAAGATGCAGGACCTAAGCCTGGCTCTTATCCTCCTACAGAAAAAAAAACGCTCCTAAGAAACCACCAGCGTACTCAGAAAAAACCTGAGATAACATTAATTAAAAACTCAAAACCAAATCAAATAACTCCTCTTCCCCCAAAATACTGGCTTTTCACACAGTACGTCTTCTGTGGGTAATATTATGTGCTGCAGATTCCATGGAGCTTTTTTGCTGTTTTGAACTAATGTCCGCTTCTACATTTCTTGATTTCGTTTATGTTTTTTTTTTTTTTTTTAGCTGATTGCCTTTCGTCTATGTACGAAACCTTCAGCGTTTTTATCGAGTCTTTTTTCTCTTCCCCACCATTGTTATGGTTAAGCGGTAACCACACCGGGAAATAAAACGCGAAAACAAATGTTTATACTAAAAACAATAGATAATGTACTAAAAAAAATAAAAATAAAATAAACAGCTGATTTTTATAAATTGTTAAATTAGAGGCACATATTTACACGTGCCACTGGGAATTGTCGGGTTTGTACACTACTCAGTTTTGTTTTTCTTTAAAATTTATTATTCGTAATTTGTCGCTTATTATCTAATTTTATGGCACTCTAATGATAAAAAAGGTATTTTATTTACTGGAATTAGTGTTAAATATTAGTAAATAAACTAATATTCTAAACAAGTGTAATTTACTGTAAGCTCAATTTGGATGGAGTTTCCACAGAAACAAATTATAATAAATAAATAGAATATTTTTTGTATTCAATCTTTTTTTAATTTTATTTAGAATGTTTTACATGACAGAACTTTTGTTTTCCCCAATTGTAGATCTCCCAATCTTAAAAAAGCTGAAGAATTAAAAAAGAAAAATCATTGTTACAACAATAAAAGTTATTTACAAAAGATTTAGTGAAGGGAATGGAATTCACCAATTTCACCATTGATGGTATTCACTGGTGAAACAATGGAAGATATACTAAGTTCATTGGCAGAGGCGTATCAGTGGATCCACCATATTGTTGGCACAGTTTCCAACTACTAGACCACTACTACCACTACAAATACTTGGACATCAGAACTATATCAATCTGTTTCCCCTGACTTGTCCGTTTCTTCTTCTGCTAGACAAACTCAACTTAATCTCTATTGACACTTGCCAAAGCACCTTGTTTATTTCTCTACTGAATTCCCTCTATTTCACAGTTTACTTTTATACTAAATTGTTCTTCAAATAATCATATCTAACACACATATTTTTAACCCTATTATTTTAATATAATAATAGTAAACAATTTCTAAACTTACTTAGAATAATTTAGTTCATTTTAATACATTTTGCTAAGTAACAACTATCATTTTATATATTACTAGAGATTATTTGGAGACATAATTAGAAACAATTATAATGGGATCGCGTATGTCTATTCTTGTAATATCAATATTAACAAGATAAAAAAAAAGGTAATTTGAAATACTACAGTCAGGGTACCATTGTATTCGGCCGGAATTTTCGGACGAATTTTCCGAGCATAACAACCAATCCCGATTACATTAACTTGGTTTGAGTGTATTTACGAGTATTATTAATTTACATTATTATGTAAATTTATTATTTTTTTGTATCTGTCGTATTTGTCGGAATGGCCGGATTCTAGATATGTGGCGGATTATTGAAAGACTTATTATTTTATTTTTCTATGGTGAGGGAGGTACCAAACCCTACGCTATCTAAAGCCCCACTGGGCTCCTGTAGCTACCCCAAGGAAAGCAACAAACTGGTCTATAACAAAAATCCATACCCGAGTCTAACCCATCTAAGATTCACGGCAGTCCGAATAAATCGGACAATAACCTTAAATGGAAGCTCTTCCATAGACATCCTGTTCCGATCAAAGGTCCTGAACCTAATTTCCTCACAACCCAAGTAATGTATCATAAAATAGATGGGTTTTCCTCCTCTGTCTCACAGACTCTAAAAAAAGGATCCCGCCTGAGCTCCAATATGTTGAGGTGTCTTCTTAAACTACAATGTCCAGTAAGGAATCCAACCAGATGCCTGAGGGTGTTCCATGAAAGCCGCAGCAACGTCTTGTCTCACTTATAGCGAGGTACCTAATTTGACAAACCTATCCACCTCCTCATTTCTGAAAATTTCCATATGACCTGGTATACAGACTAGAGCACATCCTTCAAAGAAGAAAGCTCGTCCAGTCTTTTAGAACATTGTAGTACCAACCTGGCAGTGAAGGCACATGAACTCACTGACTTCAACGCAGCTTGACTGTCCGAGCAGATATAAAACCATTTAAGTTTGTGTTACATACCCTCTCATCCAAAATACAATAAAGAATAGCATAAACCCTCAGCCTGGAAAACTGTGGTCCATCCACCAAAAGAATCTTATTTGAAAGACCCTAATATTTATCCCTTATTATAAATATTAATTAATTTCAATATTCAATCTACCATTGCATTAACAAATAGTTTCTTTGCAGCTTCTAATTAACTGGCGATTCTAATTAACGATGGGCAGTGTTGTATGTAACGAGAGTACACTATTGGCAGGCAGGCCGGCAGTACACTGAGAAAACATAGACTTGCACAGAGCACAGTTAGTTGATACACTCACCAAACAGTGTATCAACTAAATTTGCTTTGTGAAAGTCTATGTTACCACACTGTTTTGACAATAACATGCTGATGCTGGGCGAACGCACGAAACTGGTCGATGACCACAAAAAGAAGCAGGCTATCACGGATAATATCGCTGACAAAATCTGCTTGTCTAGTTTCATGATAGCTCTTAAATAAATATTAAATTTAAACCTTCTACGAATTTTTGGGTTTCTGAAAACCAACTTTTTGACTAGTGGACCACAAAGCGATATTTCCGGTGAAAACTCGATATAAAAAATAAAAGTGGAGCCAATCGCAATACCTCCTATCGCAGCAGTAAGAGAAGATAATAATTTAGATGTCGCTAGATACCATATCTTGACTGAAAGGTTTCTGTCAAAATCCATTAATCGCAAGGACGTCATTACCGAAAAGTTTTCTTGGCGATTTCATAGAAAATGGTTACAACGATTTATTTTTACTTTTTCTTACTCCTAGTCAGAGGAAGTATTCTAATCGTGTCAAATTTTCGATATCGACTTTTTACCGGAAATATCCGTTTTGAGGTCCCCTGAGTCAAAAAAAGTGGTTTTCAGCAAATGGTGTGTATGCGTGTGTATGTATGGTTGTATGTGAACAGCAATGCTAAAAAACGAAAAAATCGTAGAATGTTGAAGCTTGATATTCCGTTTTGGTATCACCATGGAATCTGACAGTATGTTATCTGACAAAATTCCTCAACCGGAAGTACCACTTTACTAGTTTTTTTTTTTTTTGCGATTTTGTCAAAAATGGCTCCGACAAGTTTCTTCAAACTCGTTGTTTCAACTACACATATAAAAAGCTACAACTTTTATTTGTAACATTTCTCCGGTAAAATTCATTTAAGGGCACTTTTGGGGGAGAGATGTGGGGGTTAGGTTTTCATCTAAAGTGCTATTTCAGTTTAGACAAGTCTGTCATAATGTTAATTAGAATTAAATATGTTGTCGAAATTCCGAGTTTTTGAAAAAAATCGGTTGATCGGAAGTGCGTTTGCATTTACCACCTTTTTACTAAATGATTTTCTCAAAAATGGCTTCGTCGATCTTTCTTGAAACTACATATTTAAACTAAACATACAAAGATCTAAACTTTTATAAAAAACATTTCTCTGAGAAAATTCATTTAAGGGCACTTTTATAGGCGGGTTGGGGTTATGTTTTTTTCTCTAAAGTGCTATCATAGTTGATTATATAATTCTATAAACCAAACAAAATTAATTTGAAATAAAATGGATGGCCAAAACCGGAAGTGCACTTTTTTACTGAACAGTTTTTTCAATTTTTGACGAATTCCATTAAATTTGGTACATAAAATATAAAATTTGTCAATTATGATTTTGAGAAGTGGAGTAAGAGAAAGTTGGTGTGAGTGTTTCATACCAGTTTTTTTTTTTTTGTTTTTTACTTTCGCATAGTAATGTTTTAATTATTTTTGGTGTGTTCAAAGTTGAAACACTGAGTTATTCCTTGAAAGTGCAAATTTCAGAATAATATTCGGGGTTACCGATTGCTAACTATTAAACACGTTGCTCGAAAACAATTCTAAAGAATTTCTTTGTAGCCGTGATTTTGTCATCATCCGCATCAGCCATTTGGGCCTGATATAGCCAAAAATTTTCATGGCTAAAATTTCTGTGCAGGCATTCATTTCCTAAATGGAATTTTTCTTCTTAAAATCAAATTATTCGCGTTGTGTAGAACAGTATTATATGCCGAAAATGTAATATTTTTAAAGACATACTATCTAAAAATAAACAACTAATGCTAGGATTGTGAAGAAGATTGTTTTAAATATATCTGCATGAAGCCAAGTAAACTATTAATAACAAATGATTTTTTCGATGGATTTTTGCTTACTATGACCTACCTACTCATTCAGCATTTTTCAGATATTAAAAAAAAAAAAATCTACTTTTTCAGGTACCAAAGGGTAGCGCCAGGACTGAGTAGTGGGAGGCAGTTTAAAAAGTTAAAAAAGACGGACACATTGAGGAGAAGAAGGTAGCTTGCTAGGAGCGACGAAGATAGCGGCGCTAGCAGTGGATGAGTGATATGAGGGGCCCCAGAGGCGGCGGTTAGGAGATGAGCCGGTCCCTAGACCTTCTCACAGTCCTGTCACCCCTAACGGCGCTGCTCAGCCTAGTCATTGTTTCTGTTGCTATATCAACAAACTGCTGGCTACATACGGAGGAGAAGATGCCAAATCCTGGTTACAACGGCACTGGTGACAATCAGTATCTACCAAAAATTACCGTTTCCGGACTATGGTCACTTTGCTTTACTAATCGTTAGTATTTTTTTTTAAATTTTATTAAGTAATCAAGTAAAATAACAATAATATTATTATTTTTTGTCCATGTTATCCAAGACAAAAACATTTTCTCTCTTAAACTGTTTATCTATCAGCTGGGGTTCCTGTAAATATTGGGACCTGTTGTTTTCTTATCACAGCATTTAGGTATTTTATACACTCTCATTTAAATAAAATAAAGGGTTTATTGAGAAAAAGTAAATAATGCCACCCTTTTTTTTTCTGGCGAGTTTAATGTTTCAATTATGAAATTAGTGTAGTGAGTTCATATTTTATTACATTTATTTTCCAAACAAACATAAATTTAGAAATTATAAGCGGGGCTCAAATTGGGGATCTTCCGATTGCGAGATCGTGCTCATTACTAGTGCAATCGTAATAAATATGTGTTATACATTTTCTCCACATCAGCACTAACGACTCGTGTGTTATATGCGCCATGATTGCGCATCTGACTGATGCTGGTAAATAGATGGTATTTTTGTTTAAAGTTAAGTGCAAATCTCGGAGCTCTAATCAGACTTTTTAATTTGCTTTCAAACAATTTTTTTACCCATAAGCAAATAATCTTCAAATAACTTTTAAGAATCTTTAACGGAACAATTCAAACTAGTAAAAAGGAATGCTAATAAAGCAGCTTCAAAAAAAGTTTTCTATCAGCTAAACTAGCAACATCTTAATGACCGTTACAACAAGCAAGAGTTCCAATCAGCTATACCCACTTCAATTTGTAAAAAAAAATAAGTAAATTTTATTTCGAATGTACAAATACGTGGATAATGTGATGATAACAAAATTAAATTACTTATTAAAATACTAGTTATGTTTGTAATAATTGTAACTTATTTATTGATAATTAGTTAAACTCATTTTTATTTTATCAGATTACAAATGTAAAAAATAATTCAGGCTGAAAATGCCCTGTGGGACAACAAAACAAAATTATATTAATAGTGAGGAGTTTAGTCACAATTGTTACAGCCATATTTTAATATCATCCCTGATAATTTAATAGAAGAATGTTAGTTTATGGAATTCCTCTCTCGCACTACATACATACCATTGAAATGTTTTTGGTGTGGATGTGTTGTATGGTTGTAGTAGTGGTAGTAGTAGCTTGTGCGGTTTTGTAAAGGGCTTGTGAGTATATATGTTTAAGAGATAACTATTAGAAATAATCAAGAGATCAAAATGTTTTTAAAATAGATATATTCTCTAAGTGAATTTAAGTACTTTACAATATCACAACTGTATCTTAATAAATCAGTTGTTTATCTAGAATAAATGCTAAACTCTATAACTGGCACTGATTTTAAGAGAGCGATCCTGGTACGTGTTCTAGTTGGATGTCTGCTTTAGACTGTCCTGAAAGAATGTCTTCTGACTATTAGTTCCAAACTGTTCAAATCATGCTGGTATGTCTGGAGGGAGTGTATTGTTTTACCCTAACTGTTTCTTGCCTTTTGCCTCTTGGTTTGCATTGACCTAAATTATAGTACCTGGCTCTTTTCCCTTCACTAAAATAGATTGTTTGAATTAGCTAAAATTAACGAAAATTATTTTACTAAACTATTTTCAAAATTTTTATATTCTTTCATTTCTTTCTTCCACTACACCTTAGCTAAGAGTTCTAATGTTTCCACAATTCATACAAGTAAATGGCCTCTGTCATTCTCATTATTTGTTACTTTTTCTCATGACTGAAAATAACCTTGATTTTTCTTTTCAATTAATGTTTCGCAATTTAAAATTAACTGTAATTTACATGATCTGAAGTATTTTCTCAAAGGCGGACATTTCTTATATGCTAACCATTATTTAAGTTGCTACCTTTTTTAAGAGATGGATTGATATTATAAATGTGTGCATTTTCTTTGACTAATGAGTATCATTAG
This sequence comes from Triatoma infestans, assembly GCA_011037195.1. Lineage (NCBI taxonomy): Eukaryota > Metazoa > Arthropoda > Insecta > Hemiptera > Reduviidae > Triatoma > Triatoma infestans. Next base: position 41,870 of record JAAEAF010000855.1, read on the forward strand.
TGAGACCTAATATCGTTTCTTAAGAATTTAGATAGAGAATAGAAATAAATGATCATTTTTGAATAATAGTTATTTGGAACTTTTAAAGTTTAAATTGTGAACTGCTTAAAGGAATCTCTTTCTTTCCTTCATTTAAAGAGAAGAGAAAGTTTTAAGTTTTGTTGGGATGATTGGTGTTGGCCCAGCTGGTTTAACCGTTGGGCCGATAGTAAATGGTGAACTGAATATCTGTTACCATCCTATTTGGCAATAGTGCCCTATTTCGCCATTTTAGGATTTCTGTTATAGAGCCCCATGATGGCTATACAGTATTAGAGCCACTTTATCCATAAAACCTTCCCACATAATAAAATACTGAATCTAAGTAATTAGATAACTGCATTATATTTTGGAAAAAAAAATTTCATTTTATGTTAACTGGCATAATAATGATATATTATTATTATTGTATAGTAACTATTTACATCTACTTCGAAGATTCATCATTTCGACTATTTCAGTGATGTTTATCTCTTTGATCAGTATTATTATCAAAAACATTCTATTGCTAAAAATCTCTAATACATTGTATACTCGAAATCTTGAATATTTCCTATTCACTTTGGCATTTTTATGCAAAATAAGTGGAATGTTTACACATCACATAAAAACTGTAACAACAGTCAGTCAAACTGCAAAACTAATTGTTTTCGATCTGTTGTTTGAAAACAAAGTGAATATTCTTTTTATATGTTTTAAAATATACTTAATTTTAAAAATAACAATTAAAAAAAAATTAAATATTTTCCAACAATTAATGTAAATTTTTCAAAATTTGTCTCTTGACCATTAAAATTCGCCAATTAAAACTGTTTCTTCACAATTAATTTTGATTGGTTGGAGTGTGTTTTGTTAAAATGTTTTGGGCATGGTGATAGCTATAAAAAGTTTCTTTTTGGCCTGCCGGAATACATTCTTTTTTAATTTAGATAACTCGTTGATTTTGTTTTTTTTTTTTAATGAAAAATTTAGAATGATTGTAATGTAATATAATTTAATGAACTTAATTTTTTGCAGAATCGGTTTGATATTTTTGCCGAGTTGTTTGATGTTAGTTTAATTAGATGTTTATTAATACTTTGGCATCCTCTCTAAAGCCACATAGGCACTCATAATCATTCCAAATGTCTTAAAATTTGGAATTATTTTTTAAAATTTCTAGATGAGTAAAAATTGTCACTATTGAAATTAATTAAATAGATCAGAGATGCCCAACATGGTTACCCATGGATGGATTGCTGCTCCTCGAAAGAGTTTTCCTATAAACTGAGGCTCACAAATCTCCAAGAAAGAAACTTGTTACCAACTACTAAGAAAAAAAGATTAAGAAGCATATAACTTCCACTCCAAGAGAGTTGCTAGTTAAAGTAGAAAGACATTCATTGATTTATTTATTTCTAATTAATTTTGTTTAGATGGTAGAATTGTATAATCAACTAAACTACCAGTTTATAGGAAAACATAAGCCTATCCTTCCTCCAAGAGATTCCTAAAATGAGTTTACCCGGAGAAATGTTTCAAATAAAAGTTGTAGCTCTTTATATATGTTGTTCTCATACTTAGAATAAAGAAAATCGTTGGAGCCTTTTGGAGAATATAGTTGAAAACTAAAAAATATTTTTCAGTAAAGACGCACTTTTGAACAACGGATTGTCTTTAACCTCGGAATTTCGACAGTATACATAATTCTAATTAATACTACTTAGATGATAGAATTGTGTAATAAAGTGAAATAGCACTTTAGGGGGAACTATAACCCTACCACTCTTCCAAAAGTACCCTTAAATGAATTTTCCCGGAGTAATTTTTCAATGTAGCTTTTTGTGTGTGTAGTAGATAACTTAAAGTATATAGAAAATCGTTCGAGCCGTTTCAAGAACATCACAAAAAAACTATAAAAAAAAAAATTTGTAATGTGGGAACATCCGGATGAAGAATTTTTACGATAAGCATATTCTCAGGTATAGCACTTTAACGAAATAGTAAGTTTGAACAGTCTGAGATTTTTTTGTTTTTAAGATATGCTGTCTGTCCCACACACCCAGTCAGACAGACACACCGAACAATTGCTAAAACCACTTTTTTGGACTCAGAACGGATATTTCCTGTGAGAACTCGAATCGAAAATTTGACACGATTATAATACTTTCTGTTACTAAAACAGCAAGAGAATGTAAAAAGCGGTCAGGTATAATAAGGGTCTACTTTAAAAAAAAAACAAAATTCATAGTGGTAAGTTCTGCACTATTATGTTTAGCGCACTAATCTGCACTATTAATTTTTTTTAATGCACTATTAATTAATGTGTTTTTGTAGCATGCTTGCTATTTTGCAAGAAAAATTGCCTGTGACTAATAGAGTTCTTTACCTCTGGTAATATCAAACTTTTAATAGATATATAAGATCGAACATTAAAAATTTTATTAAGAATCATATTTTTTTTTTTTTTTAATAGTTTTAGTGTTATATTACATAACATTTTACTATCAGTTCTTTTATTATAGGACTTTATTATAGAGAGGCAGCAGTGTCTGGATTCAGATGATATGAAATATCCTTTAGCTGATATATGAATGAATAGGATTCCCTTAGTATATTTAATGAAAGAAGGAACACGTGAATGCAGAGTGAGAATATGTTCCTTGAATGTGTTCCAAATATAGTCTAGGAAAGGAGCAAGAGAGATATAGAGAGATTGTGTAGCTCTCACATGAAGGTCTTTATAGAGAGGGTGCCGAGCGGGCCGCCGCTGATGTAACCCATCAGAACTCTGAGTCCCTAAAACCACCAACACCTACCTCTCCATATGATGGCAGATGTTCTGCCACACTCCTAATCTGATTCTGATGATATGTGTGTGTATAATGTATATACTACTACCACTGCTTGCATCCATTCCCTCCCTATTCCATTATCCTCATTCTATCATCAAGCTTCTCTTAGTTACTTTTCTTCCTATTTATTACAGCGTGTTAACAATAATTCTTAATGCATTAATTAACTAGTTAGGCCATGCAGGTGCATGCCCAAAAATATCTATTTACGTACCAATCAAATGTAGTTTTTTTAGGCTGTTTCTGCTATTCATTATATAAGATAACTCTATATTATATATAATTAATATATATCTACTAGGTGACCAGATTTATATGCTCCACCCACTTTTTTTTAAACGGCGGGAAATTTCGAAAAAATAAAAAACACATATTTAATCATTTTTGGTTAAAAAAAAAAAGTGTTTTTTTAGAAAATGGTTTGTTTGTCTATGTGAACAGCATAGCACAGAAACGAAAAACCGTAGAAAGTTCAAATTGATATTCCTTTAGGTATCACCATGGGATCCGACAGTGAGTTGTCTGTCATTATTCATGAACCGAAAGTACCACGGTACTGAATATTTTTTCACTTTTTTGAGATTTTCTCAAAAATGGCTCCGATTTTCTTTAAACCTAACACATCAACTACACATACAAAGATCTACAACTTTTTTTTAAAACATTTATCCGTGAAAATTCATTTAAGGGCACTTTTAGGAGATGGGTGGGGTAGGTTTTTTTCTAAAGTGCTATTTCAGTTTTTTACACAATTCTAGCATTTATTAATAATATTAATAATTAGAATTAAATATGTTATAGAAATTACAAAGAAAATCAGTTAATTGGAAGTGCGGATTAGTAGCAAGTATTTTTCGGTTTACTGCTATTTTCTCTAAAATGGCTGCAACGATTTTCTTTTGATTTGTAACTATGTGAACTACTCATCTAAGAAGCTACAACTATTATTTAAAATATCATCTCTATCTGCCGTTTGCTGCCAACCTTCTTACATATCAATGTAATTAATGGGCTATGAGTTTGGAGTTCAAGTTATTTTTTAATCTTACCTTCTTTCTAAAGTCTCCTTTTATAACAAATGAATAATACTTGAGCCCCCTGATTAATACAACTCATACAAGGCCTGTTAAAGTAAGTTCAAGCTTAGCGATCCTTTTTCTTCTTATTGAAGATAACCACCGCTACGGTCGCCTCAGCACATCTGGCAGTCTCTGACAGCTCTGCTATACGAAACGAACGAATAGACTGTGCAATGATCATTAAATTAAGCAACATATGTCTGAAAGAATCTAATGTAACTCTCATGAGTCTAGAACCAACATTCAAGAAGTTTGAAGAAATATTGAAACGAACAAAAAGCAACCAATTAGTTTAACACAGCATTCTTCTTACATTAAAAGTCACTGTACCAATTAGCTAATCAGATAAACTATTGTTTGAAAAGCAAGAATCTACTTAGCCATACATCGCTTACGCTGTCACCGCTCTCCCCTCGGTGACTCCAAACTCTTTTATTTACTATATCTCCTTTAATTATGCAAATACAATTGTGAGTACAAGGGCAGTAGTGAGGGAAGGGATTAGCTCATGGTTAGCGCCCTGGACTCCCACGCGCAGGACACAGGTTTGCTCCAGTGTGCTGCCCTTAGATTTTTTTTTTCATTCTAGGAGCTCACTCTCTACAGCTCACTGTCCGGTGTGATGGACAGTGTTGTCTGTAATGAGAGGACACTGTCCGGAAGCTGACAGTGCAATGAAAAGGCTCCGGGCGCCAATAACCATAGATGTTGACGCGCCTTAATTAAAAAAAAGTGCAGTAGTCAATTGTGAGTATTCATTTCGAAATTGCTATAAATATAGTTAGACTTTGCTGCCATTTCCTCTTCACCATTCAAGGAGAATACATCTTATTTTCCACTTTAACAAAATTTTAGTGGTTATTGCTTAATAGTGAAAAAAATTGAGGGAATCCAGAATTTTCTGATCCTCAATACCTCTTTTTCTAATATCAAATGCAGCCTTCATAAAAGCCTTCAAATATTAGTGTTTTTTTATTTTCAAAAATTGCTCTTCTAAAACTTCGTTACCACGTTCTCTTAACGCTTCTGTAAATTTCCAATTCACTTTTGTCATGAAAATTGTCTTTACAATCCATATATATCTCCCGTACGTCTTTTATAAAATATTCTCGGAGCAATATCACAAATACTTACTGCATATACAAATTTTTATGCAAATTGTTGAAGTCTCTTTGGATCGTACAAACTTTGTAAAAAAAAAAAATGCATTTTCTTAATCTAGTAATTGTTTATAGATTTATTTGGCTGAAACCATCGTGAAACCTTGAGCTATAAAATACGTACATAAGTGCACATTCGAGATAGATTCGCCCTTCCAATTAACAAACATTAAAAAAAAATTATTTTACAACTATAACAGAAAGTTAAGAAAAATATTGCAAATATCCGATCTTAGCTTCAATCCCTACGTTATTCAATTTTCTTTAATAATATTTTGGTAGATATGTTTTGTATTGAAGATAACGATGGAAATGTTGCCTGAGTAAAAGGACACTAACTGTAGTAAATCAGTCTACAACACTATAGGCTGTTTAGGTCTTCGGAAATATGAGATGCAATGTAGTGCAGGAGTCAAGTTTAAGGGAAGTTCGTTCCAATTAAGTTTTTAAACGATACTATACAAAGAAAAACTAGAACACTTAAGTAGAGAGGATGCTGGGAAATGACCATATTCAAATGGCTAATTAGTTGATTTTGCATCTTATATAAATTATTAGTTCAAAATTCTTGGATACCGCTTGTTAGTCTTATCATTCATTACCTGATTTACCTAAAGTTGAATCATTTGTCATTGATTTTCTCCGGCTTCCAAGTCTAGATTAGATTCTGTTGATGATTGGATAGTAAGTCAAAAACTTTCTCACCTTATTCTACAAAAAAACCTCATTGAATATCTTTCAAGAAATACTTTACAAAATTGCAGTTAGGAGATTAATTCGCAAAAATCACTCAAAAACAATAGAATCATAGTTTAAAATCATAATTGCACCTTCAGTTATGAATTTTGTAATATATATTTGGTATGTTGATTTTTAATTCACCAGCTAAGTCAGGGCTGATTGCGTTTAAAAATCAGTATTGAATTAGTAGTTAGTTCAATCGTTCAATAATTAAGAGTAAATTACATTTCTCTATAGACAATAAAGTTGAGGAATTAATGCTAATAAACCTTAAAATTTAAATAAAATTTGGTGCACAGATAATATAAACAAAATTTGAAATAAAATATTACTTCTAAATATAAATATAGATTTAATATATATATATAAATTCATTATTGCACTCAGAATTTTGTACAAAAAAAAATATTTAGATTAGATTTCAAAGCGGCTTGCTTTGAGTGTCAGGTAAAATCCTAGCAGGCCAAAAATACGCTACAGACGGAATAAAGTGAACTGTATAGCTCCATATAGCCTATGAATTTTGAATCTAGTAAGTGTTAACGAACTAGATATCCCAATTCCTAGTAGGAAAGCCTTGACATGGTACACAAGAAAAGTGATACAAGTCCAAATATCTTATTTTTCAGAGAGCCATTAGAAAATTTGTTACTTCTTTGCGATGAAGTTACGTATATAGTTTAGTATGGGTGCTTGCTTTTGTAGTTGTACAACATTAAGCTTGGTATAATCTAGAGCATAGCTAGGATTTTCGACACCAGGGCAACAGAATCCATATGCATTGATTAAAAACCATCCATTCTTTGGCATGTGACAAAAATACGTGGATGGCAAGGTAAAATTTATTGAGCTAATTGTGGTTAAATGAAATAAATAAATACATTTTGACGATATTTTGATTATTATTTACAAATACATGTAAGAAGTACGTAAATAGTAAAAAGTACAAAACAACATAAAAGAGAAAAAAAAACATCATTATTCAGAAATAACAGAAATGAAAGTAAAAACATTCTTTAACTTTGTACTTAACAAATCAACTACAAATTGTTTTAATAATAAGAATAAGGTTTCGGAATAATTATATTTTTGGACATTAATTTGAACCAACCATATTTTTTATTTTCTTCAACCTTTATTTTAGCAATGTATGGCTGGCTTCTACTTGATATTTGTTGTAGAATTATGTCAAGTCTTTCGAACTGCAATGTGTTCATTTCTGATGGTTGAGATTTCGCAATGGACACGGGCTCCTTTCCTTCAGTTTCTAGGATGGTTAATCCTACTTTATTTGCTAGATCATTTAGATCATAAAACAAATCATAGTACAGTTCTGTTACATGGTGTGTAATGGTTGTAGGAGGAGATGTTGGTTGTAGATGTTGATAGATAAATAACACCTCAATATCGGTATAAGATATATAATTGATATATATGTATATGACTGACTGCCAAGGACTGTATACTTTACACTACAAGAACTGAACAGACTGACTGACGTGGCTAAACGATGTGTACAATTCAAGTGTGAGACTGTGAACAGAATATATCTTTGACTCTGTCTCTCGTATATATATCCAACTGGCCTCTCCTCTCCTCTCTCTCGAGAGGGGCTCTTTCTCTCTGATGCGTGGTGGGGGTTCATACCCCTACATCATCTTAGAAAAAGAAGAAAATAAATTTGTTAAAGTGAAAAAAAAAGAATTTGTCAAAGAAGTGATAATGTATGCAAATGCATGATGAAAAAAAGCAATTTATGGAAGAAATGATAATGTACCTTTCCCATGGAAGATGCTTTGAATCAAGATGATTTAATTTAGTGTTTTATTAATCTTCGTTGATGCTTGTTGATTGTATGTTTAAATCTTATAATTCAATATTCGTCGATGTTTAAAATTTATTCACTCTGTAATCTCACGTTCAATAGTGGCATGTGTACTGTACGTCACCTTCATTTTGACTATATCCTTTTACAGGGAATTGAGTAATTGAGTTAATGAATGTACACTTCTTCTCAGCATGTAAATACATCGCTGGTCTGCTGGCCACAACAATTGCCCGAATAGAATATTAGATCCACTTATTGCTTTCTGTCGTCATAGCTCTATCTTATAAACCTTCAAGGTATCTCAAAACGCAGGTTCAGCGAGGAAGCAATCTCGTTAGCACCTCGGTTTCCTTCAGTCTCATCCCACACCAAACATTCTACCATATTACACTGAAGTTCAAATATCGTAAAATTGAAAACATTTATTTTGGAAGTGTAATAAAAACTGGAGGTATCACCACCACTCGGGCGCTGAAGTACTGCCTGCAAATCATATACAGCGACAATTGAATTACACCCTACACTTTTCTTGCCATTCTCTCCTTCTACACGTGTAAAGTTCTTTTCCAATACGTGTCTGTTATACTTTTCCTTCAATTTCTTTTTTTCCCCTTCTGAGGCATTAATGAACATGAAACAATCTTCACATTGATCCTTCTTTGGTCTGTAAAATTAGTTATTGAAGTCATTATTAAAAATTCTGGAGTACATTAAATCAAATTTTTTTCGTTGCATTCTTTGACTTAGTCCCTATGAAGTTCAGCTACTGATTTACTGCCATCAATGTACCCTTTCTTCGAATCCTCCCTACAGTAATGACTTTCCACCCTTGAAATTCATTCGATTTGCTGATATATTCCTTGTTTTATATCGTCATCAATGTGATGATGCTTGTCGTGTCACCCTTTGAAATCTGGAGAAAGTATTCCGCCTATTGTCGTACCCTTTTCCTGTAATACTGTTCTTATTGGCCTGTCTGTTATACCCAGCGTATGGTTAAAGTACACTTTACATACTCTTATCTTTTTCCCTGCAACAAAAAAGTAAAATCCATTATTTGAACGCTAACCGCTCTCTCTGGCATATCGTGCTTTGAAATAATACTCTCCATAATTAACAAAAGAAATTCGCATTGTCACTGTAAATCTCCCAACTTTCATTATTCTTCAAATATTTTTTGCTCATACTTCTCTACATTTTAATGTACATTTCTCATTACAGGGTTCCTCCATACTTCTTGCTTTAATGGTTTTCCTGCTGGCTGAACTGGACGTTAAGCGTTGAAAACGTTTTTTTCCTGAGTTTCTACATTGTTTTGCTACAGTTTTCTTCCATTTCAGTGGTCTCGCCTTCCTCTTCCTTCCTTTCCTTTTTTCTATGTGAGGGTCATAATCTAACCGTTTTGAGGAAGATTCTTGATTAAATTGTGCACTTGCAGATGAAGAAGATGAGCTACAGTGCTCTTTGTAATTAGGTTCTTTTACCTCATCATCGGATGAAAAGTCCAGCTCTGATTTTGATGTAGCAGAATTAGGAGAAGAGCACTATCTGGTTTGTTTGCTCACACCTTGAAAGAAATAGAAATCATATTTGAAACTATTGACGTTTTTATGGTTACATTCCTCATAAGTAGTATGTGAACTAGTAAAATAATTCTTATCTGATTGTGGACCTTTTTGTGTTCCCATGAACAGGTCATTTGACACTGAATTTCTTGGTGCAATATTACTGACTGAGGATGCGTATGAATTTCAGTTGCATCTGAAAGAAGAGTAGTATACTAGTATGGTTATATAATATTTTTAATGTGTCTTCTTCTACCAAAATAAGTGAAAATATTTCACTACATTTACTGACTACTAGCTCCTCTTTAATAATTAAAGCGCAAATACAGGATCTATAAAAAAAAAAAATCGTTGCTCTAACCTGGTTGACTGGATGTTGAGTTAAGAGTTGTGTATGTGTCCAAAGGGTCTACATGACCCATTCACAATTCGCACTCCTAGACTTATTATTTATTGTCCATCAGGTTAGATCTTATCCTAGTCACTTTCAGGATCATTTTTATGCGTGCGTTCGGATGGCATTATTAATGATCTAGTGAATTTAAGTAAAAGATTAACACAGTATTACAATGATTTTCAGTAAGAACTATATGGAAAAGAGTCACAAATCAAAACATAACTTTAGAATATATATGACAAATCCAGGATTTAATTTTTGTGAAAAAATTACACAACTCGAAATAATATGTCGCAGTTGGATGTCAAGATACTGAAGAAAAATGTCATAACTAAAAATAAAATTAAGGGACACATAAAAACATGCCTTATGTTTAAGTAAGGCCTTATCTATTCATCAATAATGGCTTAACTCGAAATGTGTCCCTTTTCTTGGGAAAAAAATCCAGTAAGCTTGACACCATCACAGTTGACAGACACGGACTCTTATTCTTTTCTTGACTAAACTTGAGCGTGACGTTGTTCCAGATAACAGGGGGCGCGTTTCTTCCAGCGGAAAGATGACACTACTGCTCGCTTTCAGCCGATTTAAATGATCATGTTGTGACGATTTTCTACCAACAAATATGCAGTCTTTATAGTCTAAACTCAACAAAATCTGATATGATACACTCCATGAGTAAATAATATTGTTGATACTGTTCATACGCTTGATTTGTCAAAAAATAAAAATCAAATTCAGCTAAATTTAAAGAAAATCGTTGAAACTTTAATTGAGGAAGTGCAATAAAAGAAAATATTGACAAAATTCATTCATTAAAAATATGCACTTACGGACGGTTGGTTGAATGATGAGTTCGTAACTAAGCGTCGAATGCTCAGAACATACATGTCAATAGAATATTAAGTTGTACTTCATGCAATTTTTCGTTTTTGTATGCTTGTTTATTTATCAATTTCTGTAGATGGTTTAAGACAAGACACTAGTAAAACTTTTTTCTTTTTTTTTTTTAATGTATTTGCATCTACAACCATATACAATGGCAAAAGTGTATGTACAGTATAATAAACAATTGTGTCACTGAGCTAAGCTCAGCGTCACAACTAGGATGACGTAATGGGAGAAACCAACCAGCGCTGGAACTCCCTAGGATAAACTTGTGGGCTGAGGAGCAAGGAGATCTCGTGGCCAACGACGTCTTAAACGACATGGAGGATTGTCAGGGTGGAAAGGTGTAGAGAGTGATTGGGCAAGAGTATTTGGGTGAAGCTCTAGGCTTTTATGGAAATTTTGGAATCGGGAGAGGATTAGTTCATTAACGAAGGGAATATTAAGGTCATGATGAAGGGTGCAATTGGAGACATAATAGGGTGCGTTAACGATTCGGCAGAGGACTTTGGTTTGGAAGGATATTGTATGGTTTGTACATTGGAAGGTTTTGCGGAGCCCCACAATTCTGCTCCATATGTCCATATCGGTCTAAGTAGTGTTTTGTAGAGTGTGAGTCTGCTCTGTACCTTCATGGTAGATTTAGGTCCATGGAGTCTCCTTAAGATTCCGTAACGTCTGTTTAGTTCTTTTCGTTTTAGTCTTGTGTGTGGGGTCCACGTTAGACGACTTTCTAAGTAGAGTCCTAGGTAACGTACCTTTGTAGAAGTGGATATTTCTACATTTTTGATAGTTAATGTTGGCAAGTCTGTCTTGTAATGTAAATGTAACCTGAACACATTTGGCAGGATTGAATTTTATTCTCGATTTTTTACACTAACTTTCAATGAGCTGAAGGTGTTCTTGTACAACAGTAGTGACATAAGAGGGATCAGGGTGGGAAAATAGTATTACGGTGTCATCAGCATAGGTTGTTTATTTAAGTGTTTGGGGTTGGGTAGGAATGTCAGCAGTGTAGATGGTATAAAGGATTGGCCCTAGCATAGTGCGCTGTGGCACACCGGCGCAGGTAATACGTAAATCGGAGACCTCACTGCCGCATCTCACTCTGAAACAGCAGTCCGTAAGATAGGATTTCAGGAGAAGGTAAAATGGAGTGGGAAGGCTTTGTTTTAATTTATAGAGTAGTCAGTCCTGGGTGCCAAACTCTGTCGAAAGACTGAGCCACATCCAGGAAGACACGCAGGCAATATTTTTTGTTCTCCAGAGCGGACGAAATAGTATCGACCACTCTGAAGGACTGTTGAATAGTGGAATGACGGGTGCGGAATCCAAATTGGTGGGTAGGGATGATGTTTTGTGATTCTAGGATAGGAATTAGCTGTTTGAGGAGTATTTTTTCTATGGCTTTGGATAGTATAGGAAGAAGGCTGCTAGGTCGGTACGGAGATACCTCACTTGGAGGTTTATGCGGTTTCGCGGTTTGCGCGGTTACATGACTTTCTATATGTTAAAGCCTTGTTAAAGACAGGAAACTGTCGAAACGTTGGCATAATTGAATGTTTTTTTTTGACTGATTCTCACCAAATTTCTACATAACATAATTCATCAAAGGTCAACAGATTCCTTTATATTCGTAAATTTGTATTTTCTGACATACCATTTCTCTGCTAGCGTAATAATTTTTTTGAAAGTTTTGCAGTTAAGCTTCCTATGAAATGAAATATTATTTATTATTTATTGATTTCTTTATTCTTTTTTAATTTAATAATAATCTTTGTGTGTTTATTTTATAACTCTGACTGCATTTATTCAATCTAAATGAAATTGTGGATTCAGTGAAGTTACTGAATAACATCTACCAAAGGGCAGCACATTCTACCTAATTAATCTTTCATTAAACATGACTCTTTTCTAGGTCATATGTTTTTGTTTCTGCGGATAAAATGTTGAATCATTTTCAGGTTTTTTGCATGATAATGTAACAAATGTGTATGTAATTGCTATAAAAATATTAGGCTTCGGTTGTTATATTATTGTTATTTGTTAATGTTACTTAAAAGAAAATAGATTCCCACTATTTTGCCAGATTTTAGTTTATTACTTAATTGTAATCTATGTAGGTTGAAGATTGTTATAGGAGATTATTGCATTGCGACCTTAAAGATCGATTGTGTCCCCCGGAGCCTTCTTAGTGCACTGCCGGCCTCCAAGCAGTGATCTCTAGCTACACACATCATCCATCATCGAACAGTGAGTTGTAGAGGCTCCTAGGTATCTAAGAGCAGCATGCTGGACTGGTCGAACCCAGGAGATATCTCCGCATTGCTAGTCCAGCGCGCTACCACTGAGCTAATCCCTTCCTTCTCCCTTGGACGGAGACCCTAGTTAGTGTACTGGGGATGAGAAGGAGAGAATTGGGTTAGAAAGATAAATAAACTGGAAGTAAAGCTGAACACTGTATAATAATAGAAAGGTAACACAAACTGCCTGGACTTTACACGTAATGGTTGTGAAAGATTTAGAGTGAGTAAAGAGAAATGTTGTTGAACTGTTGCAAAACTACTGGAAGACCCTCTCGGAGCTGTATTTAAACTGATTCTTCCACTCTAGTCTGGCCTAAACTAGTGACTGATCCTGTCAGTTTTTATATCTCTGTCTCAGCTTTGGATCCCTCTATTCAAATCCTATTTACATCGAATATAATGGGTTTGGTTTTAGAAACTGGTTTTGTTAGAGTAATGAACTGGAAGTTTTGCTGAACACTTATAATAAGAAAAGTGACACAAACTGCCTGTACTTTACACGTAATATATTAAATTGTAGTGAGACATTTAAAGTGAGTAAAGAGAAAGGTTGTTGACGCGTTGTGACTGCTGTATGAACTGTTGCAAGATTCCTGGAACACCTCCTCGTAGCTGTATCAATTTTTATGTCTCTTTTTCTGCTTTAGATCCCTCTCTTCGGATTCTATTTACATTTTTGTTCTGTGTTTGTCCATAGCTGTAAAGAGTAGAGTGTATGAAGTTCAAGTGTATTGTATACTGTCTTGACGAAGTGTATGAAGTACTGAACTGTGGTAACCCGAGGGGTGGCCTCTCCCCAAATAACTGCAAGCAACAGATACCCCTTGCGGGCAATGATCTATGTAAGTGAATTTTTTATGAAATTTTCCCCGGGAAAACGTAATTTGAGGCCTACAAAAAATTCTAACCATTTCTTTAGATCATTTAGATTTCCGCGGCCATTTTCATGAAAAACACTTGAATTTCCGGATTGAGAATCCGTCAATGGTTTGCTAAAAATCGACATTTCGCTCATATTAAATACATGTAATATTAATTAAATTTGTCTAGTGTTTCACTCTTATACTTTAATTACTAAGAAATAATGTGTTGACTACTATATGTTGATTAATATTTATTATTATAATTTACCTAGTTATATTTTTAAAATGAGGACTCTTTAACTTTCGTTAATAGCTTTTCTATATTAAATTTTCATATCTATTTTATATTTATTTTACTTTTCTAACCATTTTTAATTTTTTTACAGTTTCTATTTATCAAGATTTTTGTTTTTCAAATGTGATTTTATGTTATATGGTATTATAAAATGTAAAATAATAGTTTACTATATATGAAAATAATAATTTTGTAATTAGCATATAGACTCTTATCGCATTGGAGATTCATTACCTTAGTGGCGGCTTTCAAGATGTAACGACCTTAAAAAAGGCTCATTGCAACATGGGCGAAACGTCGGTTTTTAGCAAACTACTGACCCAGTCTCCACCCGGAAAACTCAAATGTTTTTCGATTTCTTTAGATTTCGCACACTCCATCATTTTTATTGGAAAATTTTTGTCTTTGTTTTTTAAAATTGATTATGGCAAAATCGGAAGAAAATTAAGTTTTTAGCACTGTTCTAAGTACTATGTTAATAATACATTATACGCCTTTACCACCAACGTAATATTAACGTCCATTAAATCCATTGCTAAAGTTCCAAGCTCAATGAAAATCGTTTATCGAACGTCTTAATAAAATAGGTTTGTGAGATTTCTTTCAATGATCTTCTGAAAAATGGCATCAATGATATATTTATTGCAAACTTGAAATACATTACTGCACATGTATAAACACATTAATTTTATTAGAAACATTTTCAGAATATTAGGCTTCATCTAAACTGTCATTTCTCAAGCTTTGTTGGGGACTGAAGATGCGCTACCTGTTAGGTAGAAATGTAGTCAAATTCAGCTTGGTCCTTTTGTTCTAAACAGCAACAAGTAACCAATACATGGGTTTCCACCGGTTACTGTCTAATTAAACTTACACCTTTGAAGAGAATTTATTAATTATCAAGAATAATTGCAGTTAGAAAAAAAATCCTTGGAGAGTTTCACCCATACTCGTATTTACTCGTAAATACTCGTATTTGTAAATAATATTTACGGGATATATATATATATATCTGCGTAATTTAACTAATCTGACTGTATTAAGGAAACTTACACCTTTGAAGAGAATTTATTAATTATCAAGAATGATTGCAGTTAGAAAAAAAATCCTTGGAGAGTTTCCCTCATACTCGTATTTACTCGTAAATACTCGTATTTGTAAATAATGTTTACGGGATTATATATATATATATATATATCTCTGTGTAATTTAACTAATCTGAATGTATTATGGAAAGTCTAAAAGAAATGAGAAACAACTATGTGTGCCATTAGATTCACATAAACACAGAAATACCTAAAGCCACATAACACACAAACACAAAAAAAACACACACAGACAGGCGGACATAACCAAACTGGAAGATTGTATGTTTATTCTTGATGAATTATGTATGATAGGCTAGATGATACTAAACAGAAAACATTCTCACTAAATAAACGAGATTGTTACAATTCAGAAAATAGTATTTTATACACTGTATTCTCATTTTTACTTGAAATATCTGTTGGAATAATTTTAGAATGTTGTTAATAAATAATGAAAATCTTCAACTTAAAGTTTAAAATTTTTTGTTTTTGTTTTTTATTTGAAATAATTTGAATTTAAAAAAATCTGGTGTGAGACACTCACACAACTTTCTCTTATTCCTATTCTCAAAATTATAATTGACAAATTTTATAAATTGTGTACCAAATTTAATGACATTTGTCGAAAACTGAAAAAAACTGTTCAGTAAAAGCGCACTTCCGGTTTACTAATTTTCTTAAAACTCGTAATTTTGGCCATCTATTAATTTCTGATTCATTTTGTTTGGATGATAGAATGATATAATCAACTATGATACTTTAGAAGAATCCTAACCGCACTCCTCCCCTAAAGTGCCCTTCAATGAATTTTTCTAGAGAAATGTTTTAAATAAAAGTTGTAGCTCTTTGGATGTGTAGTTGATATACCATGTTTGAAGAAAATCGTCGAAGCCATTTTTGAGAAAATTGTAAGAAAGTAAAAAAAATACCAGAAAACTTAAAAATACATTTTAGTAAAAACCGCACTTTCGATCATCCGATTTTTTCCAAACACGGACTTTCAACAACGCATTTAATTCTGTTTAATATTGTTTATCTGAAAGAATTGTATAGTAAACTGAAATAGCACTTTAGAAGACAACCCACCACACCTCTCCCCTGAAAGTGCCCTTAAATGCATATTGCCGGAGAAATGTTTCAAATAAAAATTGTAGATCTTTGTAAGTGTAGTTGATACACCAAGTTTAAAGAAAATTGTTGGAGGCATTTTTGAGAAAATTGTTAAAAGTGAAAAAAAATCATTTAGTAAAGTGGTACTTCCGGTTGAGTAATTTTGACGGATAACCTAGTGTCAGATCCCATGGTGATACCTAAACGGAATATCAACTTTCAACTTTCTACGGTTTTTCGTTTTTGAGCTATACTGTTCACTTACGTACATACATACACACACACACACACACACACACACACACACACACACACACACACTCCATTTTCTAAAAATCACTTTTTTTGACTCAGAGGACCTCAAAACGGATATTTCCAGTGAAAACTCGATGTCGAAAATTTGACATGATTACAATACTTCCTCTTACTAGGAGTAAGAGAAAGCAAAAATACAACTAAATGTTAGATTATATTCTAATAAAATGAAAAATCATGCTGATGTTATATTTATTAATTTCTTTGTACTGAATAGTAAATTTTGGCAAAGATTTGGCTACAAAAGAAAATTAATGACTATAAATTATTTCCACTATACGATTATATAGTAAACATAGTAATATATCAAAACTAAATTAGAAATCATAAATAAAAATTATAATAAATAAATTTAAAGTATAAAATAAACTAAACTACTAAATTTAGGATAAATAAGTAGATATTTTTTAAACTGAAATTCTTTTGAGTCAATTTAAACTCAAATTTTTTAAACTCAGTCGATAACAGAATATAAACAATGTTTTAAAATGGATATTGAGGTTCGGTGACAAAAAAAAACTTTTTTTTTTTTTTAATTTTACCGCCGTTGTGGCAAATTTATTGCCTACTTCCGGGTCTGTAGAAAGGTTAGAAAGCAAATAAAGAATACACAAAAATATTAAAAAAAAACAAACAATAAACTAAATATATAAAAAGATACTAAATAAATCAATAAAAGTATTATATTTAGCAAATTGAAATTTATTTTAAACTATTGCTATTATTGCAAAAAAAAAGAAGACTTTTTTATGATCAGTTTTATTTTTGTGACAGAACCTCAACATCTATTCTACAAATCAAATACATCGGTCATAACGAACATCAAAATATCAATATAAGTAATAATAAAGATAAACAGAAATCTCAGGTTTAATAAATGTAAATATTAAAAGTAAATTTTAGCTCATTAATGAAACATTTTAATAGTAGAGATTATAGAAAATCAAAACATATATTAATATAAACTTAAAAACTATATGACTTATTATTATTAAAAATGATAGGTGCCCTAAAAAAGTCGAGCTAACCGGGCCCCCGAAAAAAAATCTAGTTCTATCTCTAAGAAGCTTGACCCAGCTATCTACAGAGGCTGACTGCAGTTCCTTGAGATATCCTTAAACTCCAATTTCCCCAAGCATGCCTTTGAGAGTGTTGCCTTCCTAGATATGCGAAACCTATATTGGCGGAACGGGGCACTGACCTAGGTAGTGGTACATCATTTAGCTGACTCCATCGTCACAAAGGACTAGGCGTCCTGCATATTTTGTGTAAATACCTGGCTTATGGTAACGAGAGAACACTGTCCGGAGGCCGGGAGTGCACTGAGAAAGCTCCAGTGACCATAGATGTTGACGCGCCTTAAATTAAAAAAAAAAACTGGCTTATGCAGGCAATACATGTACCAGGATCCTCATTTGCATATTACTCAGGGAGAGAACTTTATTTCAAGTCCTCTGACTTATATCTTTCTTAAATCGTTTATCCTGGAGGCATTCCCAACTTTTCCTACCACTGCTTCTCCAATTCTCTTTTTCTCCATATTTTAACTTCTTGTCACAAAATTGTTTTACTACAGGTTTGAGAACATAATATGAAATAGCAATGTGGATCCCATCTTTAGCCAGCTCGTCCAACCTCTCATTAAGTCCTCATCGCACCCGTTATAGCCAAATAAACAAGCCCAAGTTGTACTCCCTATATTTTAACATTTCTCCTTATATGTATCCCTGGCCACCACAAAATCGCGGCATGGATTATCCTAGGTATTGACTAATTTCACAAAAATCCAGAGGAGGTGTGTCTCTGTCCCTCCACGATTCTTCTACACTACGAGAAAATTTGCTCTGCTTTTGTGCAGGTATGAGGACGCCAGTTAAATTTATTGTTAATGAGGACCGCAAATTATTTAAACCTCATTACTCAAGTCTTAAACTCCAACGATTTGTTGTGTAAGGCCAACTCGATAAATCTCCCGTACAGGTAAACATGTTGATTACCATGGAGAGTACTCTCTATAACACAATCCTCCAATAGATACAGATCAACCAGCCTCTACAATCCGTTCCACCTGAAGGATATAAGGCTGATGGGTCTATGTATACTTTAGAGTCCGAATAATCCAATTTCCCAGGTTTCGAAATGAATGCAACTATTACAATTTTAAAATCTGTGTGATGTAGCCTTAGAAAAGGCTGTCCCTCATTTCATCCAACCATTCATTGCCAAGCATGTTCCAACTCTCATGAATGAGGACTGGATGTAGACCATCCATAATCCGGCGAGTTAAACTTGCCGAAGGTACCAGCATGGCTTTTCAGGTGGAACCACCTTACTGGCTACCTTCCTATCCCTAGATGCAGCTCTATATACATTGACCGAAAGGTCAACGTTTCCTTCCAAATATTTATGAATACTTTAGATTTTATTCGTTATAGCATGCTTCTTCTTATTATTAATTCTAACCTTTCATTAATTTTACTACATTTTTATTATTTTATTATTAATTCTATCCATTAATTATTTCACTGTAATTATTACAATTCCAACTTGGAATTTTTACTAATCTTTGGTTACCCTAATAATAAAAGTTTACCATCACATATATAAAGGTGGTGGGAATTATGCTTTTTGGGTTTTAGAGATTAGCACTACCTGAATCTGAGACTACATTGGATAGTAGTGCTTTTTTATAAGCCACTAACAGAACTTTTAACGGAAGATTAAAGTTATGCAGGTATAAAAAGGAAGGTGCGCTAGCCGATTTTCTTAACTAAGAATTCTGACACCCCATTTAGATAGGACTAGAATCGTACATTGGACTGTAGAGTGAAACTTCTCTAGAGCCCCGTTCAAGCTTCCCTAGAGCCCTCCAAATCGAAAACTTGTCTGTTGGATTCATTGCTGTTACCTTATCGGAATACAAAGTATGAAGTTTCTGAGATATGCATTCACACCTAAACACACATAACAGAACATAAATGCATGCACGATAATTCGCAAAAAAAAAAAAAGAAAAAAAAAGAGAAGGTAATAAATAAAATAAAGAATTTATCAAATATTATATTAAATAAGAAATTTGAAAGACCATTTTATTCAATTTAACAATATACCTATTACTACGTTTTACCAATTTTTCTTATGGAAGTCATCAAACGTAATCACATAGATTTCAATTTTTCTTTCATCTATTTTTTTTGCTTCTCCAGTTTTTAATGATTCATTGATAATCACCTTTCATACTTTTTTAATTGATAATACCTTTAATAACTTGAAATTAAATCTATTTTTCCAATAAATATATGTTCTTTTTTTAAATTAAGCTATTTTAAACTAGAATGTATGATTGCAGTTAGTCTAGTTCACAGCACAGGCTTTGTGAGATATAATGAAAGTCTCCTAACGTCTCCTAACGTCTTCTATCTGATGTTTCTCATTCTTTGAAAGAAGGAAAACTTTTGGCTATCGTTATGATAAAAAATTCAAATGATGCAAAAAATTAAAAAAGTAAAATTGCCAAGAATAAAAATTCTTACTAAGGGTAAGAAAGCTATTCAGTTATTTCTTAATAAACTTTTTTTTTTTTTTTAATAAAAACACAGAAAATGAATGTTTGTATTTTGTTTCCTTTCAGTTTGTGTTAAAGAAAACTACTGATGAAAAACATTTTTAAATTTATTATTCTTCAAATTTGGCTAATTAAATAGATATTTTGTTTTATCATGATAAAACTCATGATCTTTAACTATTCATTCTTATTGATGCTCCTTTATGTTTATCTCAAAAACTTTTTTTTTATATATATAATGGATAAGATGTTTGGATTTTGTAATCACATAAATCTCTATAAAGGAAGTAGTACTTGTATTTAGAGGGATTGTCTACAGTTTAAAAAATCCACATCGACCTAGTTTTCAAGTAGCTTCTTTGTTTAAGATAAAAAAAAAGGTGGTGAAAATGAGTATAAAGATGAGCTGCTATGTGCTTGTGGGTGTTCGTAAACCCAAGTAGGTGTATACATGTACCGTCTCCATACCTGGTCGTAACTATTGTGTCTATGTTGGGGATGTAACTATAAGTGTTCTTGAACTTGCTAGGCTCAGGATATGGGGTTGCTAGGATGTTTGCAAAAATGCTTGTATTCTAATTTCGAGCCTATATTATTTGAATGCTAATATTTATTTTTTTCTTAATTTTGTTTTGTCTTTCTCATTTTTCCGAAATTTTTTAGATTTAAATAATCTTTCGGTTTTTTATTTTCATAAACGGTACTAATTTTTAATTTTCTTTAACCATTGTATGTCCATCTATCTGGCTATCACAATCTTATCAGTTTATTTGACGCATTTTCCTATAAAAATTCATTTTAAGGAGGTACGTACCCTACTATTACTGTATTGCCCTAAATATTGATAACCAAAAGAAGTTGAACGATTTAAATTAATTATAACATTAATTTATTTAAATCGAAATGTTTTGTAATAACTGAATAAGAACATTATCTGCTTATTTATAGAAATTTTTCCTTTTTTGTTATTTGCAGAATCTTCATTAATAATTACTTTTTTAATAATCTAAGTGATATTTTTCTTTTGAATTATTCAGTTATTGTCACTCTCCAAAACCAACTCTCTTCTAAAAACATTTTTGTTTGTAAATATCCATAAATAAATAAGTAAACATCACATCACGTCCACTACATCTGGTGGGTAGCTGGATGTAAAACTCGCGTTAAAAAAAGGGCATCACATTACTTTATTAGTTTATCGTTAGGAAAGATGATCCAATGTTCTTGTCTAAATGTGATTGCACACCCAAATATATATATTGGAAATATATGCATACGTTATTATAATAATTTTTGCACAGATATTGAAGAAAAGTATATTGGAGTTTGCGAATGTGTAATATCAAAAATAATAAAATCCGTTTTAAGCTCTGCCTGAATAGGGAAACTCTCTGAACACAATCAAGATATAAACTGGTAATATATAAACTTGGTTGGATTCCCACGGAGATTTGGGTTCAACGTTGCAACCCAAGGAAATTCTGATTCTCTACAATATTAAAGGACATTTCCGTATATGTTCCTTATTATGCCGTTACGTGATATAAGTATTTATATATAAACTGCAGGATATAAGTTTTGCATAAAATTTCCAAATGTTGTAATCTGAGGTTACAATCTATGACTGTATTTTTTTTTTTTTTATGAATTCGTTGTTTGAACCAGAAGGACAAAAAAAGAAATAGCCAAGAAATTAAGTAAAAAGTTGTTTATTTACACAAAATAAAAAAAAAGGTCAACAAAGAAGAAAAAAAGTAATCTAAAATTCAAAACTTTAGAAGTTCTTATTTTTTAATTGTGTTTTTTATGAACAATATTCTGTAACTTCTTCTCTTGCTCTGATAACCGCACCAAGCCTCCTCGGCAATGAAGCAATGAGATTTGGAATAATCTCTTGTGAAATCTTATTTCATTCTTCAACAATCGTTATATGTAGCTCCATGAAAGAGCTAGAGCAATCCGGGCGAAGCCTGAGACATCTTCGAATAGTATCCAAAATTTTGTTGATAGGATTTAGATCTGGACTTTTCGGTGGGGAAACGAAATGATTATTGGCAACATCTTGTAGGTACTGCAGGGCAACTCGAGTATTTTGACATCTGGCGTTGCCTTGCATAAATAAAAAATCACACACTTATTCGGTAAATGGCACAATATATTGCAGAATAATTTTCTGAAGATACCTCTGGGCATTTAATGAACCAGTGTAGGTTTGTACGCCCATCAAAAGTTATGTCTCCTCATACATAATCACACCTCCACCAAAACTCACGTTTGGTGAGTTATTAGCCCCTGCATATCTCTTTCCTTGTCGCCTCTTCCCTCCCATTCTTCCATCTGGAGGGAATAGAGTGAATCTTTATTCCTCTGTGAATAAAACACTCCTCCAATTTTCTAATGCCCAATTGATGTGCTCACGAGAGTATTAAAGTCTGGCAACTCTACGGGCTCTAGTAAGAAGCGGGACAATAGCGGCTCTCCTGGAAGCCAAGTTGGCTTCATTCAACCTCCTTCTAACTGTCCTACTTGAGATGTGGACATCATGGACAGAAGCGATCAAATGTCGTAATTGATTACTAGTGACAAACCTGTTCCGTAAGTCATTCAGCTAATTAAAGTATCTCGTCTGCCCGGGTTGCACTTCTAGAGCGGCTCGTAAATTGCCATCGGGAGGAGCCAGCAGTCTCCCTATGCGTGTTAAAATTCTTGATACAGTGGATTGGCTCATTCGTAGCCCCTGAGCAATTGTTTCTTCATTTAGCCCTTCCTCATGTAATGACGCCACATGTACTGCAATGTCTTCCAAATACCATGAGGAGACATGTTAAGAACATGAGCAAAAAGAAAAAAAGAACTGATAAAAATTAACTAAACAAAAGTATGTAGAAGAGAGAACTTAACTCATGCAGAGAAATTGAAGAACTGGGATTATTATCGTATTTTTAAGAGTTCAGAGAATTAGTCATTCAAAAACATAAACAAATGGTTTATTCTCTTATTTCTCCTTGGATTAGCGTTCATTTACAACGAATGGATAAAAAAAAAATACAGTAATAGACTGTAACTTCAAATTACAACATTTTGAAATTTTATGCAAAACTTTTGTCCAGCAGTTTACATTAAATGTATGATAATATAACGCGCCTAGTTATAATTCATAAACTAATCCATTATCACGTCTTGCACTGGGAAATGCGCCTTCATTAAATTATTTATTTTATACGTAATTGAGACCGAGATTGTTTTGCAATAACTTGAAATAAAATAATAAAATTGCCCGAAGTTAATGTAATTGTGTAGTCTAGTTTTTATTCAAACATTGTATATTTTTTGTATTCAATTATTATTGTTTTGTACAATTACACTTCACTTTGTTTCTACATTATTATCAAAAAATTATTTTTTATTTTTATTTTCTTGAAATTTATAGCTTACAACTGTAACAATAGTTACAGCAAGTAAATATGGTGATATCTAATACAGTAACAGGAAGTTTAGATTGGAGAAGGCAACCATGGTGATGATACTCATGGAACATTATTTCACTGTGTCATGAATGACAATAGTAGATCGCGAGGCCATCTTCTCTTCAATTTCCTTGGGGGACCATCTGATATTGTAAGACAGGAGAGTGTTCTATTAGAGAATTGGAATGAGCTGCTGTGGACGAATGGAATTTGAAAAAACGATATTTCGCTTGATCGTTGATAAAAGGAATGTTCAGGACATTCCGGATAATGAGATTCGATATAAAAAATGGAGCATTAAGGATTTTCCGAAGAATTTTTGACTGCAAGGATTGGATGCGTTAGGAGTTGGAACGTTTAGTCGATCCCCATGCTTCAATACCGTATGACCAAATTAGTCTTAGTAATTAGCAGATATAAAAGCCTTTTGTTGTTTAAGTTTAGTTTTGATCGTCTGTCGATGAGCCTTACGAGGAGTTTATAGCGTCGGTTAGCTTCTTGTCTTTTCAGTCTGGTATGTTATAAAATACTAAGATAAAATTCCTACAAAATATATGCTGCTGTAGGTATTGAAGGACTTCCAGTATTCCGTCCCATCATTTGTATATGTAGAATTTTGTAATTTGGATATAAATATTGGGAATACAATTAGAAGATGGATGCAAATTTAAAAATGTAGGGAACTGCAATTGGTGATGAGATTGAGTTCGCCGGGATTCACTAAAGTAGTTTACATATATCTACTAGCTGTCAAAGTGCTGTAGTTGGTACTCTTAAGTATGCTGTTTAGAAATCAATTTATTGTTCGGCTTTACGTTCGCTGAGATGCCAAAATTCTGGACGATGTATGTACTCTTAATTCAGCTCTCCCTGGGTGATGGTAGTTTACTTTTTCTTTCCAGATTTATAATACATTCAATTACTTTGTCTATGGTTATTTGAAAAGTTCTTTTTTTAAATGTTTTCCTTCACAGTTTTAATAGTATTATTATATATATATATATATATATATATATGTGTGTGTGTGTGTGTGTGTGTGTGTGTGTGTGTGTGTGTGTGTGTGTGTGTTTGAGAGAGATAGAGTGAGAAAATAGGAGAAGGCTATGCCTTAGCTCCTTAGTCAGAGGACCAAAGTACAGCTCTTCTGGGTACCGGACTTGCGGGAATAAAGTGCAGTGAGAGGGTGGAACGTGCTAGGTAGGGTTCCTCCTTATATTTTTGTGGTCCCGTGCCAGCCCTGCCGTCACAAAGAGGTTCTGTGATAGACAGATTAGACTTTGGGAGATGAAAGTTTTTGAGAAATATTGGGATGACGCGCAAGATTGCCTCCAGGTTGAATGATTCATCAACGGGACTAAGCAGAGGGTTTTAGATTACCTCCTGTCCCTTAATAGGATAAGACTGCCACTTTAGGAGTGCAGTGACTGGACACACGTGGGTTTCTAAGTCATTTGCCTAATATGGAACCGGAGGTCGTCCGGTCCCATATGTCAAAACTTCGATCATGGAGTTAGAGAAACGGTGTACCTATATCTGTGTACATGATTCGCTGGTACTGGTTTCGTGTATTTGGGAGGGCATCACTCTCGCAGAAGGGCCTGGGAGGGTTAAGGCTGAAAGAAATTTTAGCATATTGTAGACAAACAAACAGACTAAGGAGATCGGGGAGATTAAGTAGGAGCATGATTTTAATCGGGCGGATAAAAGCCACATAGGCTTAGGACCTAGGCCGGCGGGCTAATAATAATAATAATAATAATAATAGTATTTTAAAAAATTGTTATAGTCTCGTAATTTTATGTTTTGTATATTGTGGGATGGACGAGCATTGTGTGTGATTTGTATGTACAAATAGATGTTCTATCCGTCTATTTATTTGTACCAACTGATAGCATTTAATATTGAAATTTTTAATTGATTTTATTGACAACACATTTTTATTTAATATTTACTTAAAATTTAAATTGATCGATTATTTTATACATTTTTTATGGAAGATGCTGATTGCCTATTTGTGCCCACAAATCTTTGTAGTAAACGCTCACTATACTTTATAATGACTACAAATAGCTTTGCTTTTATAAATCCTCGTTTAATAGTACTAGGTGCCATCAGAGTACCTCCAACTGTACAAAATTAAGCAATTGATATGGGGTGTTATACAATAGTAATTTAAAATAGTAAATTTCAGCTAAAATAAATTTCAGCCGAAAAAACTTGGCGCGATACATTTAAGCGTCTGGTCTTTAAGCTCTTACATACCAAAATAACTTATTAAAAACTCTTAAATATCATTAAGTCATGTTTCAACTAGAATAGTATAGAAATTCGCGAAAAGTTTTTTCAGCTCATTTCTGCACTATTATACAAAAGTCGTTTTTACTTTAAATAATCGTAGACATTATCGTGGGACAAATTATTTGACGACATTTATTCCATATGCACAAATACAATGTTAATTTTAAAATAAGTCAATCTCAATGAGTTGAACAGGGAAACATTGATTATTGCAAATAAACGCAATAGAAGCTCTGCCTGCCCCTTCCCACTTTAGCCGGAGTTGACTGTGATATGATCCTACGTATATTCAAATAAAAGCGGAGTAAATAAAGTCATCTCAAACAGTCGGTTTGAGAAAATTTCGAATACATTAGAGAATCATTGTTAAAATAATACTTTCGACAAGCCATGTTACCAGAAAGTTTCGCATCAGAAGGTTCACTGTGGCTAAACGCGATATGGACTTGGAACTTTTGCAATTGGCCAAATGCACACATATACACATCTAGATATTTGTAAAATTTTTGTGGTATATCTTTGTGAAACATATTTTAATATAAGACACTTTTCAGTAAGAGCATTGTTTTGTGGCGGTTACGAAAATACAAACACTAGAGGGGTGAGAAGTATGGCTGATTGGGAGACTTTTCGGTCTTCACTTTTCGATCTTAGATCTTCCCAATATAAGTAAATTAATATATAATTTATATATTAAAATAAATTAATATGTTAATATAAATTCTCAATATGTTCCTAGTGACTCCTCATGTAGATAATCCAAGTGAAAGAATGTTTCTTCTTAAAACAAGCAGTAAGAGTGAATAAACATAAATCGTACAAAATATCCGCAACTATCATCTGCAGAACAAAAAATGGGAATCCAGTCTAACTATCAGAGATAGTTGAGTGTATAAACTGAATTTGCTCTGTGCAAGTCTGTGTTATCACACTGTCTGAGAAACGCATCCTGAAGATGGGCGAACGCCGAAACCGGTCGATTACCACAAAATGAAGCAGGCTACCACGGAAAATGTATCTGATGCTTTCCAGCTCTGCGGAACCAACCACGACAACATCCAGTCTAACTAGTTCATAGTTTACACACACACTCACTAAAGTATATATATTTTTATTTATTCTTAGATTTCTATTCATGTAATTAAATAAAAGAAGTCACAGGTCTGGGGCACGCACACAAGAGTGGTCTAGTTTTTTCTGTCGGCCCCTATGGCATTGGTTGATTTTGTTAAGTTCATACATCTCAATGCCATTTAAACAAAGTGACTCTCGGAAGGTGCAACCTTTCTTCCATGGTTGACGGCTTTGCTACATAGTGTCATTTAATATTGACAATTGGTTGATATTTTTGTTACTTCTTGTAAAGTAGTGACTCCTCATGTAGATAATCCAAGTGAAAGAATGTTTCTTCTTAAAACAAGCAGTAAGAGTGAATAAACATAAATCGTACAAAATTTCCGCAACTATCATCTGCACAACAAAAAATGGGAATCCAGTCTAACTATCAGAGATAGTTGAGTGTATAAACTGAATTTGCTCTATGCAAGTCTGTGTTATCACACTGTCTGAGAAACGCATCCTGAAGATGGGCGAACGCCGA
Organism: Triatoma infestans; assembly: GCA_011037195.1. Classification (NCBI taxonomy): domain Eukaryota; kingdom Metazoa; phylum Arthropoda; class Insecta; order Hemiptera; family Reduviidae; genus Triatoma; species Triatoma infestans. The sequence goes on from JAAEAF010000855.1 coordinate 69,308, forward strand.
AACCGGTCGATGACCACAAAATGAAGCAGGCTACCACGGAAAATGTATCTGATGCTTTCCAGCTTTGCGGAACCAACCACGACAACATCCAGTCTAATTAGTTTAAGTCAAGAATGAATGGTAGTGTTCATACATTCACCGCTGCAGTTTTACAGCAATTAATCACCAATTTGCATAGACCGTTTAATGTATTAAGTGTTGCACATATTTGTGTGATCAGCCTAGCAAATACAAAGTCCTAAATTTATATATTGTTTAATAGGGTTTAGTTTGTCTAAAGTTCACAATAAACGGTAATTATGTTTTGTTTCAATATGTTTTCGTTCATGACACTCATCTCCTGGTAGTGGAAAGGGCGGCGTAGGGAGCTCTTCTTAGGATCTCTATGGGTGGTGCGGGAGGAGAGGGGCGTCTGGGGGTCAGGGAGTGGTTATCCTCATCTTTGGGCTCCCTTATCTGGCACCTCCCTAGAGATGGCATGATTAAGAAATACAGCTTCACTAAGAATTTTTCTTTGAAGCTGGGCACCAAAAGTGGGTGGAGCGAAAGATCCGCTGTGTTGGGCATTAAGGAACATGGCATTAAATGGTATACTGATGGGTCTAAGACCTTCGAGGGGACTGGGACGGGGGTGGTTGGTCCAAGGATCAAGCACCGGAACCCATGGGTAATTTTCCCAGCATCATCCAGGCGGAGATATATGCTACTGGAAGATGTGTACAATTTAACCTCGATAGGGGATACAGGAACCAGGAGATTGTAATCCTTTCCGATAGTCAAGCAGCCATTAAGGCATTGAATGCATCAGTTATCAACTCTAAAATGGTCTGGGAATGCCTAGATTAACTTAATAACCTAGGCAGGATGAACAAAGTTACCCTCTGGTGGGTGCCGGGGCATGTTGGTTGGCATTGAAGGGAATGAGATGGCCGACGCCCTGGCCAAGATAGGCGCTACGACCCCGCTTCTTCGGCCGGAACCTTTTTGTGGTTAGCGACCAGTTTCTGTTGGAGGAACTCAGGAAGGAAGAGGAGACGAAGAAATCTCTACTCCCTCCCCGTTTTGCGGCAGCCCAAGATCTCTGTTGGAAACTATAACCAACGGAGGTCGGAGGCCTGCATTGGATTGAGCAAGAACAAGCTCCGCGTTCTTACGGGTTTCCTCACGGGGCATTGCCGACTTAGAGGTCACCTGGTGAAGCTGGGTTTGGAAAGTGACAGCTCATGCAGATTCTGTGGGGAGCTGGAGGAAACTCCATTACATCTTCTTACAGACTGCGAGGCTGCCACTCAGAGAAGATTCAAGAACCTGGGTAGCTACCAGGTGTTGGAGGGAGATATACTCTAGAGCCTGTCAGGGTACTGGGATTCCTCAGGGATCTCAACCTGATGGAGGTTTTGTAGAACTGATGTTCAGCTGGGACATCTGCTCGCGTGCTGTGGGCAAGCCTGCGGGCATAGCACAAAAGATCGGAAGGTCGCAGAGCATTGGCCCGCCCTTCAAAAAAAAAAAAAAAGACACTATCATCTACAGTATTTTTTCCAGTTTGAAGTTTCGGTTGCTACTGCATTTGGATCAGTATAGTTTTTAAAAAAAACTTTATACTAAGACTGCTTATCTTTACTAATGATTTCATTTCGTTTAAGAAAAACTATATGTTAATAATTGGCTAATAAAACGTGTAATAACAATTACAATAGGAAAGAGACTTAGCGTGTCAAGCGTTGGTATATTTACCTTATTTTACTCTATAAAGAAATAATTATTATAATTATATACTTTTTTTATTAATTAGCCTATGCGTTATATTTTTGGTAAAAAAAATGGGATACCCCAAATTCGAGAATAGGGAATAGGTGTCTCTAAGTTTCTTCAGAAACAACATATTTAAAATTATGTTACAAAATACTGACAGCCTTATATGCCTGACATTTAAATTTTTTATAGCATAAATAATACTACTCGTGTTTCTACATTACAAGATCACGGGTAGTACCTTGTTAGATGAAATAAGATAACTACAACTTTAGTGTGCAAACAACTTAGTTCCCTAAAAACTAAAAGCAAGAAGACTCTTAAGTATAGAAATTTATTTAATCTTTCGTTTTTTTTTTTTTAACTTTTTATTTTCTGAATAAAAAAAGGAAAAGTTTAAACAAATCATGGATTGATTAAGTGAGAGAGAATGAGCTGTGAGAATGTAAGTGAGAGGAAGTTAATGCTTGATGTTATTAAATATTGGAGTGAATATACACAGACACATAGTAACTGAGCCAGCTGAATATATACTGTATTTGTTGAATTGAGATCGTTCAGTGAATAGCAGATCGCCGCAATACCGGAGAGTAAGAAGGCCGCCTTCCACCTCTCCTCCTCTCGTCCTTTTTTTCCACAGTCCTTGTTGCATATTCTATAGGACTTACTTTCCATGGCACAGTACTCGATTCTCAACGTTCAACATAGCCCGGAATATAGGGCATTATAATGATTTACTACCTCGCTTGAGATGATCTTTCTATCTCTCATACTCCCCTTTCAGACATCAATTCCATATTGTAAGTTCTATTACTATTTTTTTAGGCTTCACTTTTTCTGTTTCAACATCTTGCTAGCTACCATCTGAATAGTTTATCTATTTAGAAGGTTTATGTTGTTGTTGAATTAATAACAAACAACTCTATCTTTGAGTATTCTTGAATTTATTGATATTTTACTATAATTTAATTGTAATTTTCTGATAAAGATAATAAAAGTTAATTGATGAGATTCGGGCAATAAAAAAATTTGATTATCAGCGTTTCGTTTGAGCTGAGTTCTGTCTTTATCAAATATTTTTACTTTCTCTTACTCCTAGTAAGAGGAAGTATTGTAATCGTGTTAAATTTTCGATAGAGTTTTCACCGGAAATATCCGTTTTGAGGTCCCCTGAGTCTAAAAACGTGGTTTTTAGCAAATGATCTGTGTGTGTGTGTGTGTGTGTGTGTGTGTGTGTGTGTGTGTGTGTGTGTGTGTTTGTAAGTATGTATGTGAATAGCACAGCTCAAAAACGAAAAATCGTAGAAAGTTCAAACTTGATATTCCGTTTAGTTATCACCATGGGATCTGACAGTGGATCACTGTCAAAATTCCTCAACCGGAAGTACCACTTTACTGTTGTTTGGTTTTTTTACTTTTTTGCAATTTTCTCAAAAATGGCTCCAACGATTTTCTTCAAACTTGGTAGGTCATTACACTACCACAGCTACAACTCTTATTTGAAACATTTCTCCGGAAAAATTCATTTAAGGGCACTTTTAATTTCTAAGTGCTATTTCAGTTTATTAAACAATTCTGTCATCTAAATAATGTTAATTAGAATTGAATATGATGTTGAAATTCTGAGTTTCAAAAAATCGGATAATCGGAAGCGCGTTTACATTACCACTTTACTAAATGATTTTTTTCGCTTTTTCGCGATTTTCTCAAAATTGGCTCCGACGATTTTCTTGAAACTTCTTATATAAACTAAGCATACAAAGATCTACAACTTTTATTTGAAACATTTCTCCGCAAAAATTCATTTAAGTGCACTTTTGGTGGAGGGATGGGGTTATGTTTTTCTCAGATTATACAATTCTATCATCCAAACAAAATTAATTAGAAATAAATAGATAGCTAAAATTTCGAGTTTCAAGAAAATTAGTAAATCGGAAGTGCGCTTTTACTGGACAGTTTTTTTCAGTTTTCGACGAATTTCATTAAATTTGGTACACAAACTATAAAATTTGTCAATTATAAATTTTAGGAACTAGAGTAAGAGAAAGTTGTGTGAGTGTTTCACACCAGATTTTTTTTCTATTTATAAATGTATCTTGTAAACTTAGGCAAGACAGCAGGTTTGTTGTTCTCCAGTGCTGGAAAAAATCATAGTTATTCTTCGTGATTGGCCCATACATTTGTCTGTCCTTCTCCAGTTTCGGGAGCTAACCCACATGCATATATACACCCACTGACCTGACAAACATTATGTGCGAAAGTGTCTTTATGGCGTGATGTGATTGCACGTAGGTTTGCATAACAATTAACAGTCTGTTCTTAATTATTCCTTCCCAGATAATTTTTATATAGTTGCGCTTGGATGCATGCATGTTTTAAATAAGATAATTTTTATTATATTTGTTGTATAAATCTTCACTAGTCATGTAACTAACCAAAAACTGATAAAACAAGTTGGTTCAAATTGTTAATATAGTACAACAATTATGGAAGATTCTTCTCGACCGTTGCTTGTATGAAGGAAAAGGATCGTGAGTTTCGGTCTTTTTGTGAAAAAAATAAAAAAACTTAAATTCTTGCCAACGTTTCGACAAATATATTGTCTTTTTCAAGACCTACAACATATAAATACAATAGCTTCTTTTTTGAAAGTCAAAATTATATTTCGAAATATATCTCCTTTCCTTATATAAGAAACCTATCAGAAAAAATATCCAAAGTCCTCAGACCATATAACATTATCCTAGCTACCTAGCACATAAAACAACGAATACAATACACAAACTGTTCAGTAAATTAAAAGACCCTACGCCGACTGAATTACAATCAAATATTATTTACAAAATAAATTGCCAGCAATGTCCAGCCACGTATATTGGACAAACGAAACAATATTTAAAGAACAGGTTATACCAACACGACTATGACTGTAGAAAAAACAAACCTAACTCTGACAACATAACAGCACTCACTAAACACCTTACTGAAAAAAGACACGATTTTGATTTTTCTAACACCAGTATTTTGGCAACTGAACGTAATAGGAAAAAACTTAGAAAAACTTTTTTTAGAAATGCTATATATAAAAAAATAGAAAAATTCTATTAATTATAAGACAGATACCAACGGTCTCTCTTCAATTTATCACAACCTGATTTCCTAATCCCTGACCTTGTTTTTCCAAATAGACCCTTTTCTCCACTAGTCCCGTTATAAATATACCTGCCCTCTGTTCACTATGGTTTATTTGTTCACTATTCCCTGTGTTGTTGAGGTGTTCTCAACTCTTTATTTACAAAATTATACATAAGTTTTCAAGTTTGATATGTTTTAAAGATTATTTAATAGTTTTTATTTTTTATATTTTTTATGTAAGTAAACCAAAAAATTTTTATAAATTAATCCATAATTTTATTTTTTATTACTTTCTGTTTTTTGTTTTTGATTTTGACTTTCAAAAAAGAACCTATTGTATTTATATGTTGTAGGCCTTAAAAAAGACAATATATTTGTCGAAACGTTGGCAAGAATTTAAGTTTTTTTATTTTTTCAAAAAAAGACCGAAACTCACGATCCTTTTCCTTCATAGTACAACAATAATAATTTTGTATTCAATGAAAATATTAATTCTCCAATAAATACTATTTAAATTTAGTCCATAATATATGCCGACTGTTACAATTCGTTCGTATTTCCAATTTTAAAGAATGTATATCGGCATGGCCTTTTAAAAGAATTTGTGCAAATTAATTTGAACTAACTCACATGATTTGAACTTGGAATAATTTATATCATTTCTCTAAAAATAACAAATTTTCTTTAAACCACTGTAGGTTTCACCAAACATATAGTTGCTATTAAATAAATAGCGCAGACCGGCACATTAAACTTATTGTTTGTAAGGCCAGGGAGTTGAATGTAGCTATTTAAAAGATAGCTTTACAACGTCAAAACAAGCCTGGAATACTTGTTATATTAGAAAAAAAATAAATCTTACAATTCAGCTCTCCCAAAATCTGGAAAAAAAATTCTCTATAAAAATGATAGTTTTATATTTAAGCAATATTAGGTTTATATTTAGCAATGCAAATTCAAAGTACATCGTTTGAGCTGTATTTGGAAAAAAATTCAACAAATTCAGGAAATTATACTGTAAAGTGGGAAATCAATATTACTGATTTCTTCAAATTTGGATCCATTTAAACTGTGCTTTTATGGAGCTTAAAAATTATTATATTATATTATTATTAAAATTATTATTAATATATAACCTTTGATTTATTCTCTTATCTGGTATTTCAGGCAAAATGTTACAGCTGAAAAAAATGGCTGAAAGGAATTCTATTCAACATTCGTAGAATATTTAATAGAAAATTGAATCAATAGGTATAAATTTATAGATATATTGACAGAGCTGTTACAAAGCCAACTCCCATACGATCTAACAATTTGTTCCATTGAGGGTCTTCGTTTTGTTCATTTAGATGTTGACTTCAATAGAGTTAGAAAATGAAGATAGAAGGAATGTATACGGGTGATGAAAAGAGCAGAGCTTTTCAATATGATCGATGTATGTTTGGTGGGTGTCTTCAATCTAAAAGGGCAGTATGAGCCATTGAAATACTTAATACTTCAACAGGAGTGTATTACTTCTACCCTTATCTCAAAACGTAGGTTTTTTTTTTATGTTACTCTAAGGATGATGATATTGTGGACTCTGCAGCAATCAGTAGTAAAGAAATATGTAGGCTATGCCGAGCAACAGTTAATTTATTCATTTCTTGCAAACTGGTTTATTTTCTTACTGGACCATTTTCAAAGTCATCTGGTGTTTTCTTAATTGTTGGATGTCTCGAAATGTTTCGATAAACTCTTAATAAAAAAAATTAATCCCGAGCTCGACATATTCTGCATTTTTTTTTTTTTTTTTTACTGATTAAAATGTAAAATTTAAAATTAATGTTATTATATAAATAAAGACTATTATGTGTTTTGAACAAATTAGAAAATGAGTTCTTAATGTTGTATGTTTTGCCATTCTTAAAACTTATTTAATTTGGCTTTAGATGTAATTAGACAACGATAGAGCGAATAAATCTCTTAAACATAGATAAAAACAAACAAAATGATCCAGGCAATATAATTATTGCAATGTGAATGAAATTTAAAAAAAAAAACGAAACAGTTTACACGATTGCAAATTATAGAAAACTGGCAGCGTAATTGTATCAGGTAACGATAAATTTTTCACTCACAGCATGCTTCATTTTATGATCATCATCCGATTTCAGACGTTCGCCTATCTTCAGGATGTTTTGATACCCGTATTATAACACGGATTTATACAGGGCAAAAATCACTGTACACATGGTGAACAATTTCGCATAAACTGATTTCACCCTATGTAAGTCTATGGGTATGACACTGTTTATCAAGACATCCTGATGATGAGCGAATGCTTGAAATCGGTCACATGTGAGATGACTGGCTCAAGTTAATGGATCATTGACCCCGAAGCCTTCTAGTGCACTGCCGACCTCCGTGAAATGTTCTCTCGTTATAGAAAACACTAGCTATCACCGGACGGTCTTTGGCAAGAAAGTCGGTGAGCTACCACTGAACAAATCCTGCCTCTTCTATTGTATCAAATTTATCCAATAGTTTATTAGAAATATGTTACTTTATTTAATGCTAATGTCTGTTTTTATTATAATTTTATTTCTATTCTGCTTCTTTTTAAACTGGTAGATATGTTAATGAAATTGTTTGCAACACTTCTGGTTTTTGCAGTATATTTTTAATCCAGTTCTTAATTCGTATGGTTCTTTAATCCACATTTGTGCGGCTAACCTAGCTTAATGACATGAACATCATTTCTGCACCCAATATACCCATTTTATTCTAGGCCTCCATTTGATTAGTTGAGGTTTGTTCACAAAACACAGAGAAAATATACATCAAGATCTTATTGAGAAGTAATGTCTTCGTACTTTTATATTCAACTAAAAGAGTCATCATGAGATGAGGTCCAGAATAGATCTAATTGCATTGATTGAACTGTACTTTATAGCAATTGGTTGGAATCAAATTTACTAAAATTTGAGAGTTTAACAACTTTGATAATTACTTATGACTCTGCTATGCAACAAACTAACTGCAAGGTCTTGTAATCAGAATGTTGATAACATAAAAGAGAACAATACTCATTCTGGTCGTTCCACTATTTTTATTTTGAATTTTCCTTTATTTTGTACGAACCAATAAAAATTGCTTAAATGGCGATAAAGATGGTATTTTTTTGATGGCGTTAGAAATTTCAACAAACACATTAATATTATTGCGTTTATTAGAAGTGGGCAGTTTAATGAAAACCATTATACTGTTCTAGAATGTTAGTTCAATATATGGATATCGCCGGTTGTCAACTAGTATTTGCATGATATACGTATGATTATAATTAATTGCTTATATATATATATGTATATACATTACATCATATTCTCAACATTGTAGAGCTATTAGTGGGCTTGCAGACAGATGTTACACTATTGTTTAAACATAAATGTTATTCCATTCTATAGTTACAACAATAACCTTCTGTTAAATTTTTAAAGAAATTAAAAATTGATTATTTTCTTAACTATTTTTTGGAGTCACATTTCTTTAGCAACTTTTTCCATAGATGGTCTGTACTCCTTCGGCACTCTCTTTGAAGTTTTCTAAAGGGAATTTCATATCCTTAAATCTATGAGCTATTTTCAACCAACAAATTCAACCTGTGACAACACCGAAGTTATCTCTCTTGATGAACTAAACTAAAATACTGTAGCTCCTTTAGCTCCATTGTTTGTATAATACAATGTTTGTCGTCTGTAAAGTGTACAAGGAGTGAGAGTTGACTTATGAGTAAACGAAAAAGTCTGGTGTGTAACACTCACACAACTTTCTCTTACTCCAATTCTCAAAATTATAATTGACAAATTTTATAGTTTGTGTACCAAATATAACGAAATTCGTCGAAAACTGAAAAACTGTTCGGTAAAAGTGCACTTCCGGTTTACTAATTTTCTTAAAACTCGAAATATTAGCAACCTATTTATTCCTTAATTAATTTTGTTTGAATGATATAATTGTATAATCAACTATGATAGCACTTTAGAAGAAGCTGTAACCCTACCGCTCCCCTAAAAGTGCCCTTAAATGAATTTTCCTAGAGAAATGTTTTAGATAAATGATGTAGATCTTTGTATGTTTAGTTTATATTTGAAGTTTCAAGAAAATCGTCGGAGCCATTTTTTTGAGAAAATCGCGAAAAAGTGAAAAAAAATCATTTAGTAAACTGGTAAAGTAAACGCACTCCCGGTTATCTGATTTTTTTCAAACTCGGAATTTCAACACCATATTCAATTCTAATTAACACTGTTTAGATGGCAGATTTGTCTAATAAACTGAAATAGCACTTTAGATGAAAACCTAATCCCACCCCTCCCCTAGAAGTGCCCTTAAATGAATTTTCCCAGAGAAATCTTACAAATAAAAATTGCAGCTCTTTGTATGTGTAGTTGATATAAAAAGTTTGAAGAAAATCGTTGGAGCCATTTTTGAGAAAATCGAAAAAACGTAGAAAAACCAACAAGTAAAGTGGTACTTCCGGTTGAGGAATTTTGACAGATGATCCACTTTCGGATTCCATGGTGATTACTAAACGGAATATCAAGTTCGAACTTTCTACGATTTTTCGTTTTTGAGCTATGCTGTTCACATACATACACACACACACAGACCATTTGCTAAAAACCATTTTTTTGGACTCAGGGGACCTCAAAACGCATATTTCTGGTGAAAACTCAATATCAAAAATTTGACACGATTACAATACTTCCTCTTTTACTAGGAGTAAGAGAAAGTAAAAACTAAGTGGAAGAATTGCTATTTACTCAACTTTACCAAATTGAGTTATCATTCAGAAAAACATGTAAAGGCGAAATTTGAGCATAATGGTTTCAGTTACTCGAGATTTTCTCGAAAATACTCTAACAATTTCCCTTAACATTTTCTAGGAAAAGTTATTGTTAGATGTTTCTTGAGGAGAAGTGAAAGTGCATTTTCTAGGAAAAGTTATTGTTAGATGTTTCTTGAGGAGAAGTGAAAGTGCAGTGATTAAGCTTACCTCGAAAGTGCCACTTCATCATTACAAAGACGGTTCTATCACATATTTAGTGATTTCTAGAATTTTTAGTATACAAAAAAAGTTGGAGTAGAAGTGTGATATTTACCGAAAAAGTTTCTGGGTTGTTAGAATTGTTTTAGACACCATTGTTTCAACCATTTTCTGCAAATTTTATGTACCACATATATAAACTTAACATTTTTATATGAAAATTTAGAATTTTTTCTTTCTTTTTTAAAGTAAACCTTTACTTAGCCCAGTACTTTGGAGCTTGATAGTAGCATAGTTATATTGTTAACATTCAAAAACCAAAATGTATTATTTCCGGCCTTCCACTAGGTATAAATAAAGTTTTAGTCACTACGGCCAAAGCCGACAAAGCTGCTAAAGAAGCGGCATCAATGTCTTGTAGAGACGAACGTATCCTTGCAGTCGATTGGAAAGCTTTTCTAAAAAAACAAAATCTTTCCAACTGGGAAAAGGAATGGCAATCAGTGCAGCTGTCAAATAAACTCAGGAATATCAAGGGTACCACAAAGAAATGGTCAACCTCAAATCAAGAGTCTCGGCGAGAAGCGGTTGTCCTATCGAGAATGAGACTCGGTCACACTATGTTGTCACGCAGCCACATGTTCTGAAGAGAACCTCAGCCGGTATGCAGCGCTTGCAATACGACATTAACGATCCCGCATATTCTATTTGGAATGCTCGAAATATGTAAACACGCGGGAAGGGTAAATTTGCCGACTAGTCTTACAGATGTATTAGGAGACAATGAGGGTACTATCAATAAGACTTTCGAATATCTTAGGGAGGTTCATCTATTTCATTTGTTGTGAAAATAGCTGTATATACTCGTATGTTTGCTGGTGTCTTGTGTATAGGTATTTATGTTATAAGTGTTATAAGTGAGTAGAGGAATACGATTAGACCTAGATTGTGGGTTTGCTGTAGAAATTGTTAGACTGGTGGGTATGGATATGCATCCCGGATGAGTGCTTACAAATTAGAAACAGGTGCAAAGGCCCATAGCTGTTGTGCACCTTAAAAAAATCCAGAAAAAAAAACTAAGTGCAAATAATTTTAGTAAGAAAATTTATCCATTTAGATTTTTAATGAGTGCAATAAAAGAAATTCGTTCTAACTTTTAATAATATTGTAGTTTTAGGTTATTCTCAAGTTGAATTTTGCATACTATGAGGACTATACACGATATAGAATGTGAATGATAGTGTATACAAGTATGGAAATGGTACAACAAGCATTGCTGACTGGTGTGGCACCATCTAGGTAATAAACTAACATCTCTGCTTATATCCACTTCACGGAGGAGATAACAACTTCCTCTCCAAGTTAGATATGGTGGTTGGTATACTTGTACCTACGCACTCTGGTTAACTTCTAGCTATTACTATCACTGTAAGTGTACGTGACGACGCTCTATTATCCTAGTAAACCTATATTTTAATTTTATGTAAAATACTTACATGGTAACGTTAGTGACCGGAAGGTGGTCTCAATGTTGACTTTATTATTCTTTATTACATTCTGTAATAATATCGTTATTTCCGTTTTATCTTCTTCACTTAAACTTCTTTACACTTTATATTTTCTGCAAGAAAAAATTTTGTTCTATTGAGCTCCTTCGAACAATTGTTCTGAATCCTAATTAACATTTTCCATTATACAGTTACCAAACTCGCCCACAATTATTATTGTGTATCAGAGATATTTTCCGTGGTAGCCTGTTTCATTTTGTGGTCATCGACCGGTTTCGGGCGTGTTCGCCCAGCTTCAGGATGCGTTTTTCAGACAGTGTGATAACACAGACTTGCACAGAGCAAATTCAGTGTTACACTGGACCAGTCAGTGTGTAAAACTGAATTTGCTCTGTGCAAGTCTGTGTTGTCATACTGTCTGAAAAATGCATCCTGAAGCTGGGCGAACGCCCGAAACCTGTCGATGACCACAAAATGAAGCAGGCTACCACGGAAATGTCTCTGATGCTTTCCAGCTATGCGGAACCAACCACCACAACCATTATTGCGTATGTTAAATATTTGTGTTTTATTTCATTTATCACTATGTCCAAACTATCTAATATCTCTAATCTATCTAATATCTACTAACTATCTGTAGGAGTTTTAGTGAACCAGTGAACCCCCCACCACTCATCCATTCTAGCGGAGAGAAACAGCCCCTCTCGCACAGAGAGGAGAGGCTCGGCCAGTGTATATATATATATATATATGAGAGAGAGTTTGAGAGAGAGTCGAGATCAATTCTGTTCAATTCAGTCTTACACATCAGACATCATTCTGTTGATTCACACTCCGTACATATCATTTTAGCCACGTCAGTCTGTCAGTTCAGTTCAGTTCTAAATTCTAAAGTGTAAAGTCCCTGGCAGTCAGTTATATATATACACATATCAATTATATATCTGAAACCAATCTTAAGGTGTTTATCTGTCATCATCAACAAGCAACATCTCCTCACAACACCTTTACATATCTAATATCTAATATCACCACAACAATTATTGCGTATGTTATATATTCTTATGTTATATATTCTATGTTATATATTCCAAATCAGGTGTTGGTTTAATGTAGATATCACCTAAGATAAATTTAAAACCGACAATGTCAGTTTAAAAAAAAAAATTCACTTGTTCTGAAATATTTAAAAAAAAACATTTTAAATAGGTTTCTTTTCTAAATAATATAGCCATTTCACCACTAGCACGCCTCTTACAAATTTTCCTTAGTGGCAGTAGGTTCTCATTAATATCTAGATTATGAATTCAATTTTTTATTATAAATGATTTTCCATTAACATACAATAAGTCACAATAATTGTATTGTTAAATACTGTACTATCATTGATAAATTTAATAAAGTTGCGCGTTCGTTATTTAAAGTTTTCTTCATAACTTCTTTATTGTTTTCTTCATTTTTTTCATTATTTTTCTTGACTGTGTGTGAGCCTGGCCCTTACCCACTTGAGGTGATCCTGAATCTATTCTTCACCAACTGCAACCAATCAGCCAATGATGTTGTATCATTGTCTGATCTTTTTTCTCAATCTTAACTTACTCCACTTTTTCCTCATTATCTGTTTCTTGATATTGATAAAATGCGTAGATTACTATTGTGTGTGTTTCTCAGAAAAGAGGTGTTTTCTTGTGATTGGGATTTTTGTGATAAGAACATTACTCACCTATGAAATATTGTAGGAAGTTATAGCAATAAGTCGGTGATCCGGCACGAAGTTCCGATCAAAACATATTAAACGTAAGTTGAACTTAAATTGTAATGAGTAACTGCCGAAAAATGAGCAAAGGTCACGAGGCCCTAGCCCACGTTGGTCTTGAACCTTTCTAAGGCACCTCTTATAGTACTGCATGTAAGATTCACAAGAAAGCACACTATATACCGGAGAAATTTTGCTGGAAAGAGGTACTCCAACTTATAAGCAATAAGCTCCCGTACTTTGTATTTACTGAATAGAGTTAATTATGAACTAGGAAGAATTACTGCCACGGTTACAGGGCAATGCCTCCTTAGGTTAGGATACACTCACACAATTCTTGCCTCAATCCTGGCGTTTATCAACGATATGGGGTTGTTGGAAGATGAAACTAGAGTGAATTATTGGCCTGTTTGGGTCTAAGTGCATTAAATCCTTCCAGGATCCCCGGCTAGCAAAGCTGCGTCACCGCGTCCCGGAGCTGGTGACACACACAATTAGAGTACCCTCTCCAGCCCTTTCAGTTTATATTAGACTTAGCAGACTTAGGAGAGAGCCACCAATTGTATGGCTGGAGGCGTCAATTTCTGCTTCCTTAAGAAGCGATGTCTCAGCCATAGAAGCCCCTCACATTGACGCAGTAAGAAAGTTGTTTCTTCTTCCTCCTGGCAAAACCTAGACAGGTTATTTGTTGTCAGATCCATGCTATGCATATGATTATTAAGTATACATTTGATTGGGCGGAGGCATACATTTATCAGTAAGGCTGCACGGTGTTGTTGGAGTAATTCCTAAAGTAAATTTGGACTAATCAATCAAACTTGTTCGTATGTCTCGGGCCTGTGGTTTTCATGTACTATTCTTGTGATTTATTGTGCTTTGATGGCTGCACTTATGAGGGGTCTTGTGGGGGTAATTTTAAAAAGAACCTCCAAGGCCGCAGTTTGTGGGTGGGGTGGCCATCATGTTCCTTTGAACTCCACTAAGTGTCCTAACCCCTGCAGTTGCCACGTTTCTTGTCCATCAAACCACTGCCCCGATGGCCACTTAAGAACTGAGAGAATTGTAGTCTTGTGAATAAACTCACGCCAGAATTTGTTTTTGTTATTGTTTCCATTGCCGTTTATTCCATGTATTCATTGTTCAATGGAGCCTGATTTTTTTTTTTTTGTTGTTGTTTCGGAAGTCTTCTTTAATTGGTTCTTATAACAAGGATGAAGAATATGAGTTATCTCTGTAAGCTCAGTTATAACCATTTCTAGTTTGAGTTTAACAGGAATTTACCCTGCGTATACGAAAGAATGAGTTGAAATGGATTTTTGCAGAATATCCAATAAAAAATTGGTAGTGTTAGAAAAAGCAAGTGCCTTCGTACAGAGATAAAAAGCTCGGCAGAAAGGGAAATGTCTGGAGATGGGAAGAAAAGCAAGGAACAGCTCCAGGACGGGAAGGAAGATGATAGTAGACTACCATTTTGACCCACCCTTCATGGCCCAAATGAAGGAGGTCGAGAAAAAGAAATTGTGTAATACTGATTGCAGGCAGTTTAGTTCCATACATTATTATTGAATTCTATTTTTGGCAATGGCCATAAAAACAATTAGGAATGAAACTTTTAGAAGCACTGTTGAAGGTTTACATTTAATTATTCATTTCTAAATATCTCATGATTTACATCAAATATTACTGTGGGAAAAATGGAGAAAATAAGTTTGAAATATAAATGAATCCTTCAATGCACATACCTTACATGATGGCTTAACATAATTAATGAAAATTTCTTTTCCTTCCTTATTATCAGAATTTTTTCTTTTTCTATTTGTATCATAAATAAAGTTAGTATAGAAACACAGCAGAACTAAAACTTTGTCATTTATTGTGATTCGAAAAGTAATATTCATTACAAATACTCATTACAAAATTTAGATGATAACTAAATCTCTATGGGCCTTAGAAGGTAAAAAATTTACAGAAATTATTCATTTATGGCACATTTTTAAACATTAAAATCGATGTATGAGAGTCATTCAGTGAGTAACGAGACAAATCGCTATAGCTTGGAAAACGGTTTATTTTATGAGTACAATAGTTTCAGTGCGTCAAGTTGGCCTCCTTTTACTTAGTTTCTCATCACCTGAAATGTATTTAGTTAACCCATTCCGCTCGAGCATTTCCACTTCGAAAGAACAACGCTCAGTGATTAGATTTTTAGTTGCAGAGGGTATCAAAGGTAAACTTGTGCGTGATGGGTTCCAGGAGAACTTACGGACGCCCACAAAGAAACCAGTCAGTAGTAGTTGAAAAGAACGATCGTTCCACATCCCCCCCTATAGCTACGACCTCGCCCCATCGGACTTATTTCTTTGAACTGCTTAAAGAGGTACTACGTGGGAAACATTTTCAATCCAATGAAGAAGTTAAAAATCAGGTGCACAAGTGTCTTCGAGATCAACCCAAAGAATTTTATGCCAAAAGCATACACAAATTAGATGAACAATAGAACAAATCTATAAATATTGCTGGGGACTATGTTGAAAAGTAGCCAAAGTTTATTGATTGATTATTGATTTTTGGATATTTATTTTTTTTTTAATTGTTCTTGAGGGTGTTACTGTTCGTTTCAAAAAAAAAAAAAAAACTTTTGTTTTATTTCCTATTTTTAACTGTGACTATATTTTTGGTAGTATCTGGTGTTTTGGAACTTAAGAGGTCGAACTGTATCTCGGAAGAGACAGTGATATTTCTAAGTTGTCATTAAAACTAGATGGTACAGAACTGAATGCTGAAATTTTAGCGAGCCGAAATGTAATTAGCAATATTAAAAATCTACATTTCTCTTATTTGTATTAAACCCCAAAAAAAAAAAGACTCCGAAATCAAATTCCAGTATTCAGACTACAGGCATTCAACATAGAAAACAAATATCACCATAGTCTAAATTTTATAAAAAGAATCATTATTTCGATTAAACAAAAAATTAAAATTTTATATATAAAAAAATGAGATAATATGTATCAGTAATTAATTTTAGTTGTCTTAGAAAGAAATTTTTTTCGTGCCAAAATAAAATTTAATGAGGGAGAATGTAAAGAAGTTCATGGGAGGAAGATAAGAAGAAATAATGATATTATTATAGAATGTAGTAAAGAGTAATAGAGTCGCCAACATTGAGACCACCCTCCGGTCAATAAAGTTACCTTTACAGCATCTTACATACTAATTAGAATTTAGGTTATACTAGGATAATAGAGCGTCACGTACACTTACAAGTAATAGTAATAGCTAGAAGCTAACCAGAGTGTGGAGGTACAAGTATACCCAACCACCATATCTAACTTGGAGAGGAAGTTGTTATCTCCTCGGTGAAGTGGATATAAGGAGACATGCCTAGTCTATTACCCAGATGGTGGGCGCACTAGTCAGTTTTGCTTCTTGTATCATTTCTATACTGGTAGTGTATTCTGTGTTTCACATCCTATACATTGTACAGAATTCAATATGCAAATAAAAATACTATAACTACAATGTCTTGCAGCTATTACCAAAAAAAAAATATATATCATTAAAATAACTAAGAAATAGCCTTGCGTTTTAGAAAAGTGGAGCTTTTGATAATGAACAAAGTTTTTTTTTTTTTTAGTTTTAATCCCATTTATTTAATTAATACGAAACAATTTCCAGAAATCATCCAATTATCAATTCTCTCATCGTTCTCTCAGCTAAAATATGACAAAAAGAATTCTTTGCTCCAATTGGTGTAAATTTGCTTGCAAAATTTTCGTTGCTGTGATACTTCAGGCTAATTATCACATTTGTTTGATTAAGTCTTGATATATACAGGGTGACCAGAGTTATATGCTCCACCCACTTTTTTTTTAAACGGCGGGAAATTTCGAAATAATAGAAAACACGTATTTAATCATTTTTAGTCTAGTTTATTTTCAGTGATTGATCCATTTTTTTTATACCCCAGATACAGCATCCAACTTTTTTTTTTCAAATGGAACATTATATTTTTTTTTGCATATTTTTATAGTAATTGAGCCTCTAAAAAAAAAAAATTTAAAATCGGTTAGGTTTTTCAAAAGTTATGGTAATTTAAAATATGAAAAACAAATTTCAGTTTAATGTCAAAATTACCTTATTTTTTCTTTAAAGAAGCTCTTCAAACTGGGCACCATCAACGGATAGGCAAGCCAAAGCTCTGGACTCCCACGCTCTGTTTGTAGCAGCACTTAGGTGGCAAGTCAACATCTAGGCAGGCTAGAGTTATTCGACGTTCCAGATCTTCGACTGAAGCCACGGGATTAAGGTTACTGTACACTTTATTTTTTAGATATCCCCACAAAAAATAGTCCATTGGGGTTAAGTCCGGAGATCGAGGTGGCCATTGGATCGGACCATGAGTTCCTAACCACTTTTCGTGGAAATTTCTGTCCAGGTAACGTCGAACAACTTTCGCATTATGTGCCGGGCAACCATCTTGTTGAAAATACATATCTAGCCGACGTTTTAGAGGAACATCTTCAAGCAGAACTGGCAAATTGTCTCTTAAAAAAGTTAGATACCTTTCACCAGTTAAGTTCCCTCTGTAGAAGTATGGGCCGATTAGTTGGTTTCCCCACACCAAACATTTGTAGAAAAAACAACCTAATGGCGTGTGGCGAAGGTAACTTGTGGATTTTCTTCTGCCCATATTCTAAAGTTCCAACGATTAAGAAGGCCATTGTTGGTAAACTTGATTCATCAGTCCATAAAATTGTGCATTTTTTGTGGGGATATCTAAAAAATAAAGTGTACAGTAACCTTAATCCCGTGGCTTCAGTCGAAGATATGGAACGTCGAATAACTCTAGCCTGCCTAGATGTTGACTTTGCCACCTAAGTGCTGCTACAAACAGAGCGTGGGAGTCCAGAGCTTCGGCTTGCCTATCCGTTGATGGTGCCCAGTTTGAAGAGCTTCTTTAAAAAAAAAAATATGGTAATTTTGACATTAAACTGAAATTTGTTTTTCATATTTTAAATTATCATAACTTTTGAAAAACCGAACCGATTTAAATTTTTTTTTTTTTTTTTTTACGAGCTCAATTACTATAAAAATATGCAAAAAAATATATAATGTTCCATTTGAAAAAAAAAGTTGGATGCTGTATCTCGGGATATTGGGGTATAAAAAAATGGATCAATCACTGAAAATAAACTAGACTAAAAATGATTAAATACGTGTTTTCTATTTTTTCGAAATTTCCCGCCGTTTAAAAAAAAAGTGGGTGGAGCATATAACTCTGGTCACCCTATATATATTTTTATTAATCATGAACTAGTATATTTTTTCCATTCTGACATTGCCGCGTTATGATGACCATAGATTGTATTGGATATCAAAAATGTTAACAATAAATCATCATTGCATGCTGAAAAATATGTGCATCTGTGTACGATTTTCTCATGATTTTTCTTCTTAAGCTGATAATGAAATGTCAAAGTTTTAGTTGAAGTATGATTTCCAGTGATATGGAAATAATAATCACACATTCTTATTCATCATAACAGTAAGAGAAATTAGAAAATGAGAGCTCTTAACGAGCCTAATGAGTTTAATTAATATGATACACGTTCAAGAAATCATCCATTTATCAATTCTGTCATCGTTCTCCTAGCTATAATATGACAAAGAGAATTCTTTGTTCCAATTGTGTAAATTTGCTTGCAAAATTCTAACAAGTTTTAGAATGTAGTTCTAAAAGTGTCTTACATATTTTTATCACAGGAACAGTATATTATATTAACAATAGTTCATAAGATCATAGTTGCAGGGTGTACCTGCAACCTATGTAGAATGCGATACTGACCATTCTTTAATTGAAGAAATAAGGAAGCATCATTTTAACTATGAATACAGTATGTTGTTACTCAACATAACAAGAGTTACTTCATAAATGTTTATTGTGAAACTCTGAAAATTTCTTCGAAATTTTTACTTTCTCTCTGAATTACATATAACCAGTGTTAATTAATATACATTGACTTGACGGGAGTCTAGATTACAAAAATTGGTGTTTTGATTTATTGTATGGATCAGTCCCAAAGATGGAACAATGATTAAAACAAAATGATATAAACTAAACATACAAAAATCTACAACTTTTATTTAAAACATTTCTCTGAGAAAATTCATTTAACCCTTTTAGTGGGTGGGGTGATGTTTTTCTCTTAAAGTGCTATCATACTTGTTTCTAACAATTCTATCATTCAAATAAAATTAATTAGAAATAAAATAGATGGCCAAAATTCCAAGTTTCAAAAGAGTGGTTTTTATCAAATGGTGTGTGCCTGTGTGAACAGCGAAGCTCAAAAACGAAAAACCGTAAAAAGATGAAACCTGATATTCCGTTTAGATATCACCATGAATGGCATCTGTCAAAATTCCTCAACCGGAAGTACCACTTTACTTGTTTTTTGTTTTTTTACTTTTTTGCGTTTTTCTAAAAAATGGCTCCGACGATTTTCTTCAAACTTCGTATATCAACTACACATACAAAGAGCTACAACTTTTATTTGTAAGATTTCTCTGTGAAAATTCATTTAAGGGCTGTTATGGGGAAGGGTTGGGGTTTAGGTTTTCATCTAAAGTGCTATTTCAGTTTATTAAACAATTCTATCATCAAAATAATGTTAATTAGAATTGAATATGCTGTTAAAATTCGGAGTTTCAAAAAAAAAAACGATAACCGAAAATGCGTTTACATTCCCACTAAATGATTTTTTTCATTTTTTCGCGATTTTCTCAAAAATATCTCCGACAATTTTCTTGAAACTTCCTATTATATAAACTAAACATACAAAGATCTACAACTTTTATTTAAAACATTTCTCTGGGAAAATTCATTTAAGGGCACTTTTGGTGGAGGAGTGGGTTATGTTTTTCTCTTAAAGTACTATCATATTTGTTTATAACAATTCTATCATTCAAATAAAATTAATTAGAAATAAAATAGATGGCCCAAATTCCAAGTTTCAAGAAAATTAGTAAACCGGAAGTGCGCTTTTACTGGATAGTTTTTTTTCAATTTTCGACGAATTTCATTAAATTTGGTACAACACAAACTATAAAATTTGTCAATTATAATTTTGAGAACTGGAGTAAGAGAAAGTTGTGTGTTTGTTTCACATCAGATTTTTCTGAAACAAATTATTTTAGAAGATTGTCAGTTGGTTTAAATTCAAATTTACATAAGCTTACTTGGTTATGACATACAGTGCTTTCACATAAGGCCGCGTAATTATCAAGTGAAATCCCCGTCACCATTTTCTGTGGCTATCCTAAATAAACCTAAATACTAATCGATTAAGTTGTATTAATTAGTGTAAGAAACAGTCGAATGAGTCACGAGTTGTTATTTTTCTTTGTTTTCAAAAGAACTTGGAGAGTCGATATTAATTTTTCTTAACAAATTTATTTTACACCTTTAAAATATTACACTACATTGATTGTTATAATATATAGATATTTGATATTTTTTTTGTGTGAAAACCCCTAATTTATTTTAGGCAAACAATTCAATATGTTGCCAAATGTTGGTCTTTATTAATAAGAGAAAACAATATTAACAAAAGAGAAGGATAATGAACTTTTTTTTTTTCCAACCATACAGTTTGTTGCAACACGACTGAAATGTCAGATTTGTATGGCCACTGTACTGTCAGCCGGAGCTGTTGTCTGTTAAATTTCTTATCAGACTGTACTTCCCAACAATCTGACCGGTGAATGTTTTAACTAACCAAAACTTTGTAATATTTGTTAATATTTTTGTTTTAAATTAGTGAACATTAGTGAATCTCAAAGGCTTAATAAAGTTTAATAAATCAATAAAAATAAGTTAGTTAACTATTAATACAGGTTTTATTTGAATTATTAACAAATTCATCCTAGCGATAAATTGTTTAAAATTGTTTGATTTTATGAATAAAATATTTGCATCTAAAAAATAATTATATCATTAATATTTATTTCAGCGATATCAAAACAGTTCATATTTGATTGAATTGCTACTCTATAAGTAAGTACGTATTTTGCTCTACTTTGTTATAATTATATACGTGTATACTTACTTACTTATTCGAGACCTCTTCTACCATCCGGTGTAGAGGTTCCATGTCCTCGCTAGGTCGTAGCCAAAGAAGACAATCCGGCATTCTTCTTATTGTTACTTTTAATCATTTACATTCGGAGATGTGAGGGATTGGCCAACAGTCCCGTTATTTACGTGTATTGCTATACTTGTTATAATTTTTCAAGGTAACTTTTTAGAAGTCTCAATTTAGATGTTAGATGTGTATAAGGGATCACTAAAAAGTCAAATCTATTAAAACCTAAAATATCTATATTGCGGCTTTCTTTTTTTTGGATTCTGAGTATCTACCAAGAATTTAGTCTGCTGTAATGTCTTGTGTACACTTGGTGACTTAGATTTGCTTGTGGGACGCTAAAAAACATCTGGCTTTGACAATATTGTTCATTTGACATACCAGATGGCCACACATTTACCAGATGTTGCCTGTCAGATTTCCTTCAACAGTTGTTGATAAAGATGTTGGATATCTATATCCTCTGACTTTAAAGGCTTTCTCCTTTCCAAAGAGCCCGCAATGGCTGGACCCCTTTTGAAGAACTATGCGCGTAAACCTTTCTCTATCAGAAATGTATTTTATAACTGTGTTCATTTCTTACCTCATTGTTCAAATGTTTCGTATTAAGGACTGCTTGTTTAGCTGCCCAATTACTTTTGAATCTATTTAGCTCTATCTTTTCCAGCGCTAAGGAATTGAATTCCCCTTCGAAGTTGGACCCCTTGAAGCCGGCAGGTATCGATGGTGAAAATTCACGCACCTGGTCCCAGCGTTTTTATTAGTTGACCCAACAGAGCTATCTGTACATATATAACAAGCCATTCATGACCAGGATACCGTTCTAATGATTGTTTCAAGTGATGATGCTTTCAGTTCCCATTCTGGTTCCCCCTCTAAATCATTTTGTGCGTCTACTTCCTAAGTGTTTCCATTGCTCCATTTTAGGCAGCTCTCAAAAGCTCGAACCTTACATTTTCATTGCCCATACCATTGCTCCTTCGCTTTAATCAGCGTTTAAATAACTGGAATAGCTTGTAATGCCCTATCTTCTAACATAGTTAATTATAGGTATGTATTATATTAAATACAGAGCCCCGGGGGTACCTTGTCTTGATTATTGATATGGGGAACTCACATTATATACTTTCCTCAAATTAGCCTTTTTGCTAGAAGCGAGTTGATACTTTTATAAAGTTGCCTGCAGCACTGAGATTTCTTTTTTCTCAGTCAAAAACGATATTTCTCCACACTCAAAAACAGATATTACATTTTTTTTATTTCATTATGTGATTTTTCTTAAAAACTGCATGATCTTGGTTTATTAACTCCATGACAAGATTCTTTTAGAGGGTGCTCTTACACACAAGCTTTCCTCTAAATAAAGTACACTTCATAAAATGATTTTTTTTTATTTACTCGTATTTTAATTTCTAAAACGGGATTTCTAAAAAAATTATTTATTTTAATTTTTAAAGTTCTTACTATTTTTTAAAAGTTAATTAGGCAAGTTTTTACTTTTGTAATCATGAATTGTTTTATAGAGTGATTAATAACTAACAAGTCGGAGAGATCTGCTGCATACTGATGTTTAATAACTGGAATATTTGCTAGCTATGTTGTTAAGGAGCTACGATTCTCTGCAAGAGCCGAAGATATTCATGCTACTGTATTAATAATAATCTAGACGCTACAGTTTATTACTTCACTGATTATTGGTATCTAAATCCTGGCAAAATGATAGTACCTTTTAATGAAGTTTTGGTAAAAAATAATTTATGAATGATATGCTTCCAAATTAATTCGCATTTGTTAGTACGCAACACTTATGGCACTTTCAGGCAACACTTATGTGCTAAGGAGATTTTAAGGTAAGGATTCGAGGCAAGAGAGTGGCCATATATTCCGGTAGCCTTGAAGGTACTTTTTTCACATCAAATAGTCTCAAGACTAGTGTGGGACTGCTATCTGCCCTAACCAAGGAGGGTGCTCGGAATAAGCTGACATTCGCAGGTTGCCAGGACATGCTGGTTTCCTTGGCAACGATAGGGCGGACGCCTTGGCGAGGGAGGGCTTAAACTACACCTTTATCGGCACCGAGGCCTTCTATGGATTCCCCAGGAGCCTGATTCAAGCTTCTATCAAGGATTGGATAAATGACCAGCATCTGCAATGGTGGGATAGAACACCAAGGCAGAGGTAGGCTAAATTCTTCATTAAAAGATATTTAGCTAAATTTACCAGGGAGCCTAGGCGAAGGAATATAAGGCTAATAGTGGGTCTATTAACTGGGCATTGTTGGGTATATAGGCAAATGCCACAATTACTACTTGCAGATAACGCGTTATGCCGTTTCTGCAAGATCTAGGAGGAAACCTCGGTACACATCCTTTATGATATGTCGGTGAGGTATGGACAAGGTTTTTGTTCAGTTGGGGACAAGCAATCCCGAAGCATCGAGCTTCATTGACGGAGCCAGTTTCTGCTATCCTAGGCCTGAGAACGAAGCAGAAGGATGTGCTGTAATAATCCTTGGGTATCTACAATAGATCACTTAATGCAGGTCGAAGTGGAATGAGGCTCGCCCTCCCCGTTTTTCAATCTAATCTAATCTCGGAATACCATTATGAATTTACCCTATTTTTATTTATTTATTTGTCGATCAGTTGCCTTAGAAGTAGT
Organism: Triatoma infestans; assembly: GCA_011037195.1. NCBI lineage: Eukaryota > Metazoa > Arthropoda > Insecta > Hemiptera > Reduviidae > Triatoma > Triatoma infestans. The sequence continues at coordinate 93,293 of JAAEAF010000855.1, forward strand.
GACCAAGCAAATGAATTTGGTGCATACCGTTGATAAGCATAAAAATAAAAATTAGAATCCAGGTAATGTAAATTGGTAATTAACACACATATAGCAACAGGAGTCAGTGGCTCTATTTCATTCACACTTTATAGCCATTCTTCATAATCTAACGTTGTGCTATACATTTATTGCAAATGGTCTAGTTTTTAATCAGTTATCAACATACAAGAACAATTGTTTTATCTCATTTACAGGCTAACGTTCCGTGTTACATTTGTAACATATGGTTTGCAGTGACTACGAAATGGTTTAAATTGGGCAAACAACAATCATACCTTCAATAATATTATCGTCACCTACATACTGCACGTAGGCTGACAATTGTACTGTACTTAGTATGTAAGGTTTTTGACAGTTAATTTAATTTGGTGGGTACCAGAAAGCCTCAGTTGTGCGAATAGTTTCATTAGACCAAACGGTAGATTGAGTATATAAAGCTGACAATGTGAGATACAAGCTAATGAAACATTTTTTTTAAAAGGGCTGTATTTTTCTGATGGATTTTATAAAAACTATAGCGTCTGTTTCAAAAAGAATATCATTCGATCAAACTGGGATAGCAAGTAATCACAACCAATTATCTTTTATTGATGATTTATGATTACTATAGTCATTTTTTTAACTTTAAGAAGCAATGCTTTGGTAGTCTGTGGTTCTCCATTCAGTGGAAATTGTTTTGTTTCTATGGAAGATTTCTAAAATATTCACAAGGTAATTTTATCATGACACCAGGTGTTTTGCCGCTCTTTAATTTATGCAACGAAAATTGAACATCTTCGAGAGAAATAGAACAAGAAACACTAAAATACAATTTGTTACTAATTCAGATATGCTTTAAATATTTTGTTCAGAAAGAGAAATTGAGTTGCGCTTGAAACTGGTAAAACCTGAACATTAAAAAAAAAAAACCACAGAGCCGAAAACATCCTGCATTGATTCGTTAACTTTTAAATATTGGCCTTTCAGTATCGGTATTTTTTTTACTATTTACTAGTTTATAATTTACTACAAATACTGCTTAATATTTTGTCACCTGAAATTGTTAATGAATTGAGGAAACGATTTATATAAATAAATTTGCTTGAAACTATGGCGAACAGCTGACATTTTTTATGCACAATTTTCTAAAAGGTTTCCATAATGTTTGTACATAACATTATGTTTAAGATGAATTTTTTTTTGGATGGTAAGAAATTTTATGTGTGCCACTTACTTTCTACTTTCTCTTACTGATATATTATTTGCTCCGATTCAAGGAGCTCACTGGAGATGATAGACAATCGGGACTCCGATAGTTTGTTGATTCAGTGTATATACATACGCTCTTGGAACTATGCTTGCGAGAAAATAAAGAAGTCTCCTTTATTTGGATTCCCGGTCATGTGGGGATAAAAGATAACGAATCTGCCGACAAAGCTGCTACAGAAGCGGCATCAATGACTTGTAGAGTCGAACGTGTCCTTGCAATCGATTGGAAAGCTTTTCTAAAAAAAACAAAATCTTTCCAACTGGGAAAAGGAATGGCAATCAGTGCAGCTGTCAAATAAACTAAGGAATATCAAGGGTACCACAAAGAATTGGTCAACCTCAAATCGAGAGTCTCGGCGAGAAGAAGTTGTCCTAGCGAGAATGAGACTCGGTCACACCATGTTGACACACAGCCACATATTCCGAAGAGACCCTCAGCCGGTATGCAGCGCTTGTAATACGACATTAACGGTCCCGAATATTCTATTGGAATGTTCGAAATATGTAACCGCGCGGGGAAAGGTAAATTTGCCGACCAGTCTTACAGATGTATTAGGAGACAATGAGGGCAATATCAATAAGACTTTCGAATATCTTAGGGAGGTTCTTGTATTTCATCTATTTGTTGTGAAACTAGCTGTACATATGTATGTGTTTAGTTGTTTGCTGGTGTCTTGTGTATAGGTATTTATTTTATAAGTGATATAAAGGAGTAGAGGAATATGATTAGACCTAGATTGTGGGTTTGCTGTAGAAATTGTTAGACTGGTGGGTATGGATATGCATCCCGGATAAGTCCTTACAAATTAGAAACAGGTGCAAAGGACCATAGCTGTTGTGCACCTTAAAAAAATCCAGAAAAAAAAAATTCCAAATCATATATATTTCGAAAAATATAAGTTTTGAACTCTTCTAATTGTGAAAAATATTACAACAATTTGTTTAAACGAAAGGTTAAATCTTTATGTATGTTTGCATACATAAAGTACATAAAACATACAGTAAGTATGTTTACTTCTTTATGTATGTTTGCATACACTTATGTAATGGGATAAAAAAAAAGAAAGTTTTTTCAATTTTAAAAAAAAATCTACCATGAATCACTCACACAACTTTCTCTTACTGCGAAAGGGTAAATTCTCATCATACTTACAATTCTTATTAGTGCTTAAAACCGTCGGCATTTTTATGGAGAAAATCAGAAAAAACTGAAAAACCTATTCAGTAAAGTCGCACTTCCGGTCAACCGATTTTCTTCAAACTGGGAATTTTGGCAACTTATATAATTCTAATTAATATTATTTAGTTAACAGTATTGTATAACACATTGTTAAACTAGAATAGCACTTTAGAGGAAATCATAACCCTACCACTCCCCAAAAACCTTTCCCCCCAAAAAGTGCCCTTAAATTTTCCCCAAAAAAACTTTTCAAATAAAAGTTGTAGCTCGTTATATCTGTAGTTAATATACCAAGTTTAATGAAAATCGTTGTAGCCGTTTTAGAGAAAATAACAGATAACCAACAATAACTTCCAGTAAAGCGCACTTTCGGTCAACCAGATTTTTTCAAACTTAGGATTTCGACAACTTATTCAGTTCTAATTGGTATTATTTTGATGATAGAATTGTATAGCAAAACTGAAATAGCACTTTAGAGATAAACCTAACCTCAGCTCTTCATTAAAATGCACTTAAATGAATTTTCTCAGAGAAACGTTTTAAGTAAAAGTTGTAGCTATTTGTATGTATAATTGATATACCAAGTTTCAAGATAATCGTTGGAGCCATTTTTGAGAAAATCGCAAGAAAGTAAAAAGAAAAACGTTTAGTAAAGTCGTAATTCCGGTTGATGGATTTTGTTCGAAATCTCCGAGTCTGATGCGGTGGTGGTAGTATCTAAATGGAATACCAGGTTGAGCTTCCTGCAACTTTTCGTTTTTGAGATATTTTTTTCACACACACCACTTTCTAAAAACCACTTTTTGGGACTCAGGAGACCTCAAAACATGTATATCCGGTGAAACTCAATTTCGAAAATATGGCACAATCGCAGGAATACTTTCTCTCTAACAGCAGTTGGAGAAATGAATATGAATTTTGTTATTAAAGTTCAAAATTTAGCCCTTGACTGCTGTAAGCCATCTTTCTGCCACCTGTTGGTTCCCTCGCTAATACCATTCCTTTGATATATGGAATCAGAAAACTGCTGCAATCCAATTTCAACATCCGTGAGGTTATGAAATTTTCTCCTACAAAGAAAATGTGCCACCGGAACCGAAATAAATTATAGCTAACTTTCGGCTATGGTGGTGGGTGTAAGAGAAGTTCAATAATATCAAATTCTTCAATTTTTTCTTTAGTCTGACGAAGGGGTCTGGTACGAGGAACTTTATATAGCTGGAAAAAAATTTGTTTGCAATTGACCAAACCTGAATAACGCTGGGCTATTGTTGAATATACGTATTATACCTCCTCGTAGTACTGGTAGTAAAGGTTGGAATTTCGTGAAAGTTTTGGAATGAATTCGTGGTGAATTACTTCTTCATAGTTCCAGGAAACTCACAACATCGAATTTTTCTCAAGTTGTCCTCTTGCATCAACCGGATTTGTCGTTTGACCAAGATCCAACCTTTCCAAAATCCCAAAATTCCCCCTTACGCTTTCGCCAGTAAATCCACTTCTCATCACATGCCAGTATTATTGAGTAGAAGCAGAAGTTAGATGAATTTTTTTTTCAAGAGAAGTTGATAATTATCCGTTCTCCTGGCGGGGACTGTGGAAGTGTAAGTTTATGAGGCACTATCCTGTATCTTGTATTTACCTTTCCCATAGTTTGGAGATGCGACTTACTGTCTATTTAAACATTGCCAGTTCTCTGGAGCTAGTGTACGATTATTCGTGGTTGGATTTGCCTCCACAGTATCCCTTATATCTTCATCAACGTCCACATGATAGCCGCTGTAATGGGTTCAGATGTCTTGGTGAGGTGTTGTGATGCGATGAATAGTTGGGAGTTAGTCAGAGATTTTAGAGAGTTGTTATTCGGAATATGAATTACGAATTTACGAAAATAGATATATGTATATTTTAACAATAATTTAAACGTTTGAAAAGATAAACTACAATTAATTTAAAATGATTTAAATTGTAACTAGAATGCGCCAACTATAATGATTGATAATTAATATATGTTTAAATACCTCCACAGTAAAGGAGCGGGACGCGCTCCGATTTATGAATTATGTCACTGGTAGAATCTTGGATGTTGCGCTGATGAAATACTGAAGAATAGTCCTCCCCACTTCCTGTAGCGAGAGACCTTATATTGCCATCACCACACATTGACAAGTCTTGTAATTACGGGTCACACTCAAACATCTCTTGCCGTGTGTTGACCCTAGGTCTTGAACAGGTGTTGGCGGTTATCAAAGGACTGTAGCCAGGTGGTCGGTCTTGAGTGTTTGTTTATTGCCGTGTGTTGACCCTAGGTCTTGAATAGGTCGGTGAACAGGTGTGGCGACAGGTGATGGTAGTTATCAAAGGACTGTAGCCAGGTGGTCGGTCTTTTGAGTGATTTGTTGACCCTTGTGAAAGCGGTGTGTCTTTGGCGGGCGGTCCCTTTGACCGTGCACTGACCGCAGCTATTGTATTGAATAATAGCGTCTGGCTGGCACCACTAGTTATAATTTTTATAATTAAAAATTATATTTTTCTGTTATCACTCCTTCTTGTTATCACATTACACCGCCCAAAACTTTTATTTATTTCTAAGGTCGTATCACTACTATTAAATTTTTGAAAACAATGCCGGGCAATAAGTTGATGAAGGTCATATTCGCATAGAGCGCGCGTAACTTCGCAGTTATACACCTTTTGTCGTTAGTGACTAAAAATTACTAGTATATCTGAAAGCATAGTGATGCTTTTTTAAAAAAGCTCACACTTATCACACTACAACATCTAAAGATTAATATAATATCGTGTTTGTAAACATCATATCGCTCTGGGTTTTAAACTCTACGGAACTTCTTCAGTTAGAAAAAGTTTTTTTTTTTTCATAAACCCCATTATATAATTTGAATTTATTTTGTAAAAAAATTAATTTTTCATGTGATCTTCTATTCGTTTTTTTTTCTAAATCGATATTTCAATAAAATCGCTCTAGTGGCTTACGAAATTTTAATAAAATTGTTTGAATCATTTTGGAGAAAATTAACCTATTGTATAAAAATCGCACTGCCGGTTAATCGATTTTCTTCAAATGAGGAATTTTTAGCATTTTTATCTACAATCTCTATTTTACATAATAGTTCCAAGATAAAAAGGTTTCTAATAGATTTTTAAATCAGCTATCACTTAAATACATTGTATATTTTTTTGCTGCTCTAGTTAAGCTATTATGGCTTTCAAAGTTTTATGAAGATTTGAATCGTTTTCGAGGAAATTAAGAAAAACTCAGAAACCTATTCGATAAAATCTCCCGGTTAATCGATTGTTCTCAAATATGGAACTCTAGCATTTTTATGTATCAGTTTGATATTAACATAGTTCTAAGATAAAATTGTAGTTTGTTTATCCGTTTCTACTAGTTTCTTAAACATTAGATATTAGATATTTTTTGCTGCTCTAGTTAAAAGCTCTTATGGCTTTTGAAGTTTTTTTAGAAGCAATCGCACTTTAAAAAATCACATTTCCGGTTAATCGATATTCTTCAAATGTGATATTCCAGCATTTTTATGTATCACTTTTATATTGCATAATTCTAGATAAAAAAACGTTTTTAAAGAACTGTTGAATATTGCCGCTCTCTCCGAATCCTCAGACAATGTTCTCTCGTTTCAGACAACATTGTCCATCATCGGAAAGTGAGGTGTTGAGTGTTCTAGGAAAAGAAAGTGCAACAGTTGGACAGGAATCCAGCACCTCTGCATGGAGGTCCATTGAGTTAACCCCGGAGCTTCCCTGAAGCCTTTATTATTGTGTGTGTGTTGTAGTTAGTACAAGTAGCTTTGTAGAAAATTCTTGGTGCCGTTTCGAAAAAATTGATGACATTTTAATGTCACATGCGATTATGGTTTACAAACGGAATATCAAATTTGACCACTCTGTGATTTTGTTTTTTTTTTGTTTTTTGAAGGGGAAGATTTTGGTGAAACACATGTAACAAAACTTTCGCTAAGATTATTTTCTTCGTAGTTAGGTGACCCCTCCCTCCACCCTAGAAGATATATTTTGCGTTGAATCTCAATTCGAAAATTTGACAAGATTTGTATATTTCCTTTTATAGCAATAAAGAACAGTAAAATAAAGAAATCAACAAAAAAAATGTTTAATAATCGTCACCATATAATTCTAACTTTTTGATCAGTTTTCAATTCCCAAATGTTCAATCATTCTTGGAATCTTACTTCTTAAAATATTTTAACATTTAGAAAAAAAAACTAAAGTTTTTTTTAGAATTTAAGAGTCAGAAGAAAATTTGTCGATTACACTTTGCGACTGATGAATGGGAACTCCCACTGGGGGAAGCGCTGCGTTTTTTACGTTAGTTCGGTTAGAAATAACGAAAAACGAAACACAAACAAACAAAAAAAAAACACCTATAGCGCAACAGCCACGAAAGGCCAAGGCTTTGCTAGACGGCGATTTGAATAGGGGGACCTGTGGTAAGCACGCCGCAGTTCCCATGCCGTTTAGTTTCTGCCTTTGCTAAGTAGGGCGCTACTAACTGTAGCTTCCCACTTTTTATCACGGTGCTGGGTCAACACCGACTTTGCTCTTATGGAAATCGAACCCTGAATTCTCACACGAAAGGGGAGTGCGCTAGCCACTAGACCAACGCGTGAGGACCATGGAAAAATATATAATAGAAAAATATAAAATAATACTTAATATAATATATAATAACAATTCCTCGTTTACATACATTCTATTAAGATTAAAATCATTAAAAAAAATTACATATTGCGTTTGAGAAACATTATTTATTTGGTATATTTTAGACTGCGCAAATCCAATTTTGGGCCATTATAATCCGAAGCTACGAAGATAATTATCACTATTCTTCATATAGAATCTACATTGCAATGGCAGTTTTTTGTCAACACTATGGTATGACTATAACCATAGAACAACGCGTGAGTATAACGAAAGACGAAAAATCTTTTGAAACTTGTGATGGCTGACTTGCATCTGTGTTTTTATTCACTCTGTGTAATCGCCTGGAGTTGTAATATTGTGCTATAATTTGACTGTACACTCAAATCCATACAGTTGAACAATTTCAACCGCTAATTGGCAATGCCTGCCAAAAATCTCTGATGAAGTGAGGCTAGTGTTTTCCTTCTGCAGTAGTTCCGAGAACATGCTTCATTAAATGAGAAGTGGGAAACATTTAAACCAATTGAAGAAATATGTATAGGTGGTTTGAAAAGTTCTCGGAATCATCGCTAGATGTCAGTGCTAGAGCAACGAGGTTCCCGTGCGATAATCACACATCCTTTGTGAGTGAACACGTGGCGCGTCAGTGCTCTTGCTGCAGGAGAGTGGTAGTGACGACTCTTTGTTGTTGTTCCCGCGTAGTGATTTGTGACAATGGAAAAAACTGAGATTCGAGCAGTGATTAAGTACTTTGTAAAGAAAGGTATGAAAGCAAAGGAAATTCATGCCGACTTTCAGAACACACTGGGGGACTCTGCTCCTTCATATTCAACTGTTGCCAAGTGGACCAGCGAGTTTAAATTTGGTCGGGAGAGCTTAGATGATGATCCGCGTAGTGGACGGCCAAAAAGTGCTACGACCCCAGAATTTATCGCAAAAGTGTATAAAATGGTCATGGAGGATCGTCGACTGAAAGTGCGAGAGATTGCTGAAGCTATAGGGATGTCATCTGAACGGGTATATCACATTTTAACCGAAGAATTTGGGAATGAAAAAATTATCGGCAAGATGGGTGCCGCGGCTCTTGACATTGGACCATAAACGCACCAGATTGGAAATGTCCGAACAAAGTCTGGCCCGTTTTCAGCGCAACCAACAAGATTTTTTGCGCCGGTTTGTGACTACAGATGAAATTGGGTCCACTACTATACCCCAGAGACAAAACAGCAGTCAAAGGAGTGGAAACATGCTGAGTCACCACCACAGTTTTCATGGCCTCAGTTTTCTGGGATGCAAAAGGATTCTGCTGATAGATTATCTTCCTACTGGCCAAACAATTACGGGGCAATACTATGCAAACCTCCTAGACCAACTACAGGAAAAGATACGCGAAAAAAGGCCTGGTTTGGCAAGGAAGAAAGTCATCTTTCATCAGGACAACGCCCGCCCGCACACAAGTGTTATTGCCATGGCAAAACTTCATGAACTGAGGTACGAATTGTTGCCACATCCACCTTATTCACCTGATTTGGCACCATCAGACTTTCATCTCTTCCCCAAGCTGAAAATTTTCCTCGGTGGACGGAGATTTCCTACAACGGAAGAACTGACAGCCGAATTGGAGAGGTACTTTGCAGGCCTGGAGGAATCTCATTTTCGAGATGGGATATAAAGGCATTGGAACATCGCTGGACCAAATGCATTAGTCTACAGGGAGACAATGTTGAAAAATAAAAGCAGTTCCACCGAGGTAAGACTCTTCTTTCTAGTACATTCCGAGAACTTTTCAAACCACCCTCGCATATCGTACGAGATGTATATATCGTATATACAAAAATGGTTATGTAATATACTTTCCATAATTTATTAATAAAGAATTAATATCACTTTCATTATTTGATCAACTCTTCTGCTCATATGTTTTGTACTCCTTCCATATTTGAGGGATGTACAAAAGATGTATATATTACTCTTTCATACATAAAAGGCAGAGCTTTTAGAGTTTTTCTTTTGCTGTCTTTATTATTACTTTCTACAACCAACATCGCCAGATATGTTGTTGGATTTATATTTTCTACTTTTTTTCTCTCTTTTTTTTTATGTTTCCTCCTTAGCTGTTCAAAGTTTCAAACTTTCCTTCTTAGCACTCGGGCGTCCATCATCTTCAAAAAAAAAAAAACTTTACCTCTGGAAAAAAATTCCCCTTTCCTTCCAGAACTTCTCTCGCCTGAAATTTTTAGCGACATCGAATTTTTAATTTTTTAAAATATCGTTTTATGTATGCGGGATGAAAAAATTCTCTAAAACTGTATCAGTTTCTAATAGACCAATTTTGTTTAAACTTTCAACTCTATTTATAGGTAATTTAAATATCATTAAGGAAGGCTCTGCCCAATTATCCACTGAAGTAAATCAGTTTTTTGGGGGAAAATATTTCAACAAAAAATTTATAGGCCGGTTGGTGGGGGCTCGTACTTTCCTCTAAAGTGACATTTTACTTTTTATAATACGATTTTGACATCAATTATTTAGAATTAAATATTCCTAATTCAAGTAAATCTTACTGACCGGAAGTGTGTGACTTCATTTTAATGTCTATTCATTAGTCGCTGAGGTTATGATTTTTATAATAAATGCAAGTTGGCAGTCCAAGAGAAAGCACTTGTATGTAGTATTATGTGAATGAATGTATTTTGAAACTTATAGGAACTCAAACTTAAACTTAAATTTTACGATCACACATAATTCCCATAATTTCACTATTTCCTTCTTTTATTTTATTTAAGTGTTAATTAAATTAATTTTGACCTTATCTTGAATATAATAAAGAAAATGATTGTTTATGTGAGTAAACAAGAATTAGGTTTGATAACATGTTGTTCGGTATTTAATATAAATTTAAAATTTGCCGCCAATAGCGTATAAATAATTTTATTTCGGGGATGGTTATTATAACTGCCTTGATAATAATTTACTAATCTATTAAGCTGTGTCCTAAGTGTGGAGAGGGGGGTAACCTATGCTTTTTGTCTCTCTCAGTCAGTCGCTATCTAACACTCGCTGGACTAAGTTGTAGTGCAGTAGTAAGTCTGTCTTGTACAATTCATGCCAATTCGGTTGTCCTTAATTATTGTGAAAACCCAAGTTTGTTTTCTTGGGTAGTATTAATAAACCGGTCTTTTGTCGTGTAAACGGCTCCGGTGCACTCGGGCCTGCATAGATTTATTGTGAAATCACATGGTTGTTACTTCCGGTTGGTTTCCTACCGTAGCAGCTTCTGGGAGCCCGTTTAATTATTATCTACGATCATTAACCAAGTTGCAATGTATTAGTAAAGACTTAAGAATTAGAGGCACATAAGAATTATTTCCTTATTCCTATTTTTTCCTCTTCCCTTTTTCCCGATGTGGGCTAAGGACACATGGGTCCTCCAACACTGGCAACCAGGGATTTGCGTTTCAAGGTAAGCGCTATTCCTTTGGCTTGTTGAAAGTGATAATGAATAATATTTGCTACCCATTTTTAAAATTAATCTATATATTCTCTTTTTTTCCCATTTAATTATTATAATTTCCCTTTTGGTCAACCATTATATTATATATTATATACAGTCCACTCAATATTTTCACTCTTAAATTTTTGCTGTTTTTAATTAAACAGAGCACCTGAGGTATCTTCCTCAAAATATATTTTTATATTATTTTTTTCTGAATTTATTGTACACATGTATTCGATCATACTTTGAGAACATATGAAAGATTCATGATATGATATACACAATAAGGATGCTGGCCTTAATAATGAATATGGGTGTTGAAACAGCTTGTCATATGACATATCGTGTTCTCAAATATTTCATTCATGTGCTGTTCCACTAAAGGAATAACATCACATGTAATAGAAGCACGTTTTGTAAAGTTGTACCTTAAAACTCTTGTTACGGTGTGGGGAATTTTATAACATTCCGTTTAAAGTATAACTATTTTATTTCATATAACGTCAAAGAATGTTTATAATTTAGTATTTAATGCCTTCATTATTCTTTTGATGATAGTAATCTCATCTAACATGGCTATAGAAATAAATGTTTTAATTTTAATTTTTATTAAATAAATGTAATGCCTGAACTACACTTAATAATTAAAATATTTACTAGAGGAGATTTTTTTAAATATATTTAATGCTTCTTATTTAATCGTGTGATATGTAGATGACGAATAATGAAATCCCGGATACAGCAAGCGAACGATTTAAGAATTTTCAGAGTTATGCGGGGGTCAAAGAAGAAGTAAATCGACTTTTGGATCCTTCCAACGTGTGTACTGAATAACGATGTCATATATATATAAAAATCAGAAAATAAAAATGTTGTTTAAGTAAAATTGTCGCAAGGAATAGCGAGTAAAGATGGGTCATGAATAATAAGCCCATCCATTGAAATCATTGAAAATAATTAATTAGGGGACTTTTGTCAAAAATGTGTCAGCTTTATCTTGACTCGGTATAGAAGGGGGATAGTTGACTGAATATCTGTTGCTAGGAATTGGAAAGTGTTCCTAAGGGGAGACTGGAAGGATAGATAGCTGAGTCAAAGCAAAGAGAAATCTGAAAAATGTTTTTCAAAGCAACTATCTCACACTGCATGAGCAGCAGAGAGCTTTACATTTTAAGAAGAATTAATGTATTGAATGAAGTATTAACATATTAACTCAGTGTGCTCTACAATGTGGAGTAGAAACTACTATATAGAACAAATTCGGAATTAGTTTCAAGAAAGTTCAACATTCATTGTGGTAAATTTCAAACTAAAGCTTTGGTGCAACTTCCATTATAGGTCTTGCTTGACGCCGACTTTGTTGAGATGCTTTGGTTAGAACGCCATAGATACCATTCACCATTTGGTTCTTGTCTTTGTTAACAGGTCTGCAAATGATTTATAACATTTCAAATGAGACAATATCGTTTTTATATTCCACCCAAATCGAAACCTGATTTCTAGATTTACATCAAATGTGCTACCCATTAGATCACGCATGGAGGTAAATTCACAATCCTGAAATAATAAGGGAGGTGGCAAAACCACCTAAGACAAGATAAGAATTCTTGAAAACAAGAAGTGGCTGGATCATTCCTAAGCATTGACTAGAAGGAATGAAGGAACAATAAAGAGAGGTTTCTTCTCCTTAGTATCAATGTATTGTGTATCAGTATGAATCAGAACTGCGTAAAGCATCCTAAACTGAACCATATCGATACCACCATCCAATTCCAAGTTCTCGGCCAAATATTCATTCCTAAAAGGTCAACAATTCTTGGAATCTACTTCTTAAACTATTTTTTTTCATTTTTGCAGTGTAGATTTTTCAATAAACAGTAAACGGTTATTTTATTGAAATTAACATCTTAATTTGGCAATATACGATAATATACTTCCCTTCTAGCTACACATCCTTCGGCTATGTAGAAACCTGAAGCGTTCCTTCCGCTATCACATGTCTTTAGATCAACAATCGTTTACAACTGATTCCATATTAGACTCCGCAGTCAGCCCAATCCATTACCTCAAAAGTTCACATCAGGTTCTCTCCCAAAAACCTCTAAAACGCCAATGGCTTCTCTTGTATAACTTCAAGTAATGAACTAGATGTAACTTTTGATATCGGAGTGTAGTGTTCATGGCCTTACGGATGTACAAAATTACAGTATTAACAATTTCAATAATACTTGAGGATTAATAACTTATAAAAATATTTTTATTGGTTGATTACTTATTTGTTCATAATTTCGCTTAGTTCTTCAAAAAAAATTGCATAATAATTTATTTGTTTTGGAAATATACTATTAATACATTATATGAATGAAAAGTGGTTTTTACATTTGTTATTATATAAATTCCATCTTCTTTCTACTAAACTTTGTTGATGTAACAAGAAGATGAGATAATAACAAACGTAAAAGTAATTAAGAAAGTTTGCAACCATTAGGGCTGGAGTTCGGTTCACTTTAATAAACTTGAGCCGACTGACTTTTGTGTTGGAGAAATTCTATGAAGCAAGAACTAATCGCAAACGCAAGATGTGCCCTCATAAAATCACCATTTATTTCAGAAAAGTTAATTTACATCATTTAATGAACTAAACACAGCTTTAAACTCATTTATCCACAATGTCATTCACTTGTCCTAATTTCCATTTGTGAAATATATCATAATTAAGCAATTTAAAATATGAAAACAAATCTTGATAATTTATTAACAATTTCAACAGGATCACTTTTTTTTTTAAAAAAATAAAAATCCGAAAGGTTTATTTTAAAGAAAATTAATCTTTCTATGACGAGAAAATTCACTGGAATATTTTGGAGTATTCTAAGCAAGTTTAGATGAAGTTTTAACATAAATTATATATTTACTAGAATTCCAAGATTGTATGTACAGTTTGTAAGTTTGAGTTTGGAGAGAAACAAATATTAAATTTTCAAGAAATTCTTTAAATAAAATTGAAACTTCAAATACCTACCGTCTGCCATCTTCTTTTACATGATTAGACTTGCACATGTTTACCATAATTTTAGTACTCTTTACTATTCTTTGTAACCGATTAGGTAAGTTACAAAACTGTTGAATACATAATTGTTGCACCGATATTTAAAATGGTCTTAGCTTACAAGCTAAAAATTTAGTTGGCTGGAGCCAAAGAAGAAACTTTTTATTTTTTAAAAAAGTTTACTCGACGTTTCGGACACCTTTGGTGTCCTTCTTCAGGAACTGTTAAGGAAGAATGGAGAGTTAAATATTTGAGAACCCACGCTATAAGTCTTACCTTACTTTTTTACATTCTCTTACTCCTAGTAAGAAGAAGTATTGTAATCCTATCAATTTATTGATTTGGAGTTTTCACCGGAAATATCCGTTTTGAGGTCCCCTGAATTAAAAAAACTTGGCTTTTAATAAATGGTCTGTATGTGTATGTATTAGGTGAACAGCATAGCTCAAAAACGAAAAATCGTAGAAAGTTCAAACTTGATATTCCGTTTAGGTATCACCATGGTACCTGACACAATACGCTATCTGTCAAAATTCCTCAACCGGAGGAAGCACCACTTTACTGAATTTTTTTTTTTTTTTTTTTCACTTTTTTGCAATTTTCTCGAACATGGTTCCGACGATTTTCTTTAAACTTGGTATATCAACTACACACACAGAGATCTCCAACTTTTATTTGTAATATTTCTCCAGGAAAATGTATTTAAGGGCACTTTTGTAGGAGGGATGGAATTAAATTATCCACCAAAGAGCTATTTCAGTTTATTACACAAGCCTATCATCTAAATAATATTAATTAGAATTAAATATGATTTTAAAATTCTGAGTTTAAAGCAAATCAAATGACCGTAAGTGCGTTTTTATTGAACTTATCCATCAGTTTTCTGTTATTTTCCTCTTAAACGACTCCAACTATTTTCTTTAAACTTGTAAATGTGAACTACACATATAAAAAGCAACAACTTTTATTTGTAACATTTCTTCTGGTAAAGTCATTTTAGGGGGTTTTTGGTGGAGGAGTGGGGTTATGTTTTCTTCTAAAGTGCTAACATAATTGATTATACAATTCTATTATCCAAAAAAAATTAATTAGAAATAAATGGCCAAAATTCCGAGTTTCAAGATAATTAGTAAATCGGAAGTGCGCTTTTATTGAATAGTTTTTTCAGTTTTTGCTATTTTCTCCATCAAACCACCGGCGAATTTCATTTTCGAGGAAGGCATTCGCTAATATCTTGGTATAGAATTAGAATATGAGTTAGTGCAGTTAGATGCAAATGGAGTTCAGATTTTCTGGCCACTATGTATTAGAATTTGCCAGTAGGTATGCTGAACTGAAGTGTTTTCATATATCAGTTCTTTTACAGGACTTTGTTGGTTCTAGGTAAGTTTTCATGCCTTTAACATGAATTCATACAATGCTTACAAGATTGCTGTAGAAATTACTTTTTCATCCAGGATTCTAATTGTGGGAATGACGAAATGGTTTTTGTTGCTTTTAATTTCTTCGCAAAACTTAATTAAAAACAAGAAATCCGTTAAGTTGTAATGATTTCTCGTTAGTCGCTTAAATTTTATATTACGGTTTACTACTATAAAAGATAAAAATATAAATTTCTTTTCAAATAAGTCTGTAAGTTGCAGTGTTGGAAAAATTGGAAGAGTTTTCCATTAGCGACTGTTCATGTAGTTGTCTGAACATCGATTTCAGGCCTCGTTCCTTTGTCAGAAAGTCTTGATAACCAGTATGATATCACAGCCTAATCAGTGCACTCAGTAACAAATATGTACGCTCACTTTGTCTAGTTTGGGATATCACGCTTTTATTAAGTTTTTTTTTTTGAAGATGGGTAGAGGCTGAATACGGTCGATTGATATCTATATAATGCATAGAATTACGGGGGGGAGGGGGAATCTCTGATAAGTCAACCAGTAAATATTGCTTACTAGACTGCTATTAATCAGAGTATAGTACTGAATGGTTTTTAATTTTTCGCAAGTTTCTCAAACAAAACTCTCCAACAATTTGCTTTAAATAATGTGTTTGGTGGCTATAATATAGTTGTTCATTTGAATGCAGTGCATTTCGACAGTCCATTTACATGAACTTCCATCATTTACATGAGCCTCTTCTTTCATTAAGTTCATTGTCTTGTATAACCCAAGCTATAGGAATGGAGTCAGTCATAAGCTTCTTCAAGTTCACAAAGGCTAAGTGTACATTTCGATCAAATGTTTTTGAACAATTGAATATAATGCTTTATTATTCGGAATTTTTCACAGTGCACATCTAATTTCTTCAATGATATGGGTTCTCCCAGTTCTGTTCCAGTAAAGAATATTAATACATATGACAATAAATATTAAACTCTATCTTCAGAGGAAATAACTGAGTAATTTTTAAAAATATTCCACCCTTTCTTTGATACTAATTAATGTAGAGTTAGAGTTCCCTCTGATTGTAGCGTAAAACAGTGTAGTGGAAGAACAAAATCGAAAAATAATAGTTTAAAGTTTCTGAATATTTTATAGTATCCAAAATTGTATGTTTGTTAATATTTTATAATTATTTTAGTGCTGTGAAATTACCTTCAAAAAGTGTGTATTTTAGAACCAGGTATATTAAATCTGATCATTGCTATTATGAAAACAAAGACACTAAATTCCGTTAGGGCAACTCTTTTGTATAAGTGAATTCCCCCCGCGAGAGAGAGAGCAATTCCAAAGAAGAGAGCCATCAGCTTTAAAAGAGTAAAGAGTAGATAGTCTTAACTCAACCTTCAAACCATAAAGTCGTAATTCTACTTCCAAAGGTAGAACACTTCAGGAATTGCTCTCTAAATATCTGTGCCAGTTTCACAATATATTTAAATAAGCTTATAATAATCAATTAACTTGTAGTTATTATTTGAAAGATTATATTTATTATATAAAACAGTGGTGCTTTCTTGATTACATTCTATCTCAAGCAAACATACAAGCCCTTTTCGCTAAAACGCTACGCCACAAGCTACCTATACACACATCCACACCATTACATTACAACAGTCAGTCCTCAACCGTCGCCAAAACTACGGACAAGAAGTACCTTCGACCGTGCATACATTTGTCAATAAATGTAACAGATTGATTGTTTTTCCAGCTTCATATAATGTGATTAAAAAACACATTCTTTATTTAATTAAATATACTCGTATTTAATAGAAATTGTGGAATTAGCTAAACTTCAATTTTTTAGTAATTTAGAAAAATGAACTGTAGTATATATATTTATATATGTTGAGCTATATATATATATTTATATATAATATGAAGAATGTAATGCTCCAGTTGCTAACAGTTGTGTTGGTATTCCTTTATTGGAAAAATATTTCCACTTTTCCATTCGTCTCATTGCACATTTTCCGGTTGAATGATATTTTCCACTTCATTATCGTCACCAATGCAACATGCATTTGATTGAATTATGCGCTGAATGCATCAAAATTTGTCATTTCTTTTGTATTAACTTTTTGATTTAATTCCTTTTTTTATTATATTTTATCATATATATGTTGCTCTGTTCTTGTTAGAGGGTGTTTAGCGATCAATTCAAATGTTTAGAAATTGTGTTATTATGTAAATATAACTTTGTTGTCCACTGAGTTTGAAAGCATTTTTTTTTTTTTTAAGCGAAATTTCTCTCTTTTTCTCTCTATTTGTTTATATATGTTGGGCAAATGAATAGAATATGTGATACAAATCCTCTTTTCCATTTGTGTTAAGCATTTTTTAGGCGTCTATGTTATGTTATAGTATTAATGGAGGAGCTCTTAATACAGTATTTACTGTGATATGAGTTTCAGGGGGTTTAAAATTAATAACTAAATACTATTATTACTGCACTATAATTAATATATATATACACTTATGATTCTTAGGACTTGACTTATGAAATTAAGAGACTGGGAGATAAACTCAATGAGAGACTGACAGATAGGCAAGAATTGATGTGAATACTCGATGTTTGTGTTTGGCTGATCGCAGGGAAGGTATCTTTGCTCTTGAAGATGGTGATAGAATGGGAGCCTCCTCTGTCCCTTTTTCCTTCAATTTAGACACCTGCGGTAGGACGGTGCTTCATCCCCAACCTTTTGTTGGCTTCGTTTCCTTTTGTACCTTGGCGTTCCTTGAGGACACCAGGGAACTAATTTGACTTCTGATATGCCATCGCATTACATACTTGAAGTTCACACACTTGATCTATTAATGTTATGAATAGGAAAGAATTTTTTTGAATGAAATCACGACAAAATGTCCCCGAAACACTGTAATTTATTTAATTTATTCTTCGATGAGCTGTCAAAGGTCAGTTATATTATAAAGATAACTTAATTTCCTTTGTTGGAATCCTCCATCAAAATGTAAACATGTGTCAGAATTTTAACCATTTTATTGTTTCCAAAAAAGGACTGTGTTTGATGATACGGATAACTATTTGTAATTGTTTTTAAAATTAGGTAGCACACAGGGAAATGTGATTCCGAAATCCTTTGAACTATAAATTTTTTGATTTTTTGGATATTTTAATAGATAGTTTATTTGTTCCTTTTTTACTCACATCTCTATTAAAGAGCCCAAAATGTAATATTTTTTGGTGGTTATGATCATTAGTTTTTTTATATAATTGTTATAACTGCATTACTATACGTCTAACGTACAGATATAATGCATTAAAGAAAGAAGGTTATTATAGCTCAATGGTAGCACGCTGGATTTTCACGCTATAACGAGGAAACACTGTCCGGAGACCGATAGTGCCCAGAGAAATGCGGGTGAAAAGGCTCCAGGTGTTGACGCACATGAATTAGAAATAACAATAATAATAATAATAACAATAATAATTATAAAACGGCACCTTCCATAACTTGGGTGTATACTAAATATCTGAGAAGGTTTGTTATGTCAACATTTTCTGACTTGGAGCCGGACCTTTAAATTTTGAAATGAACTTTCACAGCAAATCTGTTCATAAATGGAGAACAGATTTTTGTAATCTATATATATATATCTATAAATTCAGCATCCGTATGTTTGTGGCCGCAAAACTCGAAAAGTAATCGATGGATTGACTTGAAATTTTTACACAACGTTGCATTGGAAACGGAAACTTCTCCGAGCGTTTCGCGAGGTTGGCAGAAATAGACAGACTCAGACGCGTTGTGATGGTGGCTCACTCTCTGAACCTCTTTCTCAACTACTTATACCGAATCTACTTCAATACCGAAGTTCCCACGGAAACGGGAAATTCCGAGCTAAAATCCGTTCAAACGGCCATATTGCGTTAGCACTTGCTTCTTCAGGTCTTGCTGCTACGTTAATGGAAGGAGGTTGAACAGCGCATTCAGCTCTTAAACTGCACTCCACAGAAAACCCAACATGTAACATTTCTGAAACATCAGAAATGGGAAAGGTTCTTCGGGCGTGCAAAATCATTGTATAGGATGAGTGTACAATGGCTTATAAGAAGTCATTGGAAGCATTAGACCATACATTGAAAGACTTGCGAAATAATCAGGTTCCATTTGGTGGAGCATTGGTGTTACTAGTCGGTGACTTCAAGCAAACGCTTCCAGTGATACCTCGCTCAACACCAGCTGAAGAATTGCATGCCTGCTTGAAATATTCAACTCTTTGGACTACAGTAAAAAAAAAAATTCATTTAACAACGAATATGAGAGTTCAACTTCAAAACGATCCAACAGCTGCCATATTTTCAAGACAATTACTCGAACTCGGTAACGGCATTGCTTCCTACAAATCCGGAAACGGGAAAAATCACCTTCCCATCTAATTTCTGCAACATTGTACATTCAAAAGAAGAATTAGTAGACAGGGTATTCCAAAGCATCGAAACAAATTACCAAAATTATCAGTCATGGTTAAGCCTAAAAATCAGACTGAGCCACAGCGAAGCGTGGTCTGGTGGTTAGCTAGTAAGTATATAAACTTTAATAACTTTATTAGGGAATACCATTATTTTGTTTAAGTAACCAACAACTTCTGTTCTATGGACGTCGTACGTTAGAAGCCAATTTCTATGATCGTTGATTCAATTTTGATTTTTACGGGTTTTAGTGTTTTCAAGACCCGATGGAGTCCAGATACAATTTTCAACAAGGGCACATGAAAATTTTCTTTCATCCTGAACCCCCCCCCCTCTTTATCAACAACTTCTGTTTTTTTTTTTTTTTTCAACATGCACAATTTCAAAAAACATTTTTAAACCGGCTCAGCAGACGATCTCAAACATCCATTTCCAATAAACACATAATTTTGTAAATTTGACACGATCCTCACTTACTATAAGAAAAATGAAAAAACATGTTTATCTGTTAGAGTATATATATATTTTTGTATATTTCCTTAACTTTTAATCTGGTTTCTGATTGACTCACAAGTTTTTTAGTACTTAAATAATTAAACGTTTAATTTATGTTTTTTTAAATAAAAAATTCATGAAGAGTGTAAAATAAAATATGAAGCGTGATTTTTAAATTATGTAAATAGTTTTAAAAAATTTAATAATTTTGGGAAAATATTAATAAAAAAAAAATATCCACTCATTAATGAAAAGAGCCATTATGCTTCAAAGTATCTTCAGCAGTTTTACTTGATTCTGGAAAAAGCCGTCCTACAGATAGATAGACCAAAAAAAAAAGAATGGATTTACCAATCCTAGAATTTTTTTGAAACCAAAATGAAATTAAAATTGATAAAAAAAAAAAAAAAAATTCAAGATGAACATACAGACAGTTGTTTTTTTTAAAAGTTCCCAATCAAGATTTAAAAGTACGACGCCTTTTTTTTCGTTATGAACCACTGTATTGTTGTTTTTTGTGTAATCTTTATAGCAATAATTTAAAAAGTGTCCATGAAATTTATGTGGAAAGAGTTACAACATATATATAGATATAAAAATCAACGTTTGTTGTAAAATTGATTTAATAGGTAAACGAATTGTTTCGTTCTGTGTTGAATTTCAAACTCCGTTTGTTGATGTTTAGTAAACGTGACCGATTGGTATGCAATAAAGTTTTTGTAATGCAATCATTTTATTGTTTTTTATTGCACATTTTGTTCTCATTTAATATAATAGATAATTTATTATTATTTTATTATTATTAATTATTTTGTCGTTAATGATTTTTTTCTATGTTATTTTTACTTTTGTTTTATTTTTTTTTTTAGAGCTTTTCAAATTGCTGTTTTCTTAAAATTTTTGTATTTGTAATTTTAGTAGTAATTTTTAAAATATTTTAATATTTTTCAAAATCAAAATCAAAATATGTTGCCATCATTTAAATGCTTGTAACTAAATTGTAGTAGCAAAGTGAAAACAGGAAAATGCTTAAAATTTTTAAAGCATAATTTTTTTTTTTTTTTAATGCAATGTGCGTCATTTCGGAAGTTCTAACTCGGCCATTATTTGACAGGCTGCCAAATATTAGCCTAATGATCTTGTCGTCGGTACTTGATGCCAAAATATAACACATAGCTTGGCAGAGAACTTAGGCGCTCTCTATCATTTCATTGTTCGATTGGCAAAGCAGAGAAATCGGATCATTTGCAGTGATAATACGGTACAGATCGGTTTTGCAGATATTCCTGCCCTGACAGCTAGTCATAATATGATACAAATGTTGTTTTTTTAGGGGGTGGTTAAAGGGTGGATTATTATTATTATTTGTGTGCGGGTAAGGGACCAAACCCTACGCTATCCAAAGCCTCACTGGGCCCATATAGCTACCCAAAGAAGAACAACAACAAACGGGGTCTAGAACAAATATCCAGACACGGGTCTAATCCATCTATGATTCACCGCAATCCGAACAAATCGGACAATAATCTTAGGGGGAAATAGCCTAAGCTCTTCCACAGGCATCCTGTTCCGACCAAAGGTCCTGAACCTAATTTCCTCACAACCCAAGGCAGTCTGCCATAAGAAGGATGGGGGTTCCCTCCTCTGTCCACAGACTCTACAGCGTGAGCCCCATTATATGGAGATGTCTCCTTAAACCACAATGTCCAGTAAGGGATCCAACCAGATGCCTGAGTGAGCTCCGTGAAAGACACAGCAACATCTCGCTAATAGCAAGGTCCGGACCCCTGATGAGCATTTTGGACTGCCAAAAACCAACTGTGCATTGAGTTTTACCAGTGGCTCATTTACAATGATGAATGCTGTAAAGCTGTCCATGCCTGGAAGCCTAACAGACATGTGCCAGAAGACACGCCAACATCAGGCTCTGGACCAATGAAAGGGAGAGAGGCGCCTGATTTGGCAAACCTATCCACCTCCTCATTTACTAAAAATTCCCATATGACCCAGACTAGTAGCACATCCTTCAGAGAAGAAGATCTTTTAGAATATTCTAACACCAACCTGGAGTGAAGACACATGAACTCAGCGCCTTCAGCGCAGCTTGGTTGTCCTACCAACACCTTTTTTTAAGTTAGTGTTCCATACCCTCTCATCCAGGATACAACAAAGAATAGCATAAACCTCAGTCTGGAAGACTGTGGTCCAATCACCTAGAGATACTGTCAAATGATCTCCGGTCTCAAATAGACCGTAGCTTCAGACCTATACCATCCATTTTGGAACCGTCCGTGTAACATCGAAGGTAATTACCAGACGGAACCAATCTTGACCAATCTTCCCTAGAAGGTAACCTAAACTCTGTAGGAATGCTCGAAGATAAAAGTCTTCAATATTCTGTCAGAAGAAAAACCTGTAATAGGAACCTTCAAAAGCATCTCGCGATGAATGTTAGAATGACCACATCGCTTACCTTGCCAAAAACCTGTCTGTTTAATTCTATAACGGGCTTGTTAAAGGGTAGAAACAAAAAAAAAATCTTATAAAATTAACAATATTGCCTGTCAGTTAAATATTGTATGTCAGTTTTAAATCCAGTTGGATGGCTAATGTTAGTGCAATAGTTAATTAATGATATATAGTTTAAAATTAGTAATTAGTGTAATAAATATATAAATAAACAAATAAGCCTTTATTAAATATCAGTTAATGCAGATAAATAACATAATATAAATACCTAAGGATTTCACAGATATACTAATATTCAACTCAGCCTTAGACTGTGGCCACACTTGGGGCGATTGAGTTATGTTTAATTAAAAAATAAAAGATTAATTCTTTTTCACCGAATAAAACTAATCTAGGGAAGGGATTTAGCTAAGTGGTTAGCGCGTTGGATCTCACGCGGAGGACCCGGGTTCGAGTCCAGGGCTACCCTTAGATATTTTTCTTCCTAGACCTCTACAGCTCTCTGTTCGGTGATGGACAGTGTTGTCTGTAGCGAGAGAACACTGTCCGGAGGCCGGCAGTGCACTGAGAAGGCTCCGGGCGCTAGTGACTACAGATGTTGAAGCGCCTTAAATTAAAAAAAAACACTAATCTGTTAGGGAAAAATAAAAAGTAAAAAAATTAAATAAATCAAATTAGATGTAAAACAAAAACCAAAAAATATAATTTCCGATTAATAGTGTTCTATTCTTTTGGCAACCAGGCTTCAATATAATGATCGGACAACCTCTTCCACTCAGTCAGATCTAGAGTCACTCTTCTCCAAGTCTCACCTCCACATATCTTCATTTCTTGGTCCCACTTTTCCATCTCATTTCTATTAGTCTCCAGTTGTAACACTTTTTTGGTTTACCTCTGACCCCCACTTCTTTACTAAGTGGCCGGCCCATTTTCATTTCTTCTTTGCTATTACCCTTCCTATACCTTCTATGCCTGTTCACTGGCTTATCCATGTATTATTTTTTTTTATCTTTTGTGCTTATCTTTAACATTCTTCTCTCCATTCTTCTTACCGTCCTTATTAACCTATCAAAATTGTACTGCGTTATTGGCCAGGTTTCCGAAGCATAAATAAGTGTAGATCTCACCATAGAGTTTCATAATTTTATCTTACTTTCCATCTTTAAGTTCGTCCTAAAGAGTTTTCTATATTTATTATAGGCTGCCCATCCTATCCCTATTCGTTTAAAAATTAGCCCAGCAAAATGTAATAGTTTAAAGATAATTTAAAGAGAAAAACTTAAGTCATGATGAAGGCTCGGCCCAAGGGTTGAAACGTTGGCAAAAAAAAAAAACAAAAAAAAAAACAAGTTTTTTCTGCCATACCCAAAACAATGGTTATTGTATCACTATAAAGTAAACGAGGGCAAAAACAAACATGAGACATAGTCTGAAACGTTCTCCTATGTTTTTAGCAGTTGAAGGAACTTTGCGCTTTTCTAGGAGAAGGTATTCCACATTTTCTCAACAGTTTGACGGCGATCAACTTCAGCCCGCTTTGCTACAATAAACGAAGCTGTACTCTTATGCCAATGGTCATAGAGAACCTTGTTCAGCAAGTTTGCATACTTGTTAGGGAAATGGGTGAAAACTTACGATATAACGGGTTCTTTCCTTTTTTCAATACAGGAATACCTGTAAATTTGTGCCAATTCTGTGGAATGCCCTTCCGCCAAATCCTGTCAATGTGCACAGTACTCTTAGCTAGTTTACCCGTAGATATAAGAATTATGGTAAACACATCATCTATTCCAGCACTTTTTCTTTACAGCACTTTCGAACTCAGCGAAGCTGAAAGATTTAATAAATAAAAATTTCCATAATACTTGCAGAAAATCTTGGAAATAGTAATGTATAGTTAAGTTCTTTGCCGTTGTGTAAAATAGATACATTCTTTGGTAATTTTCATTCTTTTAGCGCGAAATAAATCTTAGACTTGACTCATTCTTAAGGAAGTGTAATGATTCCAAGAAGGATTTGTATCTTGTTCTTTTTTTGCAGAAAGTGTGGACTTCTTGACTATAGTTTACTTTAATGAAATATAGTCTTGTATGGAACCCGAGGAATCCATAACAGTAAGACTTTCTTTGCTTGCTATCTGGGGACACATTGTGCAGCGCATTTGAGGATGCCTGTTATTATTGTATCACATGTTTTGTCAACATTGTCTTCAAGATGATGATTGGAGAGTTCTCATTTGTGAGACGATTTTACTCACTCCTGTTCTCGCGTGGGTATCATGGTTCCCTAGATAAATTCTTGAAATGTCAGCACAAAGAATTTTAAAGGCCTCTCAGACTGGAGATAATAGCGAGCTGTTATGGGTGAGGGAATCAAAACATGGGCCGATAAAAGATCAGGTTCAGGCATGCCTCTGCATGAGAGACACCGCCAAGTTTCAAGTCTACCCTACGTTGACAAGATTGGCCAAACTTATTCCAGGAGAGTTTTATCCTGAGAAGAGGGATTCTTGCTTGCCATTCAGGATCAAACTCGAAGTTACTTGAAGCACATCATTAGGACAAGTCCGAAGATTATAGCTGCGGCAGGGGCCATTAGAAGTCAGAGACAATCCAACATATCCTGAATGGGGCGGAAATCTAGCGCAAAATGATTATCTATATAGACATAATCAGGTTGCCCAGTTAGTTCACCAAGAACTTGCAACAAAGTGCGGTTTTAATGCAGAACGCGACCCTTATTATAAATGTAGGCCCAGACCTTTACTAGCGTCTGAAGCATATAAATTATGATACGACAGTACTAACTTATAAGACGATACTATGCAACAGATCAGATACTGCGTTACACAATAAAAAGGCAAACATCATATTTTTCATAGGTATTGCAATTCCAAATACCCACCACATTCAGAATACGAGAACTGAAAAGTTGCAAAAGTATGCAGATCTCGAAGAGGAGGGATGAAGCGCATTTGGAAATTGGAGCGAGTGCATACGCAATACTGGGATTGTCTCCACCGATCTTTTGGATAGCTTGGAAGCTATTATTAAGCTATCAAAAAAATTGTTTGCAATTATGCAGAAATCGGTTGTCATTAATTTTCTTTAGACACGCTTGAGTTCGTTGATGGCTAATTCATATGATGATATCGGTACACTTGGATACATCGGATCCCTTCGTAATGTAATCCCTCACGTAAAATGTAATATTTTAAGCTTGTATGATAAATTTTGGTAATTCTCATTCAGATCTTATGCTTATTATAATGTGTTAATACGTGGTACAGGGCTCAGCTAAGTGTTTAAAGAGGTTCAATTATGACAGGTACAAAATTGAAATGTAAATAAAATGATGGAAAAGTAGATATAATAACAATATTTTAAGTGGAATTGATCTTTGGCGAGATGGAAGGAACTTCCTGAAGTAAGTAAGGAAATAAATAAAGAAAGAGAATGATGATAAAGTAGAACTAAAGAGAGCGTCTTTTTTCTTCTTGTAAGAAATGAAAAAGGGAACACACCAAAGCGTTCAGAATGTGTGAAATCAACCTTTTTGTAAAGTTAGTACTTTCTATATTCTTTACATACTTTTATTATCTCCATTTCTTCACAGGCAAAATATTCACATCTTCTTTCCTCTTTTATAATCTATTAGTACCCCTCACACACAGTAGTTTCTAGGCTCGACTCTTTTATTCCGCCCTCGTATAGACACAAACGTTTTCAACTAAAACACACTTCAATACTCCCTTTCACTAATGGAATCCATTGGCAACGCATTTTGTCTTTTATTTTATTTTATTTTTACTCCATTCCATTTAAATACATTCATGCACGTTTTACATAAGTACTGAATCTGTTCAAATTTCCTTTTTACCCATCACAGAAGAGTGGATCCTGTTGCTAAACCTGACAAACGATTCTCCTCCTCCTATAAACTCTCGGTAAGAAAAGGAGTTTCTCTGGCGAATTTATATAGATTACAAACTTTCATGAACTCACAAAACATGGATACACAACTCAACACGCTTTACTCGATAGATCACTATTCATCAAAAATGTGGTTAATTGCAATGGATTAATTAAATTAATAAAGTTTATGTGTCTAAAAGTTTTTATTAAAATTAAAAATGTTTTAACAATTATTTCAATTTTGATTGCTTTCTTTTTCTTTTTTTTTAATATACCTAAATATCTCTATGGGATGATAAAAATGAACCTTCTTACATAAATTTATTATATTTATTTCATCTTTATTTAAATTTTTCTCGACGTTTCGATACTCCACGTGTCATTGTCTAGGGATGCTTTATACAATTACTGAAAATTAATATTAAAAACTATTATACAATGAAGTTATTTTTGTATATAATTTGTACAACTGTATTCCATATTATTATCCAAAAATTATACCAACCTTTATTAAATTTTTAATTATAGTATGTGTCTAATTTTGTACCTAATACTAAGGCCTCGTTATTTTTTAATTCTTAAAATTTATGCTTTTGTAACACTTGATGTGTTTATACGTTCACTATTTTTTATGTTAATTTATTAAAAATTTTTTATTCGCCCTATTTATAACGTATTAGGTGTTTTTCTGATCATGTGGTTTCTATTTCTTCAATACTGAGTTTATTTTAAATGTTTTATTATATCTATGGCCTGAAAAGATATGTTATTATATTTTTTGTAACTTAACTGGAAATTTAATTTAAATTAAATATTTATGTATAAATATGTGTTTTTTATAATTACTTACTGTTGTAATTTGAGTCACCTTATTTAAATGGACGTTCATGGTAAACTGATTTATATAATTTTTTGATGAGTATTAATCACGTGGTTGCATATATTTTATTTAGACATATGATTTATAAATTTTTTTGTTTTATATTTTATATATATTTAAAAATGTATTTTGCTATTAAATTTTGACATTTATTATCATGTTTTAATATTGAAATTTATAATTATTATTTTTAAACTACTATAATTATGCAGGCTTACTTTACATATACGTAGGAGGTTATTATTTTGTAGGTTATTGATAGTTATTTCTCCACTAGATATTGTGTTAGACTATTAACAATATTGGTGTATGTTTTTGTCTGTGTGCATTCTTAACGAGGCCTTAGTATTTAGGTACAAAATTAGACACATACTATAATTAAAAATTTAACAAAGGTTGGTATAATTTTCGGATAATAATATAGAATACAGTTGTACAAATTATATACAAAAATAACTTCATTATATAATAGTTTTAAATATTAATTTTCAGTAATTGTATAAAGCATCCCTAGACAATGACACGTGGAGTGTCGAAACGTCGGGAAAAATTTAAATAATGATGAAATAACTATAATAAATTTATGACTGTAAGAAGGTTTATTTTTATCATCCCATAGAAGTATTAAAGCAATAACAGCCAAAAAAGTACACTAATAAAAAACCAAATATATTAACGCAATTTTTATTCTATATTGTCATATAATCTTTTCATAAATTTAATAATTATTATATCTCTATTAAAAAAAAAAAAATTATACTTTCTTGAAGGTTTTTGGAATATTATGTCTCTTAAACAAACTAATACGAGTATATTACGTGAAATGTTATGTATATATGTTAAAAGCACTAAAGGAGTGTGTCTAAGAACCACGCCAACGGAGACAATGGACAAGTTTCCCAGCATCTTACAGATAGAAATTCACGCAATCAGAAGACGTGCCCAAGAATTGTCGGAATTAGAAAATTCTATTCTTTTTCAATAGTCAGATATAATTGCGTTATCGCTTATTTGTTGTCAGGACATACTGGCAAAGAAGATAATGAGATGGCTACACTCTGGACTAGGAAAGGCTAAAGTAAAACCATTTTCAAGTGGCCGGAACTCTTTTGTGGGATTGAGAGTGTGGCCGGACTCATATTAAGTTTAGAATCTTTAAAAGAGCTATTGGTTGGTTGGTGGGAAGCTGTTCTAAGCATGTCTGATGACCGACTCCAGAAATCGTGTTTCTCAAGGCTATTGGAATTAGAATCTAATTTTACATTACCATTTAACTGGGTATCTGTTTTACGGACTCATTTAAATGTAATCGGTTATGAAATTTCGAATGTAACAGATATATTAAAGTATAAAAAAATCACATGTTTAGTCGTAATGTTGATTTTGCCATAAAAATTTTCCTTCAATAACTTTTACAGGAAAGTAAGTGCACTGCAGCCATCAGCAGAATCTTATTTAGAATTAATTTGTAGTACAGAAAAATTAAGAGTAGTCGCACAACTTAGATTGTCGAATAAAAAACGATTCTCTTTGAAAATAGGCTCAAACAAAATTGATATTTTTCCTGAGAGTGTATGTCAATTTTGTAATAATGGGAACAATGATTAAGCTCACATTCTTTTTAAGTGTTCGAGATTTTCAGATCCTAGAGATAGATATCTTTCAGAATTTGTGATCCATGAGAATATAGCTGATCTGTTAATTATTACTGATATTCATAAAGTAAATAGTATTTTTTCACTTTGTAGCAGTTGTATTAATTTAATAAGATGATAAAAATTAATTAATTATACTTCATTAACATATGTAATAGTAAGAGGGCCACAACAAGTACCGATATTATCTAGAACCAGTCATTTATGTTTTCATATTATGTCTTACTTTCTCTTATGTTGTATTGTCCAGTCTTTGTCGCAAGAGAGGGAGAAAAGAATGTATTTTATTTGAATTTATTGGTTCTTGTTTAATTGAGATTTATATATAATTTTGGTCTCACAGTCAGTCAATCAGAGATATAAATCAACATGTATTGGTATTAAATTTGTAGTATTATTTCTACTTCATTTATTTATTTTTTCTTGCAGTTAGTTTCCAGATTTTCTTTTCTTTTTCATGTATTTAAAATGTAATATTTTATAACGTGTATTTTGAATTAATTCCAACTCCCTGTGACAAGTATTTGTATTACTTTATACGCAGAAATAAATTTATTTTATTATTATTATTATTATTATTATTATTTTTTGTGGGATTGTTTACACAAATTGTTTACATTGTTTTGTGGGATTATAATGAAAATGAAATTTTATGTAAAAGAATCTTACTGACTTTATCTTATTACAGCTCTTATAGTACTAAGTAACAATTCTTCTAATTTATACAAAATAGTTGGTATACTAATTTATACTAAACAGTTTACATATAACTTGCACTGTAACGATTGAGGTATTTAATGGTAACAGATTTCTCAGAATACCATGAAATCTGGATATCTGGTGGAAGCTTGTGGACGAGACCCGGGTGCAGAAAAGAAGAAGAACTAATAACAGTATAACAAATAAATTTAAATTATAACATATTTATATATAACACTGCATAATTTGGTGAAGTACGAAAGAGAATCAATATACCTATATGTAGAGGAAGGTTTATCTTTTATTTGCTTAGGATCTGAAGAAGAATTTTCATTAATTATATTTAAATTTTAGAAACTCCAACAAACAGAAATACTAGTTGCTTCAATTGTTTGTTTTTTTCCCCCAGTTAGTAAGCTACATTAGTCTCGGTTAAAAGGTTTTCTAAAGAAGTTAAATACATTTTCAGTTGTACTTATAAAGATGAATATTGACAACCTTTAAGCTAAATAAAGGTAATCCATATTTTTTATAATCTTTTTTGTAAGTTTTATAGCTATCATCAACTCAATCACATTCTGGATATTCTGATTTTATTATAAAAATATTAAATTTTCTTTCATCAGTTTTTGTAGAATATTCAATAAATTACCCAACACTTTTTTGTTCATGTATCTACATTTAATCTTCAATCACTATTATTATATATTAAGTAAAATCTTTAGAGAATATTAAATTCATTCATCCATTCGTGTATTAAAATGTACTAATTAAATATACGGTTTCATGAATTGATTTGTAATTTGGACGTAGATATAGGTTTGAAGGATGGGTCTAGAAAAAGACAAATTCACTGGACCTAAAAGATTTTTGATATTGTGGATCCTTTGTGTGGAGAATATGTACATAATTGGTTTTTATGAATATATATAATGAAGTAACATGTGAGGTGCGTGATTGAACGGAAGGTATTCAGCCTAATATTTGCGCAATTATCTCTACAGGCACTTTTTGTATTCTATGATAATAGGGTGGCTGTGAGTAATTAAGTTGAGATAGCCGCTGGATGGATAACATTCCTGTAGATGCTTTGGCAGAACCTGGCCGTAAAGCCATCCTGAAAAATACTCTGGGTCATAAGTAATAGGATCACGAACTAAATTTTCAACATCTGAAGTTTGTATTGATAAAAAAAATTTCGAAAAAATAATAATAACAATAAAGTAACAGCCTACTTCTCTGCTTTGATTGAGGTACTAAATTTATTTAAAGAACAAGTTACCTGCGCTGCCAGCCCCATGGTATTGGGATCTTTACAAATACCTCAGGATATTCAATGTTCCATATAAGCTGGTTTGTCTAAAAAGGAGCATTAGAAAGGAGGTTCTGGTATCCATCTGAAGTATTATTGTTGTTTTTTGCTCCACGCTTCTTCACTTGATGGATATGCTCCTCAGGAATCTTCTAGATCTCTAAATTCAAGTCGTTGGATTACAAACATTAGTGCCGCGCTATTCCACATTGTACTAGCAAAATGAGAATATCCATACGTCCACATTAACTGCTGCCAACCAGGTGAGAACTTCTAGAGATGCAGGAGAGAGACAGCTCTGTAATTTGGGCAGATGGTGTGGAGATCTGCAGATGGCCTTGTACGCCACACTGCGTGCTTTAGGACTGATTAAGGATTTAAGGCTGGCCGCACTCAGAAGCAGGAGCCATGTATGCAGATGAGCTATTGTCCTACTCGTCTGATATCAAAAGTGACACGGTGTGTAATGGAGGCATTTATATAGGAAGGCGCCGGTACCATACCTTTAAATCTAGAAAAGGTAAAGAGGTATTGCACCGATAGTTTAGACCTGATGTTTGTTGCCACCTTCCCTTTTGGCTGTTGAGATAAACTCCTGCAAGTTTACCTTCATCGAACGCGTAACTATTCTACTTCTGGATTCCCTTGAACTGGAAGAGGTTGTGGATGTTAAAATCATATTTGACGTCGGCCGAATAGTGGGGCGCGGGGACCGCGAGATTAATTCGGAATTACGGTAAGATACCACCAGGCTTGGTAATTTGGGCTGTATTGGCTAAAAAGAGGTTCTGCACGACAAACAGAAAATATTAACTGAGAGAAAGAAAGAAGTTTAAAATCTTTAAGACAACAATTAAAAGGCTTGAAAAAAAAATAATGAAGAAGCGAAAGGAGGTTCATAAAAATTTCTGCGACTGTCCGGCATTTACTAGCGGCAATTTGCGAAATAGCTCGTAACAGGTTCAACGATTTTATTTTAAAACTTGCTAAATTCACAGAAAAATTGGATTTTAGGATGGTTTGTGGCAAATTTGACAGACTTAAAGTGCTTTTTGGATTGTAGATATAGACGCTGCCTTCTAGACTCCAATATAATTTACATTCTCTGTTAATATCTGCTAACATACAAGAAATCAGCTGCACCCCAGCACCGTTATGAATATGTTGAGGACAACGCTAGTTTGAAGAAAATTTCCAAATTTGTATTAACCTGCACTAAGGAGTTTTATTTTATTTATTTTTTTTTTATAAATAATTCAAATTTTAACTGATAAAAAACTTCACTTCCATATTAATGCTTTATGAAAAATTATCTACAGTAATAAAAAATGTTGTGAGAGAAAAAAAGTAATAATTATAAAATAAGCAAGAAGACGGCCCAAAAGGGAGATACCATTGTGTCTGTGAAGTGTTGTATCTGAGTCAGCATTCCATCCTTGCCAGAATCTTGCCTTGCCGACCAAATAGCCAGGCTTCCATCTCCTCTTGCTCACTCACTCAATCTCTCTCTCTCTCTCTTACTCTCCCCTCCCCCTCCAAACATTGCTTTACTCATCTAGGACTTAATCAAATCCCTTCCTTTCCCTATCAACAAACAACAACAACTTCATCCTTAAATTTGTCTCCATCTTCATTTCTACCTTGTTACTTTGCACATCTTTTGACCTTATTGGATGGAAACCAACGGAAATTGATGAACGTAGCATAATAAAACTAGCGTAAAGCAATTGTGGTTCTAAGAAACTTTCTTAACTTTTATCAAAATTAGCTAAAGAAAACTGTTCTAATATTTTTCTTTCCTTTTTAATCTGTTACGATACTTTCCTCACAACTCCTCTTTAGCTGCAATTATTAAAATTTTAATTTGTCAAATTTTCTTCAAACTTGAAGTATAAACATACAAAATATAAATACACAAATAAAAAATAAATTACATAAATCCAAGTATTAGACATTATAATTGTTGATTTTTTGTATAGATTAATTTCAATATGATTAAATTGTATAGTGGCGACCATTTCTTTTCACACTAGCAAACCTGGTGACAACAATTTGAAGCTTTAAGATTGGTAATATACAACAGATACCTCAAAAATTCTTATAATCAATTTTTGATAGAATAACTTTTTTCACGTAAAAGTTATAAATTTTATCTGATTTTTTTTTTTTTTGTTTCCACGGCGATTAGAAAATCGGAGCCATTTTTCGAAGAAATCGTGAATAATAAAAAAAAAAAAAAAAATCGGTCACGCTACATTTCCAATTTCGCATTAAACTTTCATGTCAGTTATGGTGATGCTATGTAAAGGAAAATCATTTGGGCTTCCTGCATTTTTCATTTTTCACGTCTTTTTGTTCACAAAACACACACACACATCATTCGTTAAATTTTTTTCATAATCGGGAAAAACTCATATTCGAAAATTTGATGGGAACCATATTTCTTATTTAAACAGTAAGAGGAAGTAAAAGACATTTAAGTATAAGGAATCTAATTAAACCAGCAGTTTGCCATATATAGTATTTTTAAACACGATAAAATATATTTCTGTTCGTATCAATTAATTATAAAAATTGATTTTTTTTTTTTTAACCAGTAAATAATAAATTATGTATTTATTTATTTTTTTTTTTTTAAGGTTTTAAGGTGCACAACAGCTATGGTCCTTTGCACCTGTTTCTAATTTATAAGGACTCATCCGGGATGCATATCCATACCCACCAATCTAACAATTTCTACAGCAAACCCACAATCTAGGTCTAATCATATTCCTCTACTCCCCTATATCACTTATAAAATAAAGACCTATACATAAGACACCAGCAAACAACTAAACACATACATATGTACAGCTAGTTTCACAACAAATGAAATAGATGAACCTTCCTAAGATATTCGAAAGTCTTATTGATATTGCCCTCATTGTCTCCTAATACATCTGTAAGACTGGTCGGCAAATTTACCTTTTCCCACGCGTTTACATATTTCGAACATTCCAATAGAATATGCGGGACCGTTAATGGTCGTATTGCAAGCGCTGCATATCGGCTGAGGTTCTCTTCGGAATATGTGGGTGGCTGTGTGTCAACATGGTGTGACCGAGTCTCATTCTCGCTAGGACAACTTCTTCTCGCCGAGACTCTCGATTTGAGGTTGACCATTTCTTTGTGGTACTCTTGATATTCCTAGTTTATTTGACAGCTGCACTGATTGCCATTTCCCAGTTGGAAAGATTTTGTTTTTTTAGAAAAGCTTTCCAATCGACTGCAAGGACACGTTCGTCTCTACAAGTCATTGATGCCGCTTCTTTAACAGCTTTGTCGGCAGATTCGTTATCTCTTATCCCCACATGACCGGGAATCCAAACAAAGGAGACTTCTTTATTTTCTCGCAGACAAGAGCGTATGAATGCACTGAATCAACAAACTATCGGAGTCCCGAATGCCTATCATCTCTGTGAGCTCCTTGAATCGAAGCAAATAATATATTTCTTTAATGGTATTTAATCTTTATAAATTGCATTTTAAAAAATTATCTAATTTTGCCCCAAAAAATCATTCTTTTATTGCATTTTTATTTACTTTATAAAATTGTTTCAAATCCCAAAAATTGCTGCAGTTAGTTGATGTTAACTTTCAGTTGGACGAAGTTACAACAATGTTGAATTAATATAATTAGATTTAACGGATAAAGTTTAACATCTGTGATGATTTCGGGGAATTGACTACTAAACCAAATCATCTCTGCACCTAATCTTGTGGCATTTCTGTACATTCAAACTATGTTCTTGCTTATTTACATAGGTGAATAATTTGATTGGAATTAATTTAGAGTTTATCTGTTCGAGTATTAAGTTTCGGCAGGAAACAGTTATAGAAACCATTGTGTTTCCCATTTCCGCATCATTTACAGATATCACAGCTGAGGTGAAGCATAAAAAAAAAAAATTAACAAGGAAAAATTAGTTAATTTAATAATAATAGTACAATAAACTAAAATAAATATATTGTAAATGAAAACAAAATTGTTACGATAGATCTGATGATGGCCGAAATTCACCTGTATCTCTATACGAGTATCACTAAACCAGCGTTTTCGCTCCATTATCGGGTTAAATGATTAATAAAACGAACCCATGTCGTTATTAGAATAATCCTTTTGCCACTTCTCCAAACATTCTACTCTGACATATGGTATGGTTTACAAGGTATTTTTATGTTGAGAAATTTCTCTTCTTCCGTGGCTCTCTTCGCTAACTTATCAGCTAGTTCATTCCTATTAATACCAATGTGAGCCATTATCCACACCAATCTAACGTTTTTTGTCTTTCAAGTTTTGCCGCACTGAGACTATTTCTATCTCAATATAGCTAACAGAGGCTTATAATTCTTCAATTTTGTTAGAATACTGCAATTATCAGTGAAGTATTAAGTGATAGAGCATATTTTAGTGCCTCTTATAAGGCAACCTCTTGCAGGTATATACAGTTGCAACATCCGGCAATTTTAACATTTTCATAACAATTTTATTTCGGTGGTAAAACCTACAAACGCAAATATTGTTTTTTTTTTTTGGAACCGTCCATAAAATAAAATATAAGTTTCTTCCTATTTATTGTATACTTCCTTCAGCAATTCTATCTTTATTGTATACTTCCCTCTATATCAAGACTTGTGTTCTCAAAGTCTTCAAGTTCTTGAATATCTATGGGCTATTGGTGAATTATATTCAAAGCCGAAAACTGATACGCCGCGATCTCTTTTTAACATAATTTTGATGTTTTGCCGTATATGTATAACTAGACGCGAGAAAACGTGATAATTTGTTTCCCCTAATATTTTCATGTAAGATCCATTTAGCTCAAATTAGCAATCCTACTGTAAACTTCTGGGCTGAACGCCATTAATCTGAGCATGAAAGTCTTAGTGAGCATCTCTCTCCTGTAAGTGAGAGGAAGTTCTCCGCTTTCATTTAAGATTACATCTACTATGTAGATGGTAAGATTACACCTAAAGCAAAGTCTTGTGGATTTATTCTGAAGTTATCCAAAGGACGAAATATTCTGCGTTCATAGAAAATGCAGCCTTAATCTATTATTGCACTACTAGATGCTCTATAAATTTTTTTTTTTTTTTTTTTTTTATCCGAGGGGGAAAACGCCTTATGCGCGCCAGGGCGCCACCCCTGGTGTGTGGGACCCGCCCCCACTAAAAAACCCCTCGCCTCCCAACTGCGGGACCCCATCCGGAACCGCCGGGTTAGGCATAACCTCGGATGGGGCCGCAACACGGCCCCTCCTACTTACTCAGAGGCCAGCGCGCTCCAAGTCCTTCTTTTTTATTAAAAGCACATCCCTAATATATGCCGCGATCCATCCCCACTTCTCCCGGCTCTCCACCATACTGGTGACCGCCGATTCCGGGGACCAACCTCCCAACAAACCATCCAGGACCCAGCGACGGCGGGCCCATCTATCGCACACGAAAAACGTGTGGTGGGCATCGTCCTGGGCAGCATCGCCGTAGACACACGACGGGCTCCCCGCTATGCCCATCCTGAAGAGATAATGGGTAAAATACCCATGCCCCGACAGGAATTGGGTGATATAGTAGTTCACCTCGCCGTGTGGCCTGCCCGTCCACTCCTCGATATTACCAATGAGCCGCGCCGTCCATCGTCCACGCGTCTCACTTTCCCAGCGGCGCTGCCAACCCGCGGCAATAGATGCCCGGGCAGCAACCCTTGCCTCAAACGGGTCCGTGACCAGCCGCGAGTCGTACACCCGCTTCCGCTCCTTGGCCAACAGATCGATAGGCGGCATACCCGCAATCACCAGGACTGCCGCCCCCGAAACTGTGCGGTAGGAGCTAGCCACCCTTAGGGCCCCGCGCCTCTGCACTGCAGTGAGCTGCTTCCTATATTTTTCCTTACGAAGGGCGTCGGCCCAGACCTCGCACCCGTATAACAGAACCGAGGACGCGACCGACATCAGCAGCCTGCGTTTACTGGCCATGGGTCCCCCAGATGCTCTATAAAATAGCAACGCTATATTTGCATCTGCTTCCCAATTATTATACGTCACCATGCGGAGAATATTTTTTTACCTAAGTTATTATATTATTAATGTGCGTTCTCCACATTAACTTACTATCTATTTGCAACCTTAGGAATTTCACTTCATTAACTACTTGGTATCTATTTTTTCCCAGGATTAATTGATTTTGTAGAGGGATATTTCTCTTAAGTGTAAAACATCCACTACGGAGTTTTCAGACGATATATTCATTTCATTATTGAAACACCAATTATCTATTTTAGTCATCGTTTCATTCAGTTTATTTTAACATTCTTGTACGTCATCATGGCTTATAAATACATGCGTCATCTGCGAATTGTAAAATCTTAACCCCTGCTGGCAGCATTACTTTCAAATCTGTGGTGTAAATGGCGTAATCGTTCAGGATCATCCCTTGCGGAGTTCCTGTCCTGGCTAATACTGGTCCAATCTATTATTGATTTCATGTATATGAACCTTTCGTTCATACATTGTAATTATGTTTCTAATTAGTTTTATGGGTACACCTAAATTTTTCATTTTATTTGCCAGAATTGGTATTATGACATGGTCATAGATGCCCTGAATATTTAAAAAGATATCTAATGTGGTTTATCTATCAGTTTTAACTATTAGATATCAGTTATTAAATCCCCCTCCCCCATTAGCATGCACTGTAGGTTTTCCTTTACGGAAACCATACTGTGGTATCGGTAGTTTATTATTACTTTCTAACCACCACTCTACACAGTTTTTGATTAACTTTCATAAGTTTTAAGGACACATGACGAGAGAGATATACAGCGATAAGCCTTTTTAGGAATTGGTACTACTATGTACCTCTGTACTACTATTTTCCTCTCTTCCTTCACTCAGAGCACGATCCACTCTCCTATATACTGTCCAAAATTAACAATAAGGCAGAAAGTGAAGAATTGGGTAACTTTCTTAACATATGGGCTTATGATAGTTGATCCTTATCCGGAGAGGTATTCTCAGTCGTTTTGATGAGGTTTAAAAGTTCATTTAAAGAAAATTTATTACTAAGTAAATGTGTCTCTAGACACTCAGAGTGAAATGTTAATAAGCTGTGGCACATGGTCCGGAGCGAGTTTTTTAAGTAATTCACTTACCCATGAGTAAGCAATTACAGCTAGGTTATATTCTACTTGTCGATATTTTATTTTTTTAATTCTATTCAAAATATGATTAATAGGCGTGACCTTATTAAGAGATTTGCAAAAATCGCTCCATGATTTACTTTTGGCTTCTTTAATAATTCTCTTAATGATTGCTACTGTCTTTTTGTAATTTAAGAAATTAGTAAAATTTGAACTAGTATTATAATTTTAAAAAGTTTTTTTTTCCTCTCTCTAATTGCTTGGGCACATTCATCGTTCCATCAGATACAGTAATTAATAATTTTATTACTACAATGAGATAATTAATTAATATTTTATTATTACGAAGCGTCAGTTCGATGGCAACAAACAATACTTTATTTATATTGTAAATATTACTGAGTTCTTTATAATTAATGCAATTTTTGACTAATAAGGCGATTCCAGAACTACCAGCTAGATCGGTCTTTTCTAAAGATGTTACGCCCTTTAAATAAATAAGTATACCCTGGCCGAAACCACGTCTCTGATAAGGCCACTATTTCCATATTATTCGAAAAAATGTAGGCTTCCAATTCGGCCTTTTTATTATTAATCACTGATCTTGCATTCCATTGCATGATATTCAAATTATGCATGAAAAGATGTTAAATAATTGTTTTTGAAACTTTTAACATTGTAGCTAGAAAGCATATTTACATTATCCACAAATTTTCCTTAAATATATACGTTTATAATATACTGCAGACATACCTTTCTTTCACACAGTATATGTTAAATAAAATTTTATATACAGTAAAACATAATATAAACCTATTCGCTTTCAGACATACTAGTAACAAGTTAAATGGAATGTTGTGTACAGACATACACACCTAATAGTTGATAATCTACAACAAAATTCACTAATTCATTCATAATTTTGTACAAATTAAATTTGAAATTATATCTAATATATTTACAAATATAATACATTATAGATTTTATTATTTTTTTTACTTAGAGTTATATTATTCTTCTTTTAGAGCTTCTATTCTTTCCCAATCATCTTTTAGATATTTCTTATCAATTGACTGAATGAATACTCTTGAGAATAGAAAATACCGCTTCCATATTAATTCTTGACTCATTTTGTCACTTCCTTGCTTTACTACGGTTTTTAGTAGCTCTGTAAATGGCCCGGTATGGATTATTTCGGATTAACCCTCCTGGCACATTCCTATTAATTTGTTCTTGAAACAAATATTTATCTGATTTTTCTGCAGATCAAGAAGGTGGAGATAATATTCTAGTTCTCCTAATGTTTCTTTCAAGTACAACTAGAAGCTAAGGTTCTACCTGCGCGTACTTTTATTTAAAAGAGGAAATTCTTTTAAATTTTCAGTATTCGGCGTATTACTTGCAATAGCCAGAAAAAGCATTATTTTGTAGAAAGTATCTAACATCATTATAGGGAATATTATTTTCTGCCATCACTTTTTACTTTACATTCTCTTACTGCCAGTAAGAAAGAGCAAATATTGCAAGTATCGTGCCAAATTTTCGATATCGAGTTTTCACCGGCAATATCTGTTTTGAGGTCCTCTGATTCCAAAAAAGTTGTTTTTTTTCATCATCCTATAGAGACTCCTAGGAAGAGAAAATCTAAGGACTCGAAACCGGGTTCTCCGCGTGGGAGTCCATTTAGCTTACCACTTAGCTATTCCTTTCCCTAAAGTGGTTTTTAGCATGCGCATATATATATATATATATATATGTGTGTGTGTGTGTGTGTGTGTGTGTGAGTGAGTATGTATGTGAACAGCATAACGAAAAATCACAGAAAGTTCAAACCTGGTATTCCGTGTAGGTATCACCGTTTAGGGATCCGACATTACGTTATCTGTCAAAATTCCTCTACTAGACTAGAGGAATTTTCAATTTTTTTTGCGATTTTCTCGAAAATGGCTCCAAAGATTTTCTTTAAACTTGGTGTATCAACTACACAATACAAAGATCTATAATTTTTATTGGAAACATTTCTCCGGTTAAATGCATTTAAGGGCACTTTTGTGGTTAGGGTGGGGTTAGGTTGTACTCTTAAAGTGTTATTTCAGTTTATTACACAATTAAATAATATTAATTCGAATTAAATATGTGGCGGAAAATCCGAGTTTGAAGAAAATCAAATGACCGGAAGTGCGTTTATACTAAAAAGTATTTTTCAATATTCTGCTATTTTCTCTAAAACAGCTCCAACGATCTTCTTTAATGTATGTGAACTATACACACTTGAAGGGCTAAACCTTTTATTTGAAACATTTCTCCGGGTAAACTTATTTAAGAGGGATTTTGGGAGAGACAAAGGGTTATGTTTGCCTCTAAAGTGCTAACATAGTTGATTATAGAATTCTACCATCTAAACAAAATTAATAAGAAATAAATATATTTCAAAACCTCCGAGTTTGAAGTTTCCATCGAATTGATAGGCAGTTTTTACTAAAACAGTTTATTTCCTGTTTGCTCTGAAAAGCATTGTTAGAATTCCAAATTTAAAAAAAAAAATCTGTTCACCGGAAGTGCGATTTTATCGCTAATAGATTTTTGAGTTTTTTTTGGACTTTACTTCAAAACGGTTCGGGCGATTTTCGATACATTTCGTGTATTATCTAAACACATAAAATGCCTATCACTATATTTAAAATATTTTCCCCAAAAAATTATTTGTAGAGGGATATTGGGGGGGGGGGGGAATCTGTCGGTTAAATTTAAATTTGCATAAGCCTTGTTTGTTTGGTCATAGAACGCTACATATAAGGTCGTTCAGGTATAGAGAAGTAAAATTCCACCTATGGCCCTGCCAAAGTAAACATTGTAATGTTGCAACTTTAATGAAAATTTGTTAATTAAATTGGTAATTATTTGGTGTAAGAGAAATTTGTGTGAGTGTTTCACATCAGATTTTCTTCTATTTTATTATTTATACCACTCACTTGCATAGAAATGTCCGGTTGTATGCCCACTTGCCCTTTACTATTACCCTCCATTCCTTAAGAGAGTTTAAAATAAAAAATGTAAAGTAAATAAATATTAAACTAAAAAAAAATTAAAAGATAAATTAGATATTAATAGAAATATTGTAGCTGTATAAAAAGCCTGTATGTACTCTATTTTTGTTTTCCTTGTTTTCAGCCGGGCTTAACGTCCTACTATCAATTAGGTATCGTGGACGTGGACAGAAGCACCTACTTTACCATTAACATTTTTTAAACTAATATAAAATTCAGCAGTATACGCGGGACTCGAACTGGGGACCTCCCACTTACAAGTCCACGCTCATAACCACTACACCAACACCCGCCCCAAATGCCTGTGTGTACTCTGCTGTTGAGTTAAAAGAGACCCTTGGACACACACACCTCCTCACCACAACAATTCAACAATGTTTCTGATATATATTAATATTATTTAGCTAGTAAAACCATATATTATACTGAAATCGTGCAACAGAGGAAAGCATAACGCTACTGTTCTCCCAAAACACTCAGAAATAAATTTATCCAAGGGAACATTTCCAAAAAAACTGATAGGTATTTTTATGTGTAGATAGTTTACAGATTTTACCAAAAAAGAAATCGTTGGAGCCATGGTTTACGAGAAAATCGTGAAAACTTGAAAAAATTATTCATTATAGTCGCACTTTCGGTTGATAAGTTTTGCCCGAAACTTTCGTGTCAGACAAAGAAGAAACTTATTATTTTTTTAAAAGTTTATTCGACGTTTCAGACTCCTTTGATAACCTTCCTGAGGAATCGTGATATTAGTTTCTTCAGTGTGGAAGTAATGCCATATGTAGTTTTCTTGAAGTTGTATTTAACGTTGAAGTCTTGAATCCCAGAGATTGTCTACTTGTATGTGGATGAGTGTGTTGTGTGAGATTTTTCGCCAAAGAGTCTATATCAATGTAACCAATTTTTAATGTTTGGCCGTTGTTAATTAAACAAGCTAAAAAAATTAGTTTGCTAGGGCCAAAGTAGAATCTTCCTTGTTTCTACAGAAAGTAAAAACAATCTCAAAAACAAATATTCTCCTGTTTGTCCTCCTCTAAGATACAGAAATTCCATAATGAACTAACCTATTACGGTTATATATATCGGATAATTCATCGGACAATTAATAAGTCTAGATTGTATTAGAAATACAGTCACGATTTTACCTTCTCCACACACAATTCTCTATTGGGCGAGATTTTCTTTGCAAGCTGGATTATTTTTATTTGCTTCCATTAGTGAAGAATTCTAATCCCGTTCAAAGTTCTTTCGTTAACCCCGTCAACAACAACAGTAATAATGATACTATATCAATGATGATGGTGATGATGATAATAATAAAGATACAATAAAAATGACAATAGCGGTGATACTATTTAGACAATTTACTCTTGGGGGGGGGGGGGTGCACATGTTCTTAGTAGAATTTAGTTATTATGTTTGTCTGTTCAGTTTTAATTTTAATTGTACCATGAAATTAACTTAATAATTGGTTTATTTTAACCTTAATATGATTGTTTAACTTATTAATTGTCCTTTACGCGTTGCTCTAGTGGCTACCGCTCTCGCCTCTAGTGCGAGAATTCACGATTCGATTCCCATGAGCGTAAAGTCGTTGTTGACCCAGCATCGTGGGAAGCGCCCTGGGTAGCGAAGGCTAGAACTAAACGGCGAGGGAACTGCGGCCTGCTTATCACACGCCTTCCATACAAATCACCGTCTGGCAAGCCTTGGCCCTTCATGGGCTGTTGCGCCATAGGGTTTTTTTTTTTTTTTACTTATTAATTAAATAATTATGACAGAAAACACTGTTTTATTGTTTGTTGTTGTATACAGTTCAAATTTCTTTCTTCTCAAGATTTATAACATGTAAAAAAAA
The DNA here is from genome assembly GCA_011037195.1 of Triatoma infestans. Classification (NCBI taxonomy): domain Eukaryota; kingdom Metazoa; phylum Arthropoda; class Insecta; order Hemiptera; family Reduviidae; genus Triatoma; species Triatoma infestans. Next base: position 136,383 of record JAAEAF010000855.1, read on the forward strand.
AACAATAACAACAAAAAACAAAATCCTGTCATGGTTAACAAATACAATTCACAGTTTACTATAGTAACAGTTTTAAGTAACAGTCTATAGCATGATTATAGCATTTGGAATCACAAGTAATGTTTTGTCGTTCGACAGCTGTATTAGATGTTGTCAAATGATTGTTGAGGTTCGCCCAGAATGGTTACTGTAACCCCAGTGTACAATAGCTTCTTTTCAGTTTCTATCTTCACAACTATAAGGAAATGATGCCTGCACCGTTTTTAATAAAACTGGGTTAAGGAAAATAAAAATTTAGCATCCTAATTGAACCAAACTTTTTTTTTTTTGTTTTTTTTAAAAATGAATCTGTAGACGCCACAAAATCTTTCCACAACACATTATTGTTAATATCAAGATTCCTTGTTCTAAGCGATATCCATCCCCTTCAGTGCTGAATTAACATAGGGCTAATAAAAATTAGCATTCAAAATATAAATTTGTTTAATAAAAAACTTCATTAATTTAAAGTTAAACATTCAAAATATTAACCAAATTAAATTAATTAACAGTTCCATAATTACAACAGTCAACTTTTAAAAAACTTTTTTGTAAAAATTAAAAAAAATAATATAAGTGACCGAACCTCAAATCCATTGTACAATATCTCATGTAATGGGGCGGGTGTTGGCGTAGTGGTTATGAGCATGGACTTGTAAGTGGGAGGACCCCAGTTCGAGTCCCGCGTATAACTGCTATATTTTATATTGTTATGAAAAATGTTAACAGTAAAGTAGGTGCTTCCGCCCCCGTCCACGACACCTAATTTGGTAGTTGGACGTTAAGCCCGCCTAAAAAAATAGGCATTACTCTACTTTATGTCTCATGTAATGTTTTAGAGAGTAAACCAACCAAAATTTGAAAAATGTTAAAATTTCTAAGAAGGAGACTTTTTTTCCAAAGTGGTCTCTCATGGGGGGTCTGAATTTTAAGGCAGGATATTATCATGCCTTCTATTGCCTAAGCAGTGAGGCGTGAAGGTTTATGCAAAGCCTCTTTCAGCTTTAACGGTCTTGTACCGATTGGATTTTCGGAAGGAGTCCTTTTACTTAGTCCTCCCATTTTAAACTTGGCCGACCTATTTATCGCTTGCCATCTACTATGGATTTATACAATCTAATGGCAATTCGGTCGGGCTTCAAATATAGCAGGAGTCTTAAGTAACGTTGCCTACGTATTCTACTCGTTATTTTTTATATCTATGCTGGCCTACTAAATGGTTATATTAGAACAGGTTACGCCTAATAAATGGTTATATTTGTGTCTTATTGATTCCTTTCCATGTATCGCACATTTTGAGCATATCAATAAAATTTATAAGATTAATTGCTGATTATCTGCGTCCCAATGGGAAGATAGATAGATATTGTGGGCTATATAAAATCTAGATAGATTTTAATACATGCTGCAACGTGAATGGATTCGGTCACTTTAGAATTCTTGATATTTGCTGCCCAATATTGATGGTGTTGGTAGCTGAAGTTATGATGGGCGAATACTGTGCCGATACATAGATTTTGGTGGAAGTTTTGCAATTGGAATTACAGCAAACTGAGTTTCTCGATGCTAAGTGGTCGATATTAAGAAAGGCAAAAAAAATTCTATAAGTGGATTGTTGCATTCCAACAAGCAACAAGCAGCGTTTAGAGCAATAAATGGATTCCATGTGCTGTGCTCATTTTTATGTATTATAATATCTACCATACTTCTTGCTAGAGTATAATCACCAATGAAACAAGGATCCAGTTTGATAACCGTCTAGAATTAATCACACGATTCCCTTTGCTATTCTTGTGTGATATATTTCATGGGAAGACTAGTCTGCTTTTGAGTCTAGAATGGTCGCTGAGTCAGCCACATCACTTACAGTTTAACCCCATAGGCTGCAGCTAGAACTTATTAGACCAAAGTTTGTGGCAGACATTATTAAATACTTTCAGTTCCACGATTGTTGAATAAATGGAGGCTTGGTCCTGCTGAAGTGAACGGGTCCTAAGGTTTGACTATCGCTCTTAGCTTTCTTGTGTGTTTTAGTCCGAGTAAGAAAATCTTATTAGGCTACAAATTTCCATAATTGTTTTTTTTTTTTTACAAAATATAAATTATATAATGTATAAAACATGTCGAGAAGTTTGTTTAATAAAAAAATGTCATATTAAAATATAAAAAAAATAAGAAATACTCCTAATGGCGACATCTTGTTTGGCTGTCATAAACACTACCATCAGTAGATTATGCGCTGCCTGGTGGTGGTGAGGCAGCAAACAACTTAAAATCATCAACAAGATGAGAATATTTTAGTGAAGCCAGTCTTGTTACATCTGGCATTCTAGTAGTTCTCGACTGTCAACCATTGCTGTTCATGACAGTCTCTTTCAAAAGTTTTTTAAATGAAAAATAAATAAAGAACAGAATTCAATGCATAAAGAAAGCTTTCTATTCGTTTGTTTACTTATAACTTTGTGGTGTGTATTTGTATTTTATGTGACTTTCCTTTACTTACAGAAATAAATATTGATTGGGCTATTTGAAGAATAATGGTTATCAGTTTTCTTGTTGGATCAAGGTTTGGGCGTTATTATTTTTAGCATATAGAAATAAATGTTAATTATAAGCCCTAATCGATAACTAGATTCGATGGACAGTATCGTTTATACACTGGAGACAGCAATAGAACATGGTGCAATCAACAGCAATAACCATCATAACACAAAATATTCTTTCTTTTTTGCTTTTTGTAAATATATGTACGCGTTGTAACAATGCTATTAAGAAGCACTGTAATTGTCATTCGAAATACAAGTAATGTAATAGCTGATTTAATCTTTAGCGCAACAGTCGTAGAACGACGATCTTTATGGTAAGCATGCCGCAGTTTCCACGGCCGTTTAGTTCTGGCCTTCGTTTTCCAAGCCTAATATTTACTGTGGCTTCATTTTTTTTGTTTTTTTTTATACACGATGCGGGCTCAACACTATCTTGAGACCTAACGAGATTATAAACTCCATTCTTGCACTAAAGGTGAGTGTGAATGTCCACCAGACTGTGCGTGGGGAGGGGTATAGCTAATTAGGTAACTTAATTAAGGAAGAGTATCTTGTTAGTTAACAGGAGGCTGTCTGATCTTATTACGATGAACTGGCAAAGAACGTCCAGTAATTTGCCCAATCTTTCTAAGAATTGAATTTCTTCTTTACCCGATAAATACTTTAAATGTCTTTATCAAAGAGTATTCAATATAAATCACTTTAAAAAAAAATTATTCTAATTAAGTAAATAAAATTCTGATTTTTTTTCTTTTCTTACTGTTTTCTGATAGATTTTCTGATACATTTTGAAGCAAATTTATTTTCTACTTGTTTGTAATTGAATTTATATTAAAACAGGTTCAGAAGACAGGGTTCTTTCTATGTTAAATAAAAATAAATGTAGAACATGATATGGAAATATTATGATATGGTAAAGTCGATTTTCTCGATTTCAAAAACAGAGTCATGAAATAAAAACAACATTGTTTATGTGCAATATTATATAAATATATAATAATGTATAAAAGTAGCACTTCAAATAGAGTTCTATATAGAGCCCACACGACCGCTTGTATGGTATGGCAATTGCACGAGTTTCGTAAAATTAATAGAGTGTACAAAACAATATTAAAGTGATGTATGAAAAGCTGCTAGTTCTCTTATATTATTAGAAGTTAGTTCTGGTTGTTACTTCCTTGTGTAATAGTATATCTTCTTGTTGTAGTATTCTCCTATTACTTCCAACTTTAATTGAAACCCATAAACAGTTGATACTTCTCCCTTAAGTCTTCCTCTTAGGAAATCATCGCTCTCCATCTAGTGTTTTCTCCTTTATTCTTCCTTTGGTGTCTTCCCAGATACACACATACACACACACACACACACACTTACTAGAAACTCTTTTCAAACTTTCTAACTACAATGTTCTTTGACATCAACTTGAGTTTCTTCCTTGGTACTTCCTAATAGTCCTTCATTATTCTAGTTTGTTGCTTCTTCTACTTCTTTAAAGCAATTCTCTACTTTTTTATGTGTGCAATTAAATTTTATTTTTTAACTTCCTTTACTTAATATATCTTTACTTACATATATATATCTTTTCCTTAAGAAATATATTGAAATTATGAATAATTTATTATTTTTAATTGTTGTATTACATCTTTCTCTTCTTCCTTTGAATATATGTCCATGATTTATAATAAATAGTGAAACTATTTTCGTAAGAATTTCCAGTTTATTGTTATAGAAAGTGATTCTTTTTAGTTCCCATCTTCTATTGAAAAGATTAATTAAATTCTTTTATTGCAATTATTATAATTTCTTATATTAATTTGTTTATAATTTGATATAATGAATAATAAAAGTTATTCCACTAAATAATAATACTAAGATTGAGTCTGAGAAGTGATGCTGTAAAAAGTTATTTATAAAAGTGCTTATCATCGCTGCGACGGAAATGTGGAAGAAACATTTCTCGTTAAGAATTGTTAAATCGAAGAGAATGCAGCCGCTGCATTAGAATTGCATTTAGAATAATTAAGTCTTATAGAACACTAATAATATGAAACTTGTTGCTTGCTTGGTTGCTGGCATTACGCCAATAATTTATGTTACAAAGAAATAACTGTTTTGTACGTAGTGCCCAAAAACTATCTCCCATATTAAGGCTATTTGTTGCTATCTGGAATACTCCAATCAGAAAGGAAATCACTTCTCACTCTGCCGTTAAGTTTAGCTATTCTTCGAGATGTCATCAAAAGAGGACTCCAGCAGTCTTAGTTTATAAAAGCCACTGAATGCATTGCTCATCATAACCTTCACAAATAAAAATCAGGAAATACAACTAAAAAACAGACAGTTTGGTGATTTTCAATTTAATGATGCACAATGTAAGCAGGATTGTACACTTTATACGAGTAATAATATTCATAAAATTAAGATTTTATAGAAAATAGTGTTAAGGTGTAAAAATCTCATGGAAAAACATAGAGGTGGATGTGCTGGTTGATCGCAAGGCCAAGGTAATCGGCAATGGACGAAACGTTACCGCTGGTATAGCAATAATTGCCCACCTAGCCATATGAAGTGTTTATTAAAAGTGAATAGTTTAGAAAATTGGGAAAAACTATGGCTAGATACAATCAGCGTTAACTGTGATAAAACTATAATTTTCTATTCATCCAGCATAGTCTAGAATCTGTTCACTATGATTAACATAATCTAACAACCATTCATACAGTCTCTATTTCCATGCACTCAGGCTGGTGCAAACTTCAGCCTGTTCCTGTGACATAGAGACTATACCGTTTCTAGACTATATCTTTTATGAATGCAGCTTATGGGATAAGCCACGCTCCAAGTTGCAAAAAGTGATAATCCTTAACTACAGAACTTCGACAGGCACCTCACTAATAGCGAGTGACTTTTATAAGTATTTTATTCTATTTGTAACTAACATAACATTGTAATGTTATTCCCTCTGTAATATTGTTTTATTTTTATCTAATTATAGATTTATTTCACTAATTTACCATTGTTATTGTCTGTAATTATTTCTAATATATATATCTTGTCATAATAACTAATTATTTATAATAATGGCATTAAAATATATATTTAGACCTTAAGTCTTTATATATTTACAGATTACACAAATTTAAAAGGTAGTCGAATAAATATTTAGTGTTAATTAAACAAAAGTTATCACATTCAAATAAAAAGAAAAAGTTTGAACCATCTTATGATAGAAATAAAAGAGCTGGTAGCCATATATAGGACCATGGGCATACACATTAATTTCGTTGGATTAGGGGAAATTGCGGCCTAAAGTACAATCAAACTGTTGGACATGATTGCCAAAGTGGCTGCACTATGTGGCTGGTTATTCCTGTAAATAACCAGCTGCCGATTTTAGAGCTTTGTTAACTAATAATTTATTAAGAAAATGGCTAACAGAATATAATTTTTAAAGTAGTACAGAATATTGTATAAAGAAATGTTGCTAAAATCACCAAAACGTCCATGATTTAAAGGGTGAACATTTAGTAAGCGCTTAGTGACTGTTATAAGCAGGTTAAGATCAAATCATGCTGTATGTGGATCTTACCTGCACAGAATAGGACAGAAATCGTCTACCTTATCTGCCTGAAGAGGAGAATTACAAACATAAAACCATGGACTGTTTAGTATAATAACAAAGAAAGAAATATTATATTTTAAATATCGCACAAGTACTTGGAAGCCGCTTTCAGACATTGTATTTTCAAACAACATCGAGGCATTGGAAGAACTTTTTTTTTTTAAATTTAAGGCGCGTCAACATCTACGGTCATTGGCGCCCGGAGCCTTCTCAGTGCACTGCCGGCCTCCGGTGCTGTGTTCTTTCGTTACAGACAACACTATCCATCACCGGACAGTGAGCCGTAAGATGCTCCTAGGAAGAGAAATTGGAAGAATCTATTAGAAACTATAATTTAGGATAGTGAATATGGAAAGCATGTTATGTGGTGTGAATATGTTTATTGGCGTGAGTGGAATTTTTAGGTTAGGCTATGTATCAGGGATGGCGAAATATAGGGTATCCCATATCTTTGTGTGTACAGGCTGACCCTACATTAGTACTAACTACTATGTAGATTAGAGTAGCATTTGCGACTTCCGTGCCTACACATGTGCATTCTGTTTATTGAAGTTTATTTTTATTTTATTCTTTTGGTGGTTCCATTGTATCAATCGTGCTGATTTTTTTTCTGTGTTTGTCAATAACTGTTTTTTAATTCTGTTAATTTTGAACTATATTTGGTTTGGTGGAAAAATGCTTGAATTAATTAAAAATTAATTTTATCAAGTGAATAACTATTTTTCTATTGGCGTCAGTGTAATAAAAAGTACTAGGAGTTATGAAATGACTATGAAATGTTAGTCACATTATCAAGTCCATAGTGTAAGATCAGTAAATATGTGATACATGTTTTCTTTCAGTTATCTTGATTGTATGGTATTAACGCACATACATTCCTAAAATTACACTACACTAGGTAGCAAGGTGAAAAGTTCTCAGCCTAGACAATAGATGGACACTGCTATAAATTAAAGTGGAATTTTGACAGATGACAATACTGTCGGATCACAATGGGTGATACCGAAACTGAATATCAAGTTTGAACTTTCTACAATTTTTCCGTTTTTGAGCTATACACACACTCACACACACGCACATGCGTGCGCGCACACCATTTTCTAAAAACCTTTCTTTTTGAGATTCAGGGGACCTCAAAACGTGTATTTCCGGTGTAAACACGATATCGAAAATTTGACACGATTACAATACTTCCTCATTCTGCTGGGAGTAAGGGAAAGTTATTGAAGCTAATCAATTGGGTTAATACAAGCGGAAAAATCTACTGCTAATAATAATATGAAAAATTGTGATTATGATCTATATTTTAAAATTATTATTGCAGGTCACCGCAGAAATGAAAAATAGACAATTCAATCGACTTTTTTTTTCGGTTTACTGCAATGTCTAGCGTATTCAAATCATATAATGCCTAGCGTATTAATGTGCGAGGCTTGAAAGCCTCAACTGAGTTGCTCATCATCATCAAAACAAACAAAAAAAAATCTGTTGTGAAACACTCACACAACTTTCTCTTACTCCAGTTCTCAAAATGATAATTGACAAATTTTATAGTTTGTGTACCAAATTTAACGAAATTCGTGGAAAACTGAAAAAACTGTTCAGTAAAAACGCACTTCCGGTTTACTAATTTCTTGAAACTCGGAATTTCAGCCATCTATTTATTTCTAACTAATTATGGTTGGATGATAGAATTGTATAATCAACTAGGATAGCACTTAGATGAAAATCTAACCCCACCCCTCCCCTAAAAGTGCCCTTAAAAGAATTTTCTCAGATAAATGTTTTAGATAAAGGTTGTAGATCTTTGCATGTTTAGTTTATATACGAAGTTTCAAAAAAATCTTCGGAGCCATTTTTGAGAAAATTGCGAAAAAGTGAATAAATCATTTAGTAAAGTGGTAAAGTAAACACACTTCCGGTTATCCGATTTTTTTCAAACTCGGAATTTCAACAACATATTTAATTCTAATTAACATTATTTAGATGCAAAGAATTGTATAATAAACTGGAATAGCACTGTAGATGGAAACCTAAACCACCCTCCTCAACAAGTGGACTTCAGTGCATTTCCCGGAGAAATGTTTCTAATAAAAGTTGTAGCTCTTTGTATGTGTGGTTGATGTTTCGAGTTTAAAGAAAATAGTCGGAGCCATTTTTGAGAAAATCGCAAAAAAGTAAAAAATCCAACTAGTAAAGTGGTACTTCCGGTTGAGGAATTTTGACAGGTAAAGTAGTGTCAGATCCCACGGTGATACCTAAACGGAATATCAAGTTTCAACTTTCTATGGTTTTTCGTTTTTGAGCTATGCTGTTCACATACATACATACACACACACATATCAACCACTACACCACACACCCACACACACACATTTGCTAAAAAACCACTGTTTCGGATCAGGGGACCTCAAAACGTATATTTCCGGTGAAAACTCGATATCGAAAATTTGACACGATTACAATACTTCCTCTTAATAGGAGTAAGAGAAAGTAACAAAAAAATTAAAGGTAATAATTTGGATCCTTAAGGCCAGAACTAAACTATAAAGGGAACCACTACACTAAAGTACATCTCAAGAGGCTAAAACGTAATTTTTTTTATCCTTTTTTTTTTTTTTTTTTTTTTTTTTTTTTTTTTTTTTTTGCTAAAATGTGTCTGTTACTTAGCCAAGGAGGTGTGTCCTGCTATAACATTTTGTGGGCTTCATTTGCTTTCCCCAAAACATCGAATTCTCTTCTGTAATAAAAAAATGTGATTTGGAAATTGTGTAAAAAAAAAAACAGTTTTCACAAGGAATATGCGTTAGATCGAAAGCAACACTTGAAATTCTAGATAAGCCCAAATAGTGTTACGAGCAGGTAAAATTGACAAAAAATTTAATTAGCATATTTACTTAATAATAAGCTTTATTTATATAAACAATAAAAACATTCTTCTAATGTTGAAATCTATAAATGAATATAATAAAATCAATCAACGGTATTGAAACTTTTTTCATAAAGTTTTATATTCTGGTCGAAATAATCCACGTCACTATCATCTGATTCAATCTTATTTGTACAATCATTTATATCTTGATCAAAATATAACCTATAATTGAAAAGTATTTCTGAATGTATTTTATAATTTTCCATAACTTGTGGTTCTATTATGTTTTCTCCAGTTGTCTTATCTAGTCTTAGCGTTGGGCCATCATTAGTTGGATAACAGATTAGTGGTAGGAGATTTCCTCTTTCTCCACTGTTTGCTGGAAAATTCAATTTCAAACCATTTCTTTTTACACAAGTTTTATTAATTTTCTTCTTTAAAATCTTCATTCGGTTTCCAATCTTTGATTTTAATTGTACTTCTGTTAATTTTGATGGAAAATGCCTTTTGCCTCGATCTCTCGATAATGTAAAACATGAGGTAATTATTTCAGCTAAATTAACGATGAAGTTCGTCTGTTTGTTAGAGCCAATATATTCGTTAGAAGGCTTTTCGAAATTTGTTTGCTCTTGTTTGTCTAAACCATTGTTAGTTACATTACTGTTGTGAACAAAATCAATTTTATGATCTAATAAATTCAATATGGCTTCATTAGATGAACCTGCTGTACCTAAACACATACTAGATGTGGCTGTACTTTCTTTGAACATTTTTTGCATGAATAATTCCGAACAATTTGTTATATATTTAATTAGCATTACATTAATCATATCTTCTATACAAGGCGTATTACTTTCATCAGAACTACCATCGTCATCTTCAACTGATATAAAACCATTATATTTAATATTCAGTACTTTATTTTTTAATCTGCTTTCGATTGAAATTTCTTCCATTTCTGAATCTGAAGACGTATTCATATCCAACACAGAATTATAAAGGTTATATGAAGTTGTATAATAGTGTGATTTAAGAATTTGATCTTTTGATTTGATTAAAATTCCTTCTTCTTCTGAATTTGAAGATGTAAATTTGTCTAAAATAGAATTATGAAAGCTACACGTATTTGAATCAAACTGTGATTGTAATTCAGCCTTTTCAGTAGACGTTGTGGACTCTAAAGGCATTAAACATCTTTTACTTATATTTGTTTGGATTCTTTGAAGCTCTTTAACTCTTTTACCACGAATATACTGTTTACCATATAAATATCGTTCTATCATTGATTGAGAATCCAGGAATGCTGTTAACCATTTTGGGCCTGATCTTGCGCCCATATAACAATCTGAAAAAATAAATTGTTATTTATAATTATTTTATTCCAAATAAGAGCTTTTAAAAGGAGTGCCCAGAAATGCAGGGCTACTTAGGAAATCTAAAGGCGCTCCAATTATGTCCTGTGCGCGTTGATGAAATATAGTTTACCTATAGATTTGTAAAGCCCAAATTGCTGCACATTTAAGAACGTCTGTACATATCTCATGTATATTTTTGGAGTGTTACAATCTCTGGTAAGGGTTGTCAGAGAAAACCATAGAAACGCCTGGATCTCATGTTGAATGTTATATGTTATTTTAAATATTTTCCGTGAGTATTGTATAGTAAAGCTGAATAAGGTTTATTCAACGTACATGAAGGATGGTGGTGAAAAGTATAACGGAAATTGAAATTGGAAACTTTCACAATCTTCTATATCATATTGTGGAACTAGTTGAAATAAAAAGGCTGATTACCACGTTTTTTTTTTCTCTTACTGCAGAAAATTTCGATTTTCTCGAAAACCATACCAAAGATTTAAAAAAATTCATTTACTATATACATAAATGTCTATAACTTTTATTTGAAATATTTGTCATAGAAAATTTATTTTTTGGCTGTTAAAGGGGGAACATAGTTAAGCTTTTCTCTAAGTGCTGCTGAATCATTAGAATTTATGGTTCTGCCAGCAAAATATTAAACTGAAAATCAGAAATGTTGCTAGAATTCCAAATTTGAAGAAAATCTGTTGATCGGAAGTACATACATTTTTAAGGTTTTTGGAATTTTCGCAGATTCGGCTCCACAATGATTTTCATTATATATGTGGATGGATCCACAATGCTGGATAACACCTGGTATTTATTTTATCCCTTGTAGCATGCATATTTATTTTCTTTCTGACCGGTTTCATCCATCGTCACAATGGTTGTTACAACCAACAAGTGAGTATGTAACAGAAACATTACGTTGAAGTGAACACTGTACACGAACTTGGTGAATTTACTCTGATTATGGGGGATGAAACTCCGAAACCTGTCAGGAAGAAAATAAATATGCATGCTGCTTACGACGGATAAAATAACAGATTTCAATTAAACTTGAAATGCATTATTATGCAACATAGATACGAACCTATCACCTTTAATTTATAGAATTATTCTAGTTAAATTAATTTTTGGTGAAGCGTTTTGAAAAATTTGTAACATAGATTTCAAAATATTTACTCGGGCATTCTCTTCTGACCTGTTAGAATATGTTTTGTATATTATCTGACTTTGTGAAGAGAACTATCATAACCTTCCCCCAATAAATTTTTTCATATAATTGTATTATATTACATTGTTATAGGGGATTATTGCACTGCGACCTGAAAGATCTATTGTGCCCATCGGAGCCTTCTCAATGCACTGCCGGCCTACGAGCAGTGCTCTCTAGCTACATACAGACCACACTGCCCATCACCGGACAGTGAGCTGTAGAGGCTCCTAGGAAGGGAAAATCTAAGGGCAGCACGCTGGATTCGAACCTGGACCTCCGCGTTGTTTATTCCGCGCGCTACCACTGAGCTAATCCCTTCCTTCTCCTTTGGCTTACGCCAATTAACTAGAGACGGGACCCCTAGTTTGTGTGCTGTGTTTGTTCTTGTCTGTAAAGGTAGTGTATTGTGTACTATCCTGACGAATGCATGGAGTACTGAGCTGTGGCAACACGTAGGGTCGCCTCCCTTGTCAACAAATACACTTTGCGGGCAAATAATTGTATTATCTTCAATAAGAGAAAAATCACGTGAATGCTTCACATCAGGTGTTCTCAATTTCTAAAATAAATAGGAAACGGGAAATGATAGGCCGGTGTATGACAGTTAGCATAGATTGTGGCCGAATAAAACTGATTACGATTTGGTGAAATAATGGCGCTATTGCAAACAGGGAATGTGCCGACATTCTTATTACAGATATGCTTTTAAGGAAAAAAAAAAAACAATCGAACCTAATTAGAACCGTGACCCTGATACGGTTTCAAATAATGGTATTAAATTAGATTGTTATAGGGGATTATTGCACTGCGACCTGAAAGATCTGTTGTGCCCATCGGCGGCTTCTTAATGCAAGGTGGAATGAATTCATTTTTTCCTGTCTATTATTGTCATTCCAAGGAAAATGTAATGGGGATTAAAGTTGAAAAGAACACAGGAACTGTTACTCACACTTTATTTTTTTACCATTTATTTAGAATAGAGAAGAGTTTATAGAAGGGAAGGTAGAGTGTCCTCCGAGGGAAAAGTGATGACAGTGGCAGCGTGTTGAATTTCTTCATTTCTGCATCTTAAATTTTATCTAGTAACTGGTTGTTACTCTGCCAGATTAGTTTATCTGGTGTCTTTCTTGGCTTTATTCAATTTCTTTTACAGCTTCTAGAAGAAACTAGATGACGAAGTCCCCATTTGCCTTAATTCTATTAGCCGTCACGACAGAGGGTGCATTGTGTAGTTGACTTGCTCCTGGAGGGGGCTCAGTGCTGCAATAGCTAATGGGAACTATTAAATCTAGCTTTTGTTTGACTCTTGGCCACTTCCATTAAACACTGGAAAAATTTTAAAAAAGTAGCTCTTTCATATATAGAAGACTGTGAAACCCTGGTATATTATCAATAATCACCAACCGTATCGAAATTACGGATATGGTAATGATACCATTTTCTTTTAAACCTTTAATAAAGAGGTTTGTTAAATTTCATTTTTGATCATAGCTTTAAATTTTTAGAAATTACTTTTTACACCAGTAATTATATCACCTCCGTAATTTGGTTGGAAAGTAAATATCTGATGATAAAAAAAAGAAAAGAAAAAAAAAAGTGACTCACCTTTGTATTCATTGGTCCATTGTAATCCAGTTCTTTTTAAAATTCCTTTCATATTCCATTTCTTATGCTTTCTCTGAGAAGTCACCAACAGTTTGGATACTTGTTGATTTGCTAGAGGTATTGTATATTTAATTGTTCCTTGAGGTACCATTGAATTCTCAGCCTCGTTAGTAGATACGATTTGTTTATTTTCACCTGCATCATCAATATTCCTTCCGCTCTCTCCTTCAACATTATCTATTGAATAGAAAACAATTTTTACTTTAATTAAAAAGTAATGAATATTTTCAGTTCTGTTTGAATTAATTTAATTAAAAGAGGTGTCAATTCTTAACATCTAATAGTTAGTAATTCGCAGTTAGTTACATCTTTCTTTTTAATTAAAAGTATTGATTAAATTTTGAATGGTTAGTATCTCAACATATTTACTGGTGAAGGAAGAAACATAAGGCTGGAGCATATAGTATATATATAATCAATATGATTCATTCACTTGGCCATGTTTCCGAGGCATGACATTTGGAATAGAAATTTAGATAAATCTACATTTTTTTGTATGATTTTTTTTTCCGTGTCATTCTGATTCATTTTTTTTTTGGAAGTAATATGGGACAGCAGTTTCTAATGTGAAGAAGAAGGGATAAGCTTTGAACCTTTCTGGCCCTATAAAATATTTAATTTTCTAAAAACGTTTTGCCCTGGAACAAAGACAAAGAAATTAAGAAATGGTACATTACTGATAGAAACGAAAGCAAATTATGAGAATGCAAATGCTTTGCTGAGCATAGAAACTTTCGAAGTCCCTACATAAAAGGGACTCTCGAAGAAACTACATAAAAGTCTCGAATATTCTAAGGGTGTTATATCCAGCTATGAACTATTATTACATTGCACTGAGGAAGAAATATTAAATGAATCTAAATCTTAAGGCGTCGTTGAAGTAAAGAGACTTTACAAGAAACAATTCGTAGAGAGCAGACCAACACCAGCACTTGTATTAACTTTTAAGGGATCTCAACCGCCAAAGGGGATAACTGTTGGCTTCCTGTCTTTACAAGTGAGACACTATATTCCCAATCCTCAAAGATGCTTCAAATGTTGGGCACTGGCCATCTTGCGAACAAATGTACGACTGGCGGCCGCTGTAAAATATGCTCCTTGGAAATGCATCAGAATGAGTGTTCTATGAATGTATCAGTTGCAATGGTCCGCATCCCTCGGTGTCCGCAGAATGTACGAAATTCCAGAGAGAGAAAAGGATACAAGAAACTAAAGTGAACTAATGTATCAGTTACAGGAAAGCACTAAAGAAACTAAATTCAAAAGCTCTTAGACCTGTAACTTTTGCAGAATGTGTTACTGGAAATAAAAATCTTGAAGATTTGGTAACACGTCTGACAACAGTAGTAGAGACCCTAGCAAAGACTATTGGTAAATTAGAAGAAAAGTATGAGAATTTAATATCTAAAATAGATTCAATAAATAAAGAAGAGGAAAAAGATAAGAATTTGCTGCAAGATAATTCAAATCCAGTCAGAGAAGATCTTTTAAAAATTGGAGCTACCTCAAAAAATCAAACACCAAATTCTCTGACTTCTAAACTCCACGCAGTTGCCTTTTCACCCCAAAAAATTATAGCAGATGACACCAGAAAAGTAGATAGGAAAACCGAAAATGGAAGAGAATTGAGGGGCAGAACGTCTTCTAGTAATTCCTCTTTATTTAGCGCGGAAGACAAAGATTTGGAAGCAGTGGACATAGAAACATTGAAGCAAATAGTGACAGATCTCCGAAAGATAGGGAAAAGCAAGAAATAGAAATAAAGCATAATTATTTGAACATTAATATGATAATACAGTGGAATTGTCGTGGGTTTTATAAAAATGTAGAAGAGCTGAAATTAATTATAAATAAATACAATCCCAAAGTTATATGTTTACAAGAGACCAACTTTCGGGAAAGAGATGCCACAAATAACAGGATATCAATTGTTTCGAAGAAACTTTCTCTCAGGAAATAGAGCTCTCGGAGGCGTGGCCATCTTTGTAAAAATTGATATATATTGTGAAAACCTAAATACTATTAATAGTGATTTACAAGCTGTATATGTGACTACTCACTGCCCGATGAAAATAACAATATGTAATATGTATTTACCTCTGCATCAAACGTAACCAAAATGGCAATATTAATATACTCGTATATCCGGGCTTTACCGAAGCCATATATAGTCCTGGGAGATTTCAATGCGCATCATACCCTGGTGGGATTCTTCTAATGTAAGTCAACGCGGAAGAATATTGGAAGATATTTTAATAGAAGAAAATATTGTTCTAATCAACAAACAGGAAGCAACCCACTTCAGTAGTAGTAACGGTTCGCTGTCGGCCATTGATTTAACCTTCTGCAGTCCTTCACTTTATCGCATCTCGACTGGAATGTCCATAATGACCTTCCCTATAATCATCAGTTCGGAACAACAATGTCCTAGGCGATATGTTATCTGTTAGATGGGCATTCAAACAAGCGCAATTGGATAAATTCACAGAATTAGCAGACTTCTGAATTCTCGAATATAGATGAGGAAATGTATTACATAAACCAAGTCTTGATGAAGGCAGCGGATCATTCAATCCCTAAAACTGGAAAATCTTTAAGAAGATGTCCTTAATTACATGGCCGAAAAGATCTAAGAAGAAGTACCGCAACTCTCAAGATCCCTTATCTCGGGAAGATTAGAGAAATTGGAAGGGAAAGAGGGTGCAGGAGCTCAAATGAAGACCATATTTTGAAAAGACTGTAATTTTTTCCAAATATATTGGCAGTTTTAGGCATCTTTAAGCCAAACATAAGTAGCAATGCCAATCTATTCTTTTTCCTGCCTTAACAAATAAAGTAAAAAAAAAATCGGAATACCAAAAATAAATAAATAAAATTCCATGGGACTACTAACAAAGATGGCGACCAATATTTACCCAAAAAAAATGTTTCGTCCATTTTGACGCAATTTGTTTAATTAGTACATTTTTATGTTTAGCAATGAATAACTGCTATTGTAAATATTGTGATCTACTATGTAAATTTCATCATTCCAGGATGCATAAATATGAAACGATTGGCCCGTGGGGTTCTTGACCTTAACTATAATGTGATATTTTAGAATAGCTGATACTCCAATATTTAATCTAAAGCTGGAAGATCACTTTAATCCCCTCGGTGAACACTAAATGAAGCGTACATTCACGGAAGAAAATCATTGTTATAGCTACATATTATTAGAGATTATTTAGAATGATTGCTTAAAAAATTATTTACATTGTCTAATTATTGTTAATATTATTATTTACTTAAATCGCTAATTAAACTGTTTAAATGATTGTGAAAGCAGGAAAATAAATTATTTATTAATATTACTAATAAAACTTAAGTTCAAATGAAAATAATTTACCTTCTTCCGTTTGTTGTCTGGTATTAAAGAATCTGTTAATCAATTTTTTAAGTAAAGAGTAAATGCTCAATATTGCTTGTCTAGAAAATTCCATTGATCATATGTTACACTGTTTCAAATATGAGATAAAATTTTCACCATCTGAATATATACCAAAGAATCCTATTTTAAAAAAAAATCTTTTAATCGATTTAAATAAAGTATTAAAAAAAAATAGGTTAATTTTTCCAATGTAATAATAACTTATTTCGGCCATTGATTTCTCATACATTTTTTTTTATGCTTCAATTGATGGCCTCTAGAGTTCCGATATTACAGTAAACTTGAAGCAGTGCATCATCTTTATTTGGCTTTCATTCAACTTTTTCACTTTTTAGCGTTTTTCCTTGTTTTTGTTATACATCAATATTAAAAACATAAATATCTGAACAATGTCAGGCATAGAGAAACCAATTATGCAAAGTGTAATTTGGGGGTTAATAGTCTGTTGTAATTGCATAATCATATGGTAGTGATGAAATGTCAGTATTTACCTTCTATTAATTAATATTCATTGTTTGTAAACTCTATGATTCTATTTATTATAATATTTTTCATCAATAAAATAATGTGTTTATTTAATTCCTAATTTTGTTGTGTTGTTTATAACGAGTAATATGTCCGAGTTTAGTATGAGTATGCTAAAGTTTTCAATTCATTCCTATTCTTGTTACAATTTTTTTTATATTAAGGTAATTTTTAGTTTATTAATTCGCTCTGTGAAGTGGAAATTGGACTAGCCACTTCTTCGGGAATTCCAACATTCCTACATTCGTTCCAGACTATCAACTTGAACAACTTTTACACCTTCAATCCTCATACTAATATACTATTTCTGAAACCGACAAGGTAGTTAGATGTTTGGATCTACGTTTAGTGAAATCAAAGGCAATTATAGCTCATCACATTTCTAACTGAATACTGCTACATTTTGCAGATGCCCACAAGCAAAATGCATTCAGTGTCTTATAAGGGAGCCATGAGAATACTTCAAATCCATGTATATATCTACGTTCTATGAACAATCTTGCCAGATTGAATCACATTCTTGCCCACGCCTTTTACATTTCATTCAACCCGCAGATTGTTCTTTAGCGCCAATGTTCTTTGGTTCTACTCAGTCATTCTGACTGTCACATATACTTATATTCAACAAATTTATTTAGCAAACTGACTGTAGATTATGTAAGTCAGAGTTTTATATTTTTTATTTTATTTTATTTTGGAAGTTTCTATTATTTAGTAAGTAGCCAAGATATGGTCTCTGTTATTGCAAACTTTCCACAGGACATCTAGCGGACCTGCAACAATTCTTTTCACGTAATGTAAATCCCTAATTATCTTCATAGACTTGTCAAAATTCCGTCGATTTTCCGGGTGACGGTTATTTTTCTTTCAGAAATTGAAATCAGATCTACAAGCGTTCCACATTTTCAACATGTCTAATCCTACAGAGGCACCCTCTTACCTAGCTTGATCGATATACTCCTTATTAAGATTACATCCTTTTAATAAGGGTACAAATATCCTATCTATTTCTCGGCCATACAGTTGGACTACCTCAGTCTAAGTGTCCAAGAGTTCACAGGTTTAGTTTGAGTTTATTTCATTTGTATTAAGTGTTATCAGATTATTTATAATATATTTTAATTTTCTTGCATATACCCTTGCTTGATATTGTTGTTGTTTGATGTTAAATGGTGCTATCACCCAAAGCTTGAATATTGGCCTGTTTCAACCTGACCCCTAATGTTCTATATTGCTGCTGCCTTTTAGTTGCGTAAATTAACTAGCGTTTGGGCGACGATAGTGTATGCAATCTTCCCATCTCAGGACAAGCCTAACACGTCAGGCGACTTGATGGTAAAGAAAATATGTATGTATATCCCTTTAATTGCAGCGTTCATTTTTCTTACTGAGTACTGTACTCGAGTATAACTTGGAGTTCCTTTTAAAGTGAAGAAGAGCAAACTCGCCTGACTTTGTCATAGTCTAGCTCCGACGACTACGTAAGGACGGATCTAATCAGCTAAGCTTTGGACATGCTTCCACAGAGTGAAGGAGCATCGATTTGCTGCCACAATTCTTCTCTCAGTTTCTTTTTCAGTTTGTTTCTTGAGCTACCAAGGATAGTCAAGATAAAACCACACACTTTCAATGAGTGATCCACAACTATAATGTAACTGTTTCATACCGTACCTACCGCGATGAGTGGAGTGCTCATGTATTTTGTCTTGTCTATGTTTATCACAAGTTCTTTTTTAGCTACCGCTTTCTTTACAGCCATAAAGCCTCCATGATTGCTAGTATAAATTCTCCCTATCAGTCCAGATGATCTTCAAATCCAAAGATCTGCACATTTCAACTGTGTAGTTGAATAGAGTTCCCTAACACCCTTATTGCTTTAAACACGTTGGTGGTGCTATTTGGATCTTATTCCTGCAGTAAAATCTTTTCGACAATTACCCAAATATATGCAGATAAAACACCTCTGATCTTATCCTTAACGAGACAATGTAATATGGGTATAAGGTATGGGTTTTCATTGCTTATACACATAAGCACGCTCGCACACATTTTAAAATACTATTATATTAGGAAATATGTTTTGAATTCACCTGAAAACGAAACATTTTTTAGTAGTTGTCTGTGTGCAGTGTTTACATGTTAGTCTGTATAAAATATCTGGGAAAAAGTTCAGGAATCTTCAAACGTGATATTACGTAAAGGCACCACTGTCGTAAAAGACAAGGTTTCGCTCAACCAGAACGTTTTTTTGCGATTTTCTCAGAAATGGCTCCTATGTTTTTCTTTTTAATTTTGAATACTAACATCAAACTTTTCCATGGCCTAGACTTTACAGAGGATTACTAAATACAGTAAAATGGTAGCTTTAGTTATTTGACTTATTATATAACTTGGGGTCAAAATCCTTGAGTCCTAATCCCAGACGGACTTTTAAAAAATGTAATACATCAACATCAACGTTTTATGATATATCTTTTTCCAAAATCTGACCTCGAATAGAATACCTTGTAATTTCTTCTAAGGAAGTGAGAAAACTAAACCCATGTCTTAAATGAGAATAATATATACGTTATTGTAAAGTACACTCTTTTAATGGAACCCTTTCATTTTAAATAAGCGGCAGCAAGCGGTCTTCAGCAGACTTCAAGGAAACAAAAAGAAAAGAAAAATAAAGCGTTGACTTTACTTGTTGAATAAGTGAGGTGTGAACATGTGTAAAAGGAGTTGAAATTTTCTGCGTTACACTTCTACTTGCATTAAATATTAAAGAGCAACACTACACTATGTACTTTCAGTCTACTATTTTAGTTCATTTCAACATTCTCTGCATTTTATTTTTATTTATTCATTAACTTTTATCTTTTACTATTCACTTACTATTGCACTTACAATACTAGTTATTATTCAACTTACAAAAAAATTAAATTGTACCTTTGGTTCTATTTTTTTTTTTTTATATATATATAATAAACTTTAAGCACTCGTAAGTATGACGATTATCGGAAGTAGTGAAGCTCAAACGAGCCGAAATACTCGGATAAAATTAATAAATATTGTTTCGTCTATAAATCTTTTTATATTACACTAAGAGAATTTATGGTAACCGTGTCAGATTTTTAGACATTTCATGTATACGAATATCGGGATCTAGTTCACCAGAAGAAGCATTTTTTTTTAGTCAATCCCAACAACAACAATAAATATTTTTCATGAAAAAATTTTAGATGTTATCCAGCATCATCCAGCATTCCGGCACCAATCCACACATAATTCAATGAGACATAAATTGTGTGATTAGTGAAAATCCGTTTTCGTGAAGTGGGATTTTTATTGATATTTTTATTCCGTTTTCAACTTGTCGAAGTTTTATTGAAAACAACATCAATTTGAAGAGTTTTTTAATTTTTTTTTTTTTTTTAATCTCGTAGTTTAGTTTTAACATACATTTATCATTTTTGTCGGATACTTTTCTGAGAATTTTTTTTTTTTATGAAGTTATAGATGACTACAACTTAGCTTGTATTAGCCTAAATTAATAGTATGGCTCTATCATTATTCTAACATTAATGCATATATCATGTCACTAGAGATTAGGGTTCCAAAATACATTATTCTTCTGTGTGTATACCTTTCTAAGCGACCAGCTCACAACATGCATACACATATGAACTCAACATTTATCTTGATACCTAAATACATATCCAAGCTTCAGCTTTGTGCCAACTTTCATTCATGATTTTTCCATTCATCAGCCACACCCGCACATACATATAAAAAACAATCAGACGACATTGTGTCATTGCAAATCTCATGATTTCTTCATTTACTTTATCTTACTCCTAGTAAGAGGAAGTATTGTAATCGTGTCAAATTCTCGATATCGAGTTTTCACTGGAAATATCCGTTTTGAGGTTTTTAAAAAATGGTCTCTGTGTGTGTATGTATGTGAACAGCATAGCTCTAACACGAAAAATCGTAGAAAATTCAAACTTGATATTCCGTTTAGGTGTCACTATGGGATCCAACAGTGGGTCATCTGTCAAAATTCCTCAACCGGAAGTACCACTTTATTAGTTGTTTTTTTTCACTTTTTTGCGGTGTTCTCAAAAATGGATCCTACGATTTTCTTGAGAATTTATATATCAAGTATACATACAAATAGCTACAACTTTTATTTCTAACATTCGTCCGGGAATATTTATTTAAGGTCAGTTTTGGAGGAGGGGTGTGGGGTTAGATTTTCCTCTAAAGTGCTATTTCAGTTTACTATACAATGTTGTCATCTAAATAATATTAATTAGAATTAAATATGTTAAAATCAATGAAAATGTTCTCGACCAGTCAATGTTGCAATATGTCTATAGATTTTCGGGTATTGGTCAATGAAATTTTTTGTTATATATTTATTGTTGATTTTGTTGTTGTATACAGGTACTGAGGAAGATTATGAAATATAATCGAAACGTTTACCTTTAACTAAAAAAAAAAAATTTTTTCATTGACCAATACCCGAAAATCTCAGACATACTAAATATGTTGTTGAAATTCTGAGTTTGAACAAATCGGATGACCGGAAGTACGTTTTTACTTTTCAGTTTTCTAGTATTTTCTCGAAAACGGCTCCAACGATTTTCTTTAAAGTAGGTATGTGTTGTAATATACATATAAAGAGTTATTACAACTTTTATTTGAAACATTTCTTCTGATAATGTCATTTAAGGGGGTTTTTAGGGGTGGGGTGGGGTTATGTTTTTCTATAAAGTGCTATCGTAGTTGCTTATACAGTTCTACCATCGAAAAAAATAATTAGAAATAAATAAATGACCAAAATTCCGGGTTCAAGAAAATTAGTAAACCGCAAGTACGCTTTTACTGAACAGTTTTTCAGTTTTCGACGAACTCCGACGAATTTCATTAAATGTGGTACACTAACTGTAAAATTAGTCAGTTTCAATTTTGAAAACTGGAGTAAGAGAAAGTTGAGTGAGTGTTTCACACCAGATTTTTTTTTCCATTGAAAATGATTTACGGGAGGGTGATTTGGTAAAAAAAGTGTAACAACCCCGAAAAAGTGTAGGTGAAAGCCGAATGTCTACGGAAATAGCCGAACTCCTCAAACAATAATGGTAATATGTAGGTAAATGTTCGAGTTCGGTTGATATGTTGAACTAGATTTATCATTTTCATGATTTATTAAGAAATAAACTTGAATTGAGTGTTGGCTAAATAGCTGTTAAAATTTCTGGGTTTTTATACTTGTTGAAAATTAAAGAATTAATAAATTGCAGATTAGATCTGTGCTTGAATTGTTCAAGAATCTATCCTAGACTCTTAACACATATATCATTAAAATTTTTATTAGCTGAGTGTCTTTGTACGAAATGATATGGTATAGATGGTGAAATGTAGTTGGTGTTATGTCTTGTATGTTTGTAAATATTGTAGAACGAGCGGTTTTGTAAAGAGGCTTGTGGGTGTGAATGTTTAAAGAGAAGAGAAGTAATAAGAAACAAATAAGAAAACACTGCTAGATTAAATTAGATATATTGTCTTTAAAAAAATTTAAATACTTTTCAAAATCATAACAATATGCTTATTAAATCAATTATGTAGCTAGATTGAATGTTAAACTCTTGTAATTGGCACTGAAGTTAAGTGAACGACCTCTGAGACAAGTGATCTGACTGAATATCTAATTCAGACTGTTCTGTTCTAAGGCAGAATATAGACTGTCTCTCTTGAAAGAATGCTTTCTCTTCTTAGTTCAAATCCTCCCCTGTAAGAAGGGGCAAAAAGACAAAGATGACTAAGTTCTATGAACCCTTCTGTAACGGTGGTCTTCTACCTAGGTTTTACCCTTTTGCCAGCGAATGTTTGAATATCCTTTAAATAATGATTTTCTTCGAATAAAATACATTTTAGATATAATTTCTGGTTCACATTACAATGATCTTACTATACCAATTGTGATGCAGGATATTTCTCATGGAAGATACATACATGAACTTGATATTTTGCCTTAATTAGTCGGCCAATTCTTTTATCACTAAAATCCCATGAAACCATTTTCAATCTTTGACTTTTTCATGAAAAATCCGATATTTCTTTTTTAATTTTATTTATTCATTTATGGCTGGGGTGTTTTATTAGCAACTCCTATATTGCAAATCTCATAAATTCTAATTGATTAAAATTTATAAAGATGGAATTCATATATATATATTTATATTTTTTTTGGAGTAGGGGGGGATTAGCTTTTACCAAATCGCCAGCACTTTTATACATTCGGTTGTTCACAATACTGACAAAATCAAATAAACACATGTTATTCCGAAATGGCTGATTACAATTAAAAAAATCTCCGGGTTATCCGAACGGAAAAAATAAATTTTATATTTTTCTATGAAATATCTATTATTCTTGTGTACCCAATTTTTAAATGATAATCAGGGAAGGCATTAGCTCAGTGGTTAGCGCACTGAATTTCTACGCGGTAGTCTCGGGTTCGAGTCCAGTTGTACTGCCCTTAGATTTTCTCTTTCTAGGAGCCTCTAAAGGGCGGCTCACAAGTCCGATGATGGACAATGTTGTCTGTAACGAGAGAAAACACTTTTCAGAGGCCGGCAGTGCACTGAAAATGTTTCGGGCGCCAATGACCTTAGATGTTGACGCGCCTTAAATTAAAAAAAAGAACCATCCGAACCATGGAAAGAAAATAGTGTTTTGTCAAATGGTATCTCCGGTTTACTGAGTGCATATTAGTGGTATCACCTAAATAGAATATCAGCTTGAACTTTTCCTTATTTCCTTTGCTTTAAAAAAGAATTGTGTTGTGACGTTTTTATTGCCTCCTGACAAAGATTTTATATTAAATATATACAATATAAACAATGCAAATAAAAAATAGAAATATCTGTAAATTAAAAATTTACTTTGGAAGTAATATAAATTTAATAATTAAGCAATGTCACAGTAATACTGAATCAGATAAAACAAAAACAAAATTTGTAGTGGTGAATTTTTTTTCTCCCTTAGAATCTAGTTAATTGTACAGTTTTTATTAAAACACATTAAAGTCTTTTTAATAGAATATAAAAAAAAATAAAATAAAAAAGTAAAAATTCAGATTTAGGATAATTTGTTTAGATAAATTACATGCTAGGTTTTAAGCAAAATTCATTTATGTCTAAGGGACTTGTATAACTGTAAATTTGGTTATATTTCGAATTAGAAACACACTACTCAAAAACCCCAGGATATCCAAAAAAAAACAAACAGAAAAGCAGAACCTATTTAAGTAAATAGCATGCGGCCGTGCTCAGGAAAAAGTCGTGCTGCTTAGGCATAGTCGAAAGTCGCTTAGGGGTATGTTCAAAGTAGCCTAAATTCAAGGTTAAGGCTAGCCTAGGGAAGGACGCCACAGTCAGGTAGTCCTGAAGGCACTTTCTTCACACCAAATCACATGGTTTTAAGATTGGTGTGAGATAGCCTAACTGCCCTAACCGAGGCGGCTACTCGGAACAACCTGTCTCTTGCCTTGGTGCCGGGACATGCGGGATTGCTGGGCAATGAGAAGGCGGAAGCCCTAGCGAGGGAGGGTTCGAAGGATACCTACATAGGCTCCGAACCCTTCTGCGGGTTGTCCAAGAGCCTAATTCAAACTTCTCTCAAGGGTTAGAAACACAGCGTCTACATTGGTGGGAGAGAATACCGAGACAGAGGCAGGCAAAACTTTTTATCAAGAGACATTTGCCTAAATTTACCAGAGAGCTACTGAATCATAGCTGAAGAGATATAAGGCTAATTGTGGGTCTACTAACAGGGCATTGTAGGCTGAATCACTTGTGACTTGCGGATAACGCGTTATGCCGATTCTGCAAGACTGAGGAGAAAACCCCGGCACATATCCTTTGCGAGAGTGCCGGCCTGGCGAGAACAAGTTCCATGACGGAGGTTTATTTCATGACGGAGCCGCTCTCATCTTTGCTAGGTCTGATTAAGAGGGCGAAGCTGAGGTATATGTTATAATTTTAGGGGATCCACAATTAGACCTCTTATTGTTGGTCGCAGTGGTGAAATGAGGCTCGCCCTCCCCGCTCGAATCTAATCTAATCTAGGTAATAAGTAAAATTCATTTATGTCTAGGGAACTTACATAACCTAAATTTGGTTATATTTACAATTAGAAACACATTGTACTCAAAAATCGTAGGGTACCCAAAAGAACGGAATAGCAGAACCGATTTAAGTAAACAGGTTGCCGCCGTGAATTTTTGTTTCCTGCTCGGAAAAATGCTGCTTAGTTATGGTCGGGAATCGCTTAGGGGTATGCTCAAGGCAGGGTATTTTTCTACTAGACTCTTTGTTTGCTGATCAGTTGGGAATCCAAATCTTCAGTTAAAATTCCCTGCAAGTTAGTCGAGATAACTTCCCCAACTATTGAATGGTCTGTCGTCGATCATCAAGCACATGTGCCCGAATTTTTTTGACATTTTCGTCCGTTCGGGGAGTTGACGAATGTCTAGAATGAGGATTGCCATCAAAATCGTTATTTCACCTTCTTTGAAACGATAAAACTACTAATATACTTGAGTTTTTCCCATAGCGTTATCCTAGTAAGATATGTTCAACATCACAACCGTTTCTGCGGCATTTTTCCCTAGCAGTAAACAAAATTTCACAGCCGTATGCTCTGTTCACTTAAATTCGCCATCACAAGAGATAACATTCTCAGGCGAAGCCACAAGTGCGCTGAACTCGAAGAGAGTTAGTCTACGCTAGCCTAACGGATGCATACTATAGAAGCTTCGCCCAGTGCAGCGCTATTCCGTTTTTTGGGGGGGATGGTAGCTCATATGGTGAATTATATACATATTTTTCGAATAAATTGGATAATTTCGTTATTTTGATAGTCCACAGTAGGGATTGTAAATTTACCGACTTTTTCATTTATCGGTAATTCGGTAAATGAATATTAAAATACCGGGTTACCGGTAAATTCCTGGTATTTTTTTTTTTTTTAGAATAATATATATTTTGTATATTTTTTTGTAATAATACATAAATAATTGGTTAAAATAATACATATTTTGCACAATCTTAAGGCATAATATTAGAATCTTGTAATTATTTACTTATTTTAAACAGTTGTTAAATGTAAAAAATTTATTTAAGGTTTAAATTTTAATGTTATTTTACAATAATATTGCATTAATATCCTGTCATAATGTGGTGTATTCAAAATTGCTATTAATTTAAAAAATACGTGAAATATTTACATATGCATTATTATTTTGAAATATTAAAAAAAGGAGACATTTACTTATCCTTTAAGAAAAACGTTGATTCTAAAGATTTTAAACCTTTAAAAATCTCAAAAAACTGCAGAGCACAAATCACATATGCTAACTGTAATTAGCGCTTTCTGTACGATTTACAGCGGCTCAAGAAAGTTTAAATTAAAATTAAACCAAAAATATCTCACATAAAATTAATAATAAGGTATATTGTTTGCTTACACTTACCTGTTTTTTTATTTATTTTCAATGTGACTTTAGCCCTTTTAAATATCAATAAACCACAATATTTTCTACATGAAAATTTCTAGTATGGATTTTTCATTTACCGAACGTTTTTTTGTCAATTTACCGGTTAACCGGTAAATCGATAAACCGGTATACCATCTCCTAGTCCACAGTACGCTATTTTTATAGTCCATACTAGCAAATGAAATATTATGTTTGAACTCATTATGATTTTCGTTTTTTAATAATACCATCGGCTTTATGACATAAACGTTATGGTCATAATGCCTTATAATCAAAACGGTAACTTGACTGAATGTTTTTTTTTTTTTCAGTTTCTCGCATTTTTATGGAAAATGGCTCCTACGATTTTCTTTAAAGTTCGGAGTACTTATTAATTACATTTAGACTGATCGTATTTATTTTGAAAAAAATTTTCAATGAAAATTTATTTTTGAAGATATAGTGACTCAGGTTTTTTCTGAAATTGCTGTTTCTAAATATTGTATGATTTTCATTTATTTGCAGTGAAGATTCAAATGTTTTATATATATATAAAAATTAAAAAAAATGCTAAGTAAGGAAAATCGATAAACTAAAAGTGTGAATTTGCGAATTAGATTTTCAAGTATTCGTGATTTTCTCAAAAACATTTTTCCAAAATTTTATATTAATACAACAATGTATGAAACACAAATTTATCTAAAACTTTTTAAGAAATATATTGTAAATTACTAATTTACAATTGGTTGAAATGTAAATTACTAATTCGACATTACCATTTCAAATCCTAAATTATTCCATTCCAAAAATGATTTCTAAATTTTATTTTCTAAACGTAAAATATATAATAAACAATACAATTTAATTTGTAAATGTAATAATTTTTGTAGTAAAGATCATGTCAACTATAGTGAAAATACATGTGTACATTTCCATACATAAAATTACTTGTAATATTTGCGAAGAGTTTAGATTAAGAGGAGCACGCTGAATAAGTGTGAAATGTAAAATAAGGCAATTTGTATTCAAGTGATGAAGGAAATGAGAATGCTGGAGAAGCCCCAGCCCCTTGCGCTGACGACGAATTGTGGTGAAATACTTGAATCAATTTAATATAAATAGTATACATTATGTAAAAACCTTACAACAATATTATTTAAGTTATTGTTAGAATACATAATCTTTCATATTTAATATTATAATTTTATTCCTTCTTAGAATATTAGCTTATTTTTTTATTTGAGATAAAATTATTATTATTTCAATTTAGTATTTTATCTCTTACTATATTTGTAAGTTATTTGTTTGTTACTTTTTTATCTTGTGCTATCCAATCAATATTGAAGGAAGGAAAACACTTCAGAACAAAAAACTAGGTTGCCCAACTACATTGTGATGCTACGTACACCCCATTCTTATCAATCACAAAAGATATCGTTTCAATATATTTAAATTTCAATTTATTAAAAATAAAATAAATGAGGAACACATTATAATAGAGAGATCTTAAACAACAGTATATAACAATTTAAAAGAATTTTATCAAACACTACCTAATAACGTCATTCTAATTCAGTAGTTAAAGTTATTCAAAACCTAGATTGATTTATCGTTTATATAAATGAATGTTTAAAATTTCTAGAGAATCCGAAATAATTGATTCTGCCAAGGTAGTCAAGTGATTTCGGCTTACTCTGACCTCGTCAAAAAATTTGCCAGTCATTGCCGCGACACCTAAGCCACAATCCGAGGACGTGAAATTCCCTCTCACCATACTATTCTTGAAACTTTTCTTTAAAGAGATTATTTATTTATTGTATATACTCTGCTTTACTTTGTTTATTTTCTCGGCCTTGTTCTTGTCGTTATTTTCATAACGAATGGTAGAATCTATAGTCCAGGGAAGCTTCTTTATTCCGGTGAAAGACAATAATGTCGGCGAATCTAGTGAAACCTTCGTCATCAACTGCACACCTCCTCCAGACAAAAGCTCCATTATTCTGTGTTTGGTGTTGTGATGGTGGCATGTCAGAAAGAGCATATTATTTGGACAGCTACCAAACACATGGAAAGATGTTTCATTTTCCCAGCTGCATTAGCGATAGAGGGGCCCAATATCTCCTGTAGCTTTGCTACGACTCCAGAAACACTACGTAGTGGAGCATAATTAATATTTAATTTTAGGAGATTGTTCCATTCTGAGCCGAAGCATACTTTTGTTGATAGTCTACTAAAATATGCTATACGGTTCATGGGAACGTAACATTTTTTACTTATTTATTTTGTACTTTATTTTTGTGTAAAATTTTTACTACTAATTCCTGCCGGCAAGGGGTCTCTTCTGTTGCACGGCCTTACGCCTTCTGTTGTCGCTACCCTATGTGGTACCACAGCTCAGTACTCCATGTACTTCATCAGAATAGTACACAATACACTTAAACTACATACCCTCTACCTTTACAGACAAGAACAAACACAGTACACAAACTAGGATCCCCGTCCCTAGTTAATTGGCGTAAGCCAAGGGAGAAGGAAAGGATTATTAGCTCAGTGGTAGCGTGCTGGACTAGCTTTCGCGGAGGTCCCGGGTTCGAATCCAGCGAGCTCCTCTTAGATATTCTCTTCTTAGGAACCTCTACAGCTCATGTCCGGTGATGGGTAGTGTGGTCTGTAGCTAGAGAACTCTGCTAGGAGGCCAGCAGTGCACTGAGAAGACTCCGTGGGGAGGCACAATATCTCTTTCAGATGGCAGTGTAAATCCCCTACAAGCAATCTATACTACAAATTCCGAGTTTTAATTGAAGAAAATCATTGACGACAAGTGCGAATTTCCAAAACCGGCTATTCGATTAATGCGATCTTCTTGATATCGACACCACTAGTGTTTTCAAGTTTGGCATGCTATAAAATAATAAAATAGTATTTTACATAGAAGTCTAATATCACCTCGCCCCAAAATCATTTTTTTTTGAAAAAAATTTCAGTGGGTTTTTGATATTTTATACGAATGGAAATACTCGGTTGTCGTTCTCTAAAAAATTGCAGGAAGAAATACCAGGATCCTTGAAGATAGGCTATTCCAATGTTCGCGATGGCAAATATTGGAATATTTACAAAAATATTCTAGCCGCAACGCTCACCTCAAAGCAACAATGCTTTTCCAAGTTGCTTTGCGTAAATATACATGCATTGTTATTATTGTAAACAAGCTGCTAAGGTGAGCACTGTAAATACCTTACTATTAATTTATGTGAATAGTTAATTAGTGACTTAATTAAGGAAAAGTTGTTGCTTATCATCTGATTTGGTCTTATTAAAGTGAAACGAATAAACTGAAAAAGAGCGTCCATACTTGCATAACTTTTCTGGGTTGTCGTGTACTTACGCAATGTACACATTATGTGTTCTTTGGTAAAAGTATTTTCATTAAAAATTACTTTAAAAACACGCACTCTATGAATTAATAATTAATACATGAATAATAATAAAAATAAATATAAAATTTAATTAAAAATATTTAAACAATTACTAGTAATCTAAGCTAGGAGCTTAGTTAGCTTTTCTAACAAGTTCGATTTTTAATGTGATTATTAACTTACTTTATCGTGAGTGAAGGAAGTAAGCTAAAGGTAGTAGTGGATGCTGATTGCGAATCCCACATTGTACGATGATGGAATTAGTCTCATACTGATTACTCATACTCTCAGTAAAACCAACGACTGGCACTTTTGGCTTGACTTCCTGATGGGAATTTTGAATTTTATATAAATTGACTTATATATAATTAAATAACTTATTTATAAAACATACTCGACTTATGACTTATATGACTTTTTTATAATAAATAAATTGAATTTAGTTTCCATTGCCTTATTAAAAGTTACTGGAGCTTCGCAGTAATGGTCTCCGCTATGAAATTGCGGGATATTGTTCGGTTTCCCATTTTGGCCTTGAAATTATTTATCCTGTATTAATATCAGGAATATTTAGTAAAATTTGTTGCTAATTCGCCTCAATTTCGTTTTCTCATTTGTTGTTCAACACAGATCGTTGGTTCAAATTAAAGTCGGTTAATACATTACTTATGTCGGAAGAAATTAGTCGGAGAAAATATTGGTTAGCAATTAAAAATGGATCACATATCTCAGATTAATTTAATGATGGCTTGGAAACTGGGTTTCAGATCTTGGATTTGCCTTTGTCCGACTTCTTTCACTCATTCATCCATATTCCTATGGAGATCAGCAATTGTACTAACCGCTCCGACCTGAAACACCCATTAGTGCCCGTTCATCTTTATTACACTTTCCAAATCCTGATTTACATCTTGTGATAAACATTCGTAGCAATCAACGATTCTCTCTTGTCGGCCTAGCGAACATCTGAAAGTAGGATATTTTTCGATTAAAGAAGCTCGATATTAAAGAACTTTCATCGGTTTTTCTTTCATCCCGTTTTTTGTTAGATTGTCAAATTAGGAGCATTTATCAAATCCAAAGATGTTAGTTTTGGATTTGTAACCCTTCTACGTTGAAATCATTGGCCCCCAGAACCTTTTCAGTGCACTACCAGTTTTCGGCTAATGTTCCTTGTTACTACCTTTCACCAGACAGGAGCTAAAGGTAAAAGTACTTCTTGAGCGCGAAAATCTAAGGTCAGCACTGCTGGTTTTTAACCCGGGACCTCCCTGTAACTAATTCAGTGCGCTAACACTGAGGCTAATCCCGTCCTTTGTTAGCTCTGTTGATCTGAGTGCTTAAAACACCAAATCGATTGCGACCATAATCATATTTTGTAACTCCCTTATGTGTTTATATATAAAATTTAGTCATGTGTAAAGTGTTCAGTGTGTAAGCGAGTGGAGTGTGTGTGGTGATCTAGATTTATTCTATGGGTTCGCTAAAGACCAATTAGTTGCACATATCAATTATTTCTGTTGCGCTGAGGCAATATTGTAGCCGATGAAGATCTCCTGACTTGCGATTATTGCTAGTTGAAAACTGGAGCAGGTGTTGGCCTAGTGGTTATGAGCATGGTCTTGTCCATGGAAAGGAGATCCCCATTTCCTCTGTCCCGCGTATAGCTGCTAAATTTTATATATTCGATTCCTTCAAAAAACAATGTTTAATAGTGTAATGACATGGCAAAGTCATTGCCATCGGCAAAGTACACCAAAGAAATAATTTACAACTAGTGGTTCCAGCCAGCCGCTATCTTAACAAAGGGTGAAAACAGTGACACTGTTGGCCGCCGACAGCAGCGGTCAACCAAACAAACAACAAAGCCTTTTCATCAATTCTCACATCAAAAGGCAGGCACCGCGAGAAGTATGGCCACTAAATAAGGTCAGAAAACTACGAAGGTCGCACAAGGCCGCACACTAAGACAGATGTCTTGGTGTGAGTGTGAACAGTATACATAAACTCTATGATATACGACGAAAGGATTATTGTATCATCTACGACCAAACTATACACGAGCGGCAATTCACAGTTATATTCAACTTATCATTCTCGTAGTTGTGCACTTTAGTTCGTTATTTTAACCATTCTAAATTATCAGCTATTTATCTTCTATTTATTATTAAGTATTATATTATAGTTATTAGTTACCATTTATCACGTTTAAATTATTGTTAAAATACAGTTTATTTTTATAGATGCAATGACATGGCAAAGTCATTGACAATAGTAAAGTAGACCCCCGACACCTAAATTAGTACTTGGACGTTAAGCCCGCCTTAAAAAATCGGCATTAGTTTTTACTCTTTTTCTCTCAAGTATTTCTACATTTTCTATGTGTACTTGTGATCTTACGGGACTTGTGTTATTTGTGGGACAGGCAGGATTTGTTTTTATAGGCTGGGATATTAGCTCAAGAAGTGACTAGTCCACTTGTTAGTAAATTTATATTTTATAATCAGTTTTTCTTCTCAATATTTTTGTGTTATTTCATATATTGACTATGTCCATATTTCTTTTCTAGCAGAATTCCTTCTTTCCGCATTTAGAGGTACAGATCTGCAGATTTGATTTTTTCTCTCATTCTCTCAACAAACCCAACTTCATTAACAAACGTCCAAGCCTGTTATAAGTCGAATTGTGCAATTTTGAAATCGCTATGGTTATAAATGTTTGAAACTTTACTATTCATCCTAACAATTAGAACACAAAAAAAGCTCGGCTAACCAAATGGTATTCGTTACGACCGCTTTATTTGATTTTGTAAAATGGATCTTTAGGTTAGATCACAAAAATAAACTTTTTCCAAATTTTCACCGACGTTTTGGCAAATTTATTGCCTTCTTCAGGTTCTGTACAAAGGTTACATATCAGATCAAAAATAAAGAATACACCAAAATATAAATAATTTTAATTTTATTATTATATAAAATAATTAAATATTATATATACTTTTTTTTTTAATTTAAGGCGCGTCTACATCTATGGTCATTAGCGCCCGGAGCCTCCGGACAGTGTTCTCTCGCTACAGACAACACTGTCCATCATCAAACAGTGAGCTGTAGAGAATTCTAGAAAAAAAAATCTAAGGGTAGCACTGGACTCGAACCCGGGACCTCCGCGTGGGAGTCCAACGCTAACCACATGGCTAATCCCTCCCCTTATAAAATTTTATTATTATTGTTATATATATAAACTAAATAAATCAATAAAAGTATTATATATAGCAAATTGAAATTTATTTTAAACTATTGTTATTGCAGAAAAATCAGAATTAAATTACATCTCAAATATAACAATGTAGACAATATCTGGTATATAAAACTGTAACCAGTAAATGAAAATCTAACCCAAGAAATGTATTTACAATAATTTTTCCTTTTTGAATTTCTTAAACACTATAGTTTAACTTGTGATATACCATCACCAAGTATTAAGGTGATAGGGTTGTCAAGGTTAATAAAGGGCTAGGGAGAGCGGATGGGAAAACCGTATCTCAAGTGTGTGCTGTTTGGAAATTCCAGAAGACCGTTATAGCTGAGGGAGAGGTTGTTGGTATCTGTTCTAAAATTGATAGATAATTTATCTTTCTTGATATGCATCATTTCCAATATATTTCCTCTTTTATTATTATTGTAAATTCATATCTGTGTTCTATGAAATGTTTGGTTGGGTCAGCCGGTTTTTTTTTTTGTATTGCAGTCGTATTTATGTTGGTACAGTCTAATTTTGAAATATTGAGATGTCTGTTATGTGTATATAGCTGGGCATTCTAAACAATTTATTTTATAAATAACAAATAATAAAGTTGTGGGTGTGGAGTCTTTGAGTTTAGCTTTTTTTTTTTTTTTAGAGGATTGGAGTTTGCATGAGCGATGAAAAGGTTATATTTCTTGAAGGGTTTAGCTAATTTTTCTGATAGATCTCCTCTCCATTTAGTACAAAAAATATTATATTAACTATTCATGGCTAATATGACCTACCAAATTCCATATACGCGATCATAGCAACTTACATTATTCTATATCTCTATCCCATATGTAGAGGATCTATGTCTCCAAATATGTCCATTATTTTCTCATTTTGAACTTTTTGATCTCAGTAACATTTTTGAAGTTATTGTATTTACTTGAACAATACTTATTTTTTTACCGTACCATTAACTATCATGAAAATAAATGAAAAAGCATCTCGTTGAAGGCAGTAAATAATAGAATTAATGTATGAAATGATAATGTTATGGGAGCAAAAGCTTTGATAATTGCTTGAGTATAATCAAAACAGGGTCATATATGAATGTAGTGCGCCAATGTCCCTGATAATTAAAGCTAATCAGGGATAATTTCCTGCATTGAGTATATGTCCTATTGTGCCTATTTTCAAGGGATGGGAGGTTAATATCCCACCTATTCAACTGAATATTGTGAAACTAGTCAACATTCTAAATAGAGTACCACTGTTTTGCTTGTTCTACACTGTACCTACAAAATTATATAATGAGAGACAAAATATTGCAATGAGAAAAAGTTGTGTTGTAATTAATTACAATAAGCAAAATTTTTTCTTTTACTAGTGATATCCATGTGTTTTATTAAGATTTTATTTATTTATTTTCTTTAATTTCTCTTCAATCTTTTTCTATACTTCTTTGAAACATATTTCTCATTACAACATTTGCAATATATATATATTGTTACATTGTGCGAGCAATACTGGATGCAGCGTAGATCAATTTTGATAAAAAGGTAAATTTGAGATTGTTTGTATGCCATTTGCTTTGAAGATAAATTGAAGAAACGAATAGTTATGCAAATCACCTAAATGTCATTAGATATTCAGAACATGTCATGTACAAAATCTTCTTTTTATTTTTTATTTTTTTTTTTTCCTAGAACACTTTTTCCCCATATAAAATGCAAATTTATATTGTATTTTATTTTCTTATACTTACAGAGTTATTCCAGTATGAGGAACACGTTTCTTTTCAAGTAGCAATACAAAATTTGGGCGGCACAAATGATAAAGATTATCAGACCACGATTATTGTTACAATTTGGGTGAAATAGTTAACTTAAGAAATCAGGACGAATCAGAAAAAAAAAAAATAAGAGAAAATAAAAATAACAAAAAAAAGCTATTGTTGCATCTAAAAATAGTGCAATCACAATTAATTATCATACAATGGAAATTTGTAATTGGGAAAACTTTAATTTCTTTTCAATTTTAAATCTAGCAAATTTAGCTGTTATTATTGCAGGCCTAACTATACATTTTTCGGAAAATTTGTTTCAACTGAATCTTCTTATGATCTGTGTATAATATGATTCTTTAATTTCTATATCAATTGAACAGGAAGTATTGTTATCATGTCAAATTTTTATGACTGACTTTTCATGAAAAATCAAATTTCATATTTTGAGCTCCATTGAATCATAGTTTTTTTTTTGTTTTTTTTTTTTAAATGAGTGGGGTTGGTGTAGTTTTTCCTGGTGTAAAAAACGGCTCGATTATTTACATTAAATTTGCTTCAAGTTTTCATCTTTTGAGCTAACACTCGATTAGAAACATTTTTTTTTTGGAGGGGAAAGACTTGATTTTAGTTTTTTTCTTTGGAAAAGCTGCACTTTGTTTTTTACTTGCCACTAAACTGCCATTTAACTTTCACGTTTTCTCCACCATCAATGAAATAACATCGGGGACTAAAGAAATATACACACTCACATTGGCTTCGGGCTATTGTATTTGAAATTCTATAATACTCGTATATTGTTCTTGGCATGATTAAGCGCTTACATAAATTTTAACTAGTTTCTAGAAACTGGACAGAACTTTGACTTTGCCCTGTGTAAGCAAGGAAATAAAAAAGAATCTATTAATTTCAGAGCAATAGTGTTATGTCTAATGTAAATTGTATAAAAAAAAAAAAAAAATGCTGAAAAAAAATAACGAGACCAACAACAGAACCTAGACTAGCATTCAAGAGTTACTTCCGGAAGACTTTCTTGATCGTATGCTAAGAATGATATGCACAGGGTTTTTTGGCTCCTGAGTAAGCCTATTATTAGTACTTTAGTTTCTAATATTTAGGCATGATTGACTGATACGAAGTATGTATCAGGGCAGCAAGTTGGAAAAGTGATAGCTGCTTTCTCAGGAGTTCATCACTAAGAGACTCAATCAGGGCTGTAGAATTTGACTCTACTAGTTTATACACCGTTTTAATAAAGCGTTTTAATAGATTTAAATGTCTCTTACTGTGAAATAGTTTTTCTAATAAGGAGTGAGTTTCATTCACTGCCCTTCGCTGAATATCAATTCATCACAATTCAATTATCGAGAGTATGTCAAGAATCGAATGAGAAAAATCGCAAGTGCTGCTTTTAACCGCTACAGTTAATTTTTCGAAATGTGGGAACCCGCACTAAGGAAAGGACTTTGATTCTAATATGGCTCATCGGTTACTTTCGAAACTAGAAATTACCTGCATTGAGACCTCTTTTCTAGGTCAAACCAAGTATAATAGGTCGGGTGCTCGCATGGGTTTTCTTTACACTGAATAACCGATCCTTTGCAGCTTTTCAATTTTACCTTCTCAATACTGGGTCAACACTTTTTGAGATTCTAAAGAATTGATTATAAAAAGCCCACAGTAGGAGGGGAGGCGTTAGCTTAAAATGATTGCTTCAGTTTAGTGGAAATGTTTTTTTTTTGTAAGTTGCGAACAACAAAAAACCAGTAAGGAGAATATCGATTGTTATTTCTATCGAATTCTACAATTATTTACATTTGTTGATTATCTGTACTATTAGAAATAATATCATCATGTAAAGAAAAATTTTATCAAGATATCGCAAGTCTTGACTTGAATAGAGTGAATTATATTTTGCTTGTTACTTTTTTAATCATTTCTAAATATTTAATGAAACTTTTTGGCTTTTTGGAACGATGTTAATTGCTGCATAAGCGCTTAAATTCGAATTTATTAATTTGCTCTAAACTCGTTTGTTCTGCTCTCATTAGTTAAATTAATTAGCGGTAAACCTTAGCAGTAGACGACGTATTCCCAAGTTTAGCAAAAAGCAGTTCGAGATCAAAAGATGACGTTCTGTCCTCTGAGCATCCTATCTGGGAGTACAGGGCAGACGAAAGCCAAAAGGATTCCTCGATTGAATCAGTTGCATCTCTCGAACGTAATGTTGTAGAAGGCAATCCACCAGTAGGTCCTACCAATGTCTGTAGCATATGCAAGCAAAATTTCAAAAATCATAGAGGACTGCAGACTCGTATAGGGAAAAAACACCCAGTTGAAGCGAATGACATAAAAATTAAAAATCTACTGAAGACTCATAGTAAGAGAACGTAGTTCACACGAAAAACCCTCTAGTGACCATGCCTTAAAAGTGATCTAAAACAATGGGCCAACAACTTCATGGGAATCCTGCTGCAGCATGACGTCTTTCAACCCATTGAATTTGAAAGTGCTGTTAACGGATATATTGAGTTTCTCTGAAAGGCGAACAATCTCCTCCCAGGGCCCAAGCATCCCGCGCAAAGGTATTATAAAATGCTGAAAAAAAGGAACAGAAGATTACCTGAGGAGGTACTAGGCAGGTCCGCAAAGATCTAGCAAGGGTGCGAGGGAACGTAGAAAAGGGCTCTACCAATATGAACTTGCGCAATATAATTACTACAATAGGCGGAAGAAAGTAGTGAACTGTATAATGAACGCAGGATGCCCTGAAGCTATGTCCAATTAGAATTGAGAACATAGAACAACATTTCAAGAAAATATTAAACGAGGAAAACAGTGCACAGAAAAGCGACTACGATTTAGGTGCTGGGAATCCGAATATTATGACTGTCAGCCTGCAAGCTGTACACAGGGCTATTAAGTCAACCTCATTGGACAAATCACCAGGACCCGATGGTGCTCGCATTAGAACAATAAAAGTTTTAGACATTGCCCACATTATCAAATATATGATAGAAATATTGCTCAGAACGTCATACGTACCGAAAGCGCTTAGATTGGGTATACAGTCTTGATATGTAAAAATAAGGGACCTGTCTCAGATATTACATCTTGGAAGCCCATAACCTTGTATCCCATCTTGCGACGGATTGCGGAAAGAGTATTGGCGCCGAACTGAGAAGGCAAGTGTCGTTTCATAAAAACCAGAGAGGGTTTATCAGAGGACTCCTCGGTTGCCTCCTCGGTTACCATATTAATGATTGTTTGACGGCATCCTCTAGCACTCGAAAAGGAATAAAAAAGACTGCGCCGGGGCTTTCCTTGACGTAACGGGAGCTTTCGACAATGTCGGTCACCCTTGAAGGGATGCATCTCTTCTTACCGGTAATAAGATTAGGATTTCTACCGGGATTAAAAAGACAAATCAGATCCCCGTCCAGAGAGGCGTCCCTCAGGGAGGACCACTTTCGCTCTCTCTCTTTAACACGGCTATTGACCATTTGTTCAAAGAAATATGCGACTGCCAGATAGCCGATCAAGTCGGCTACAAACTTAAAGAGGATCCAAGTGGAATTATTGTTACTGGTTTTGCGGACAATATAGCCGTAACAACCAATAGTGTCAGGGGTGCCGAAAGGGTGATAGACTTGTTGCAAAGGCTACTAAGCGAAATCGGCCTCAATTTTAAACTCACGAAAAGTATGGCAATAATAGTTAAGAATGGTGACCTTAAAAAAGAAAAACTGTTGCTGGAAAATGGTGACGTCATCGAGTTCATTGACAGTAACGAGACGATTAAGTATCTGGGATGTACCTTCTCGAGTGAAGTGGAGGTTAATAAAGACGCAATAAAAATAACTCAACGAAAACATGAGTAAGCTTACCACGTCTAACCTTCTAGCTGAATTTATTCCTAACAATAGCGTACTCTTTCCAAACTGCTCCGCTTATAAAGCTGAGTCCACGCTGCTGG
Organism: Triatoma infestans; assembly: GCA_011037195.1. Taxonomy (NCBI): domain Eukaryota; kingdom Metazoa; phylum Arthropoda; class Insecta; order Hemiptera; family Reduviidae; genus Triatoma; species Triatoma infestans. Next base: position 175,591 of record JAAEAF010000855.1, read on the forward strand.
AAGGAACCGATGTAATAATTAGACGAAGTGCAAAGGCCATGCTTGGCCTTCCAGCAAACACTGCTTCGGCCATGATGTATGCCCAAGGTGGTATCCTGGCCTGGGCCTGCTTCGATGCGAATGGGAGGCGCCTCTACAGCATTGGTCCCTTGTTCTGAAGTTGGCTAACGTCCAGGATAGGCATTTCTGGCAGATCTTCGACTACAAGACAGAAGCGAAGGAACGTTGGCGCTGCGAATGGAGGATTTGGATGAGTTGCCAAACATAAGGAATATAAGGCGGGAATTGAGAGAGAATTCTTTCGAAGCTGGACTAGCTGCAAATGGAAGGGTGTTGGAGTTTGCCATATCCTAAGGATAACCCAAAGGTAAATAGGTTTATTTGTGATAAAAAAAACCCTGTCTGCCTCTGAATTGACGAACATACAAATTATGCCCCTCTTCGTGCTGTTCCTGTAGTCGGCGGACATTCTGCGGGAGCTGTTGGGCCCCTCTGTCGCAGATGCGGCAGAAAGCCTGAAACACTAGCCCATATGCTTGGTATATGTCCGAATAACATGCACCTAATAACCGACGCCATCACAGAGTGAAGCACGCTATTATTGATTTGCTGCATCAACGGGGCTTTATGAGCTTTAAGGAAGTTTGTGCCATCGATACGGACGGTTCAGTCAGGTATGCCGACATCGTGACCTTCCAGGAAAACAGTGGCATTGCTTTTGTATTGGACCCAACAATCAGATACGAAAGTAATGCTTCCAATCAAGCGGAGAAGATCCACGAGGAGAAGAGCAAAATCTAGGAGAAGTGTATTCCCCATTTCAAAGAAAAATTTAGAGACCAATTTGCCAGACAGGGCCTATAGGGTGCAGGGCCTGTTTGGCTCGAGAGGTGTCATCCCAACGGAGATGTCCGACTTTTTGGGCAGCGTTGGCATCAGCCTCGATGACTTGCTTCCGATTGTGGAGGGCGTTATTGTTGACTCCCTGGGCATAATATCCTAGCACTTGCACGGTTGAAAATGTTTCACATGTTTCAGTATGGTTTTGCTTTTAAACATCCTGACTAGTTTCAGTCAACCATGAGGTACCTGAAATTATTGTACGCTGTGTCATCTAGCAACTCCACGTTGAACAGCCTTGCTTCATTGAAGTATTTCTCTCTTCATTTTGCCTATTTTCTCCTGCAAAAAGATTTTTTGTAAGTTTTTTACCATACATGGACACTTGAAAATTGCTTTTCCCCATATTAAAGACAGAAAATTATTCAGAGATGTTTTATAAACGTAGAATGCACACCTGTTGACCATTAGAATGAACATATTTTGTATACAAATATAAATTCAAGCTAAGAATTTTTTTAATTTTTTTTTATTTAAATAATTTTTCCTTATTTCAAACTACTGTGAAATGAATTTAATTTAATTAAGATGTTTCAAATATTTATCATTTTTATATATTCTTTTTTATTATTAAATAAAATTAATAAACTTGTATAATTCTGAATAAATTCTTTGAACGCCAAGCATTTGCTAAAAAATTTCCTGGAACTGAAGTTGTTCAGAATATTATTGTCAACGAAGAAAATAAAATATTTTCAATTTTCCTTTTCATATTTCATTAGTGTTTGTTTTACGTGAAACAGGTTTAACAAAAAAAAAAAAAAAAAAAAAAAAAAATCAAATGGTATGTTAGGATGGTAAGAAAAAGAAATTATTAAAATTCGTTCAGATCATGATTGACTAGAATGAAGTGTATTTTGCTTGGTATGCGATGTTAAAATTTATTAAAGATGAGTTGAGTAGACATTTGAGAAAGTATTTTACTAATGACACGCAAAATAATTAATATAAATATTCGAATGAAAAAAATTCTTTGGGACTTGTGGGAGAGAACAGAAAGTTTGAGACATACTATCGGAGCGATATGGTGAGGCTGTTGGTCGTGATGATAGCTTTCTTCCTGGTATCGCCTTTTTCCCGAGGGAAGGGATTAGCTCCGACATAGCGCGCTTGATTCCTACGCGGACATGACGGGTTCGAGTTCAGTAGTGCTGCCCTACTAGGCTACTGTCCGGAGATGGATAATGCTTTACAGTCCAGTTATTGTACATTGTGATGTCCGACCGTGTGTAACAAGAAGTCACTGTCTGGAGGCTGGCAGTGTATGAAAATGATCCAGGAGCCAATGGACCATAGATAAATGTTGACAAAAAAAAAAAAAAAAAAATTGATTTGATTTTGTGGTGGGAAGTTTGGGCAGAGTACCAAAGAGTCCCATGTTGATAAAACTGTAAATATGTGCCAATGACTATAATGCGATGGTTTTGGGTAGGTCTTGGACGTAATGTCGTGATAACTTGATATTGAAATATTTTTCCAGCTGATCAATACGTGGGAAGAATATAAATTATAATTTTTCACCATTATGGCGTCGCAACAGCCCTTGAGCCCTTGAAGGACCAAGGATTGCCAGACGGCGATTTGTATTAAGCACGCCGCGGTTCTCTCGCCGTTTTAGTTCTGGCCTTTCCTACTTAGGTGCGCTACTGACTGTAGCTTCCTAGGCCGGGTCAACACCAACTTTGTCACACGGGAATAGAACCCTGAATTCTCGCACCAAAGACCAATAAGTGAGGACTTACACCATAATAACACAGTTTGTATAACAAAATTTGTGCAACTATTTTATTGAATATGTAATTTTATCTATGGATTAGTTTTTTGCTGTCTTTTTTAACAACCTTTTATTAGTCTTTTTAGACTTTTTTTATTAGTTATATTTATTTATATTTATTTTATGCAAGAAGGTTGATGAATGAGAAAGTTGCAGTTTCTTGCCTTTTATTCTGTTGTTTTGTTGCTAATGTTAATTTATTATCAAATCATTCCGATAGAGAAGTGGAATAAATATTTATTTTCTTCAGGGTTTTGTATCCCAAGGGTATCCAGTCCTAATAACAGAATGTATCATAAGCTAACTCCCACAACTAACATTCACAACTAAACGAAGGCCTTCCAAAGTATTTGATATGTGCTTTCTACTTCGGTTTACACTACACACACATACTCCCCCACACACACCGTATATGTCTCTTTTTAGCCGCACTGACGTCCATCTCTTTGTACAAGATCGCCAAACATGCCCCTCACATTCCGTTATTATTGGCCCTACCATTCTTTGTTTCTCCTATGTTTTTCCCACGGGAGGGTGGAAGAAAGTCAGATCGGCCTAAAATTTAGTGTTGAAATATGATCATTCAGTCCATTTATACCCCAAGTTAATATAATACCGGAAATAGATTTAATTACATTATTATAATATTTCCTTTTTATTTGCTAAGTTTCTCTTTCTTTTTACTTTCTTTTATTTACTAAATACAATGATACTGAAGGAATATCTTGGATTTCTGATTTGCACTTTTCAGATTAAATGGGCTAAAATATGAGATTATTTTATTAATTTCTAACTAATTTATAAAAATGCTGTAAAATGCAAAATTGTAAAAAGCTAAAATATAAAATGTGAAAATGCTATATAGCATGAATAATTGTTAAAAAATATAGTTCATATACATTTATCTATTGTAATAATCAAATCTAACCAGTCTGTTGACTATGATCCTCTAAAATTTTTGGTGGATTGACAAGAAAAAGTTCGAAGATGAGGCGAAACATGTATTAAAAAGTGTATTTCTTCCGCTGGACTTTATTTATGTAATTAGACTAGGTTAATGGTAATGCCAATAATGGTAAGAATGGTAAAGCCAATAATAATGGAATGTGAGAGGCATGTTAGGCGATCTTGTTGTACATTGAGATGGACGCCAGTGCAGATAGTCATTATTGCTGGTTGTGATTACACTTACATAAGCAACTCTGACTCACATTTCTATACCGTTTTTTGGTAGTGTATTGTATTTACTCTCCATGAAAACATTAAATTAAACCTTCTGTCTATAACATACTTTAATTTATAATTGTTTAGGTCAGGTGGGGGGGGGGGGTTACAATTGGTCCATTAATTGAAAAAACTGAAGGCACAAATATCAGAATTTAGAAAGGTAAGTTGTTCTTCGATTAGAAGTGCATTTGGTAATTTTGGTTTCCTACAATTTCTTTAAGTTTGCAAGACGGTTCTGCAGGCCTTTCTGTAACAGAATCACTGAAGTATATTGCTGATTCATCTACATTAGTTACGTAGAGTTATCCGAAAGAGAAAGGAAAAGGCAAATAAACGGTAGGGCAGAACAATCTTGGTGTGAATAATTATTGTAAATTACTAATTTTGATTATAAGTATTATTTTATTTTGAGCATGACAAATTGTTTTTATTAATTATTAGTTTCCCTTACTAATAATAGCAAGAGGAAGTATTACGATCATGCCAGATATTCAAAATTAAGTTTTCATCGGCAATACACGTTTTGTAGAGGTTTATAGAAAATGGTCTGAATGTGTGGATGTGTGTGAAAAGAATTTGTTCAAAATGTTGCAGGAAGCTGAAATGTGATTGGTGTTATGTGATGTATGTTTGTAGTAGTTGGTGTAGCACGAGCGGTTTAGTAAAAGGGCTTGTGAGTATATATGTTTATGAGAGAAGTATTAGTAATAATCAAGGGAGCACCACTGTTTTTAAAATAATTGTGTTATTCTCTAAAAGAATTTAATCTTTACAATATCACAATAATCAGTTTATAAGTATGCTGGATTGATTTAACTCATACTGCCACTGATTCTAAGAGAGCGAAAAACAAGTGTTGTGGCTTGAGTGTCTGTTCAGACTGTCTTGAAGGAATATCTTCTAATTGTTCGTTCAAATCTTCCTCTTTGAGAAGAAGGGGTAGACAATGCTATCAAGTTCATGAACTCTAAAAGACAATAGTGATCTTCTACCTGTGTGTACCCTTTTTTGGCAACGAGGTTGCATTTTCTTCATAATTTTGATTATTTCAAATAAAAGATATTTTTATATTTCTGGCATCTATCACAAAGCACAATCTTGGTATTCCATTTAGGTGCTACCACCGCATCAGGCACGAAGATTTCAGGCATAAGCCATTATTAACTCGAAGTGCCACGTTATTGAATGGTTTTTTTTACAGTTTATTATGATTTTCTCGGAATCGGCTCGGCTCCAACAATTTTCTGTAAAGTTGGTATATCATCTACACCTACGAGAAACTAGATTTTGATTCACTGAGCTTTTGTGTAGATTTCTATCATTATAGTACTCTTTTATTACTTTGTAGACTTTGCCACCACACATTAAGGTGGGGTCCATTAAGGACAATAAAATGAATATCTTATTCAATATCCTTATTTCTCAATAGTAGAATTAAAACTGTATTTTTTCTTTATAGCTCACTTTAATTGTATAAAACAGTAAATAGTAGGTTGGAAATAACTTTTTTATAAGAAATTTTTATTTCACAATTTGATAGTTTATAAAATACTTAGGAAGGGAAGGGAGTAGCTGAGTGGTTAGCGTACTGGATGGACTCCCACGCTCCTAGTTCCGGGTTCGGGTCCAGCTGTGCTGCCCTTATATTTTTTCTTCCTAGGCATTCTGTCCGGTGATGGACAGTGTTGTCTAAAAAAATACCTAGGAAGGAAAATTAGTAAAAAAATTCTAAACTAGATTTTTCTTAGAAATAATTAGGTATAAGTAATAACCATTTACAGTGTAGAAGTGAAGGTCTAATCAAATGTGGGCGTGTCAACATCAATCCAAATTTCTGATTGGCCTAACATACACCCACATTTCACACCTTGTACACTTTGATTGATTAATTACTTAGAGCTGTTTACTTTTTGAAAAAATAATTTACAATATTTTCACTGATTTTCCCATCCTCGGTATTTTATAAATTATCAAATTGTGCAATAAAAATTTTTTATAAAAAAAATGCAAAATATAAAGTTATTTTTATCATAATATTTACTGTTTTGTATTATTAATAAAAAAATTTAAAAAATTTCAGAATTTTCGTTCCATTGTTGAATAATAAGGCAATAGAGAATTTTGCTGAAATGCAAGATCCGCCATTTTGTATTTGGCCGTTTATAATACTAGTGGGACAAAATAAAATTGATGTTAAACATCCACAAAAAGATTTCTTAGACCAGCATTTTTTAGCTATTTTATATTACCCTTAATTTTATGTATGTGGCGCAGTCCATTGAAGAGAGAAATAGAAAGAGTACTGTGAAGATGAAAATCTAGTCATGAGCTCAATCAAAATCTAGTTTCTTGCAACACATAAAAAAAGAAATCAAACTAATTATTAGAGCAATTAAACAAATAAATTATAATAAGTAGTAGCGTTATATATTAGAGTTTGAAAAACTAGAGAGAGACTGTGCAACTATTTGAAATGGAGTAAGAAAAAGTCACGAGCCAGTGTTTCACACCAGACTTTTTATATTTGTTTGTTGTATTTTTGCCAGTTTGATTCAATTGTAAAAATAAACTAACTTCATCTTCTGTTTACTAATCTAAAATGATGGATGTTGGATTGGTTTGCTAAAGTTTAATCTTGCATCTATCTAGAGAAGAAATTTGCCAACCAATGAATGTTAGAGCCTGTCTTAGTAGTACTTCAGTTTTGTGAACGAATGGTAAGCAGGTAAGGAGAGAGGTAATCCGATCAGAGAGGCAATGTCCTGAACAGATGTTTCCTACTACCTTCGCTACCTAGTAGACAGGAATTATTTCCGTTATGGGGACAAGATGGCTAACGAGGCTGTTCCGTTCTGATGCCGCTCTTCCGGCCGTTTAACAGGAGTCTGTGGTGAACTGGATGATGTTGGAAGAGACAGACAGGGAAAGGAGGAGTAATACAGCTCAGTTAAGAGTTTAGAAGAGCTGGTGGATAGAGAAAGCAATGAACAAGAGACGTGAACTTGTTAGGAGGGCAGTTATAGGGTAGGGTCGTTGGGCTGAACTATTTACAAAAGTTTTCATACTTGCTACACTCGAACCACTTAATATCTAAACAACCAAAGTGGGTCACAGATCACCAACTATTGTAAAGATAAACTAAGTTTCCACACTTGAAAATAATCTTATAATAGATTAAACACTTGTCTCAATTAATTCTAAAACAATAGAATCAATTAGTTGACTTTTTTGTTATATTTGATTTGTGATTGCTACCAACATTTGTTTTATGAAATTGGGGGTAAATTAACCTTAAATTTACGTTACTGATACCTATACGTTGGTATAGCCCACCTGAAGGTGAAATCTAATCTGCTGTTGATAAGAGGAATGATGCAATTTATTATATGCTCATTTAGATTTAAGAAATTATAAATCCAATTCATACCTATCATAATGTTCATTTTGAGATGGAATTTTCAATACATCCCTGGAATAGAGTTATTTATTATTATTCACAAAAGTGGAGGGCAAACCCTACGCTATCCAAAGCCTCCCAGGGCCCATATAGCTACCCTTAAAGAATAACAACCACTGGGACTAGAACGAAAATCCAGGCCCAGGTTTAAACCATCTAAGTTTCCCCACAGACCGAACAAATCGGACCAAAACGTTAAAACGACACAGCTTAAGATCCTCTACCGATATCCTATTCCGGCCGAAGGTCCTAAACCTAATCTCCTCACAACCGAAACAATTCGTCATCAGATGTATGGGTGTTTCCTCCTCAGTCTCACAAACTCTACAAAAGGGGTCAGGCATGAGTCCCATTGTATAGAGATGTCTCCTTAAACCACAATGCCCACGAGGAATCCAACCAGATGCCTGAGGGAGGTCCGTGAAAGGCATCGGACCCCGCTACTCAAAGCTCCGTCCGGACTCCCAATGAGCATTTTAGACTGCCGACAACCCACTGCACTCATTCATAAGGATGAGCGCTATGAGGTCATCCACGTCTGAAAGCCCGACAAACATGTGCCAGAAGACACACCAACAGCAGGCTCTGGACCAATGAAAGGGAGAGAGGCACCTAGTTTGGCAAACCTATCCGCCTCCTCCTAGAATAGAGTTTCTTTAACCATTATATTAGCTACTTACCCTGAAGAAAAGCTGTACTTACCGTTAAGTGCACTTAATTAGTTTAAATGTATACATCAATATTTCTTGAATTCTTGATTTTTTTTAACTAAATCTAATAAATTGTTTTAACTTAATACTAACTGTGTGACCTAAAAGTTCAAGAAGTCCTAGTACTAACAACGATTTTTTTTTTTAATGGAAAAGTGCGGCCTTAAACATTTTGTTTCGTAACTATCAGTCAGTTGCTAAATTTTGCTTCTCGTCTTGATATATTATAAGTCAGCTTTCTTGGAGTTTTGTCCGGGAAATACTTGTGGTTGATGAGTTTGACCTTAAGTTTCTGTAATTTATTGACCTTAAGTGCCATAGAATTAAAGTAGTATTGTCCAGGTTAAATTTAATCTAATCTAGAAATTCGGGGCCTCCTAGGAGCTTCAGCTCTTAGACCTCAGCTCTTAGCACCCCCGCAGAGACGCCTCACATCAGCCGTGTATCATTGAAAAACACCAGCGCTGAGGGGAGTAAAAATTTCTGATCCCGCCTTCGAATCCAAATTGTGGACGCCAAATTTCAGGAATCGTCTGCGAGCATAGTGCACGCACTCGCCAAGAAGGTGAAACGGTGTCTCATCCTTTTGTCCACATTTCCTGCAAAGTGGGTCCTCACATATTATGCATATGTTTCCTTAAAAGATAATACCCTGTAACTAGGGCTTGTGCGAGACTTTGAGGGGCCTTCCAGGAAAATCTTAGAGTGCCTCAGCCCCGCATTATTTTTTCAATATATTGTATGTTTGATTGTCACCCATTTTTCAATAGCCCCGCGGGCAGTTCTTTACGAGATGCCGCAGAAAGGCTCCGGACCAATGGGCGTTTGTGAGGCGCCCGCCTTCGCCAGTCTGTTGGCCTCTTCCTTGCCTTCAATGCCTTTATGTATCGGCACCCAACCCAGCCGAAGGCTGTTGTGGTTTGCCGGAGATTCCAGCTGTTCGCGGCATTCCTTAACAATGCTCAACCTGATGCAGTTCGCCTCTAAAGCTTTTAGTGCAGCGCCTAGGTGTTAGCGCTAGGTGATTCTTCTGCCCGTTACGATTTCATTTTTACTCCTGTTTAAGCCAGAGTGGTCGTTAGCGTCCACATGTGAAGTTGTCACCCTGAATTTTGATTCAAATAGATACATCGGGTCCAGGTTAAATAATTGGAGCCATTCCAATAGTTAGGCTAGATTTTTCTTGGATATTGGGGCGTATCTAGATGTACTGATTTAATCAATTAAAATATGGATTTTAGGAATTGTGCATTGGCACTCCATGTATTGTATTTTGAAGTTATACTGATTTTCAAAGAAGTAAATAAAATGTTCAAATTGTGTAGTGTTAAAAATGAACCACCATTCCATTCCTACTTCTACTTATGCCCCTCAAAACTTCAAACCAAGCAGCTGAGGAAAGTTGTTTTTTAATAGCTACGAATAGAGGCTGATCTTACTTCAAATATAAAATTTTTAATATTAATATTTTTGTTACTACGCCTATTTATTAATTATATTGTGTTATTATGTAGTAATATGTTTATAATTAATATGTTTATAATTAAATGTCTCTCTCAAGTCAACTTAATGCTTTTATTTCACCTGATTGTTTGTGTATGTTTTCCCAACAATCGTCCTGCCAGAACAACTACAATAATCGTTTCGCAAGCTATGAAACTATGCGTAAAATAATTTGAAGAAGGCAGTGTTGAATGGTTCCTCCTAAGCAAATATCCCTTATGATTTGTAGACTTTTCCATATTGTCATTCATTATTGTCGGATTTTCAAAAATGGATTTAGACACCTGAATTACTAAAATCAAGCGTATATTACACGCAATTACGAAATCATTCTTTTTGTTTTTATCTTGTTTAGAGAATATTCGAGAGAGATGCTTGGATGCATATAAAAAGGATCTTTAAAAGTGTTTTCATTTTAAATTAGATTAATCCTAATAAGACAATTCTGGATTTCTTTTTTTTTTTTTTAATTATTCATATAAAATACTTCAAATTTTTTTCCCAAAAAATTTTCAAGGATACGATCACGCTTGATAAGCGCACAACATCTCGTATGGTGTGAGAATTCAGGGTTTGATTCCCTTGGGGATAAAGATGGTTGATCCAGCATCATTGGAAAAAGTGGGGGAATTACAGTTAATAGCAAAAGCCAGAATTAACAGCGGTGTGGGAACTGCGGCGTGCTTATCACAACACTGCCGCAATAAACAATAGCCGTACGGCAAGCCTTTTGGCCCTTCATGGTCCTCGCTAAAGGTTTTTTTTTTTGAGGTCATCGATATTTTGCCCACTTGGTTCTTTAGCAAAGTTTTTGTTTAGTTAGACTTTACATAAGACAACCTGTAGAACTCCCATTGGAATTTAGATGAGGCGGCTCTGGCTTCCAATTAAATTTTAACGATTGCGTTTTTCACTTACTAATTCTAATTGAATAATTCTTTGTCCTTAGATAAATATCTTTTCAACCTTAATGTTTGCCCATTGATAAATTGTATCTGTTGTATTTATCTTTACATTATAACAAAACACATAATCATAGCACCTTCCTCGTGCATACGTTTCACCTTACCTACACTTAATAGATCTAATTGTGAACAAATGATTTTTAATTAAATTTGCCATATCCAAAATCAGCAGAGTGTAATATTTAATTTTGTGATTCTATCAAATATTCTATTATTTTCTGCAAATATTTGGATGAATAAACAATCCATATAATGGCTAGTTATAATACAGTATTTTCTGTAAATATTTTTGCCTAATAATAGAAGCTTAAAAATTATTATTATTATTATTATTATAAATTATTTATGCAAATTGTTGTAATTTGTTTGCTAAATTCCGTGCATTTTATTATGCTTTGATAATTTCTTTTCTTAAATTTCCCCTGGCTAAATGGCTATAGAATTAATTATGTATTAATTATTACTTTAAATTACAGTATTTGGGATTATGTAACCAATTTGCCAAAAGAAAGTCAAATAGAACAGACAGACAGTAAATATTTTATTAAAAGTCACTCTCTCTTCCCCCTCCTTTTTTTTTATAACCTGTCACATAATATAATGCGACCAAATATCTCAACATGTCTCACTCAGATATCAACTATATATCGTCACTGTCAAGTTCAAGATTTCCCAGTTATGCATTTTGTAATAATGTTTGACATTTAATTTATAATTCATATATTTCTCTTTATTACAATTAGGTTAGTATTGTTGATGATGATTATTATTTTAATCCATTTTGCTATATCTTACTGCTGTAAGAGGAAATATTGTACTCGTGTCAAATTTCCGCAATTGACTTTTTACCGGAAATGCACGTTTTGTGATCCATTGATCATGTTTTTATCTGAGTCAGTGTAACCAAATATTTAAAAAAACAGAAAAAATCGGAGAAATCTTGAAACTTTATACATACTTTATTTGACATGAAGGATACGGTCAAAATTCATTAATTGGCAGTGCAAATTTAATAATCTGAAATTTTTTTTTTATCTTCAGTTTCTCTCGATTTTCTTTAAATTTCTCATATTATTTTTACATATAAATGCCTATCACTTTTATTTGAAACATTTTACCAAGGAAATGGATTTTTGGATTTTCGGGGAATTCTATCGAACGTTGAACTATCCCCTCTAAAGGCGGCGGCTGATTTGGAACAAAACATTGTAACACGAACAGAACGTCCGAGAGTGTCGTTTTTTTTTTTTTGTTTTTTTTTTTTTTTGTGAATCCCTTTTTGTCCGAATGTCGGACCGGGAACAATGTTCGTTGTGAGCGCACTCCTCACATTCATCCAATATGTATTCAAATTCATCCGGGATTTATGCAATTTGCCATAAATCTTGTACACCAGTGTTCTAAACAACATGGGTGCGTACGTTATAATGGAGTGGTTCCAAGAAAAAAATCTCCACAACAATCGACGCATAGTTTAGGAGGAAATGAAGATTCCAGTGATAGTTAAACAGCAATGACACTTCCAATCTAGCTCGTACAAGCACACTTTTACATCCATCAAGATCTAGCTCGCTAGCTCCGGACGGGGGTCCGGGACAAGCATTAGTGAGACGTTGCTGAGTTTTTTACGGAGCGCTCTCAGGCACCTGGTTGGATCTCTTACTGGACATTGTGGTTTAAGAAACATCTCTACATAATGGGGCTCATAATGGATCCATTTTGTAGAGTCTGTGAGACAGAGGAGGAGACACCCATCCATCTTATGACTGATTGCTTGGGTTGTGAGGAAATTAGGTTCACGACCTTTGGTCGGAATAGAATGTCTGTGGAAGAGCTTAGGCTATTTCCGCTTAAGGTTATGTCCGATCTATTCGGACTGCGGTGAATCTTAGATGGATTAGATCCGGGTCTGGATCTAATTTTTTGTTATAGACCCAGCTTGTTGTGGTTTTTCTTGGGGTAGCTATATGGGCTCGGTGAGGCTTTGGATAGCGTAGGGTTTCCCTCCCCACAGACAAATAATAGCTCGCTAGATGAACGCACCCAGGAGGAACAGGAGGCAAGCCTAGAGAAAAAAGTCTATTTCTAGAGGAATATTCTGACTTAATTCATTAACGATAGCGACAAAAGTACCTGTAATTCAATAAACTTTCTTTACCATTTATATTCTGTTTCAATTCTGCCGTAATAGCTTCACTGACTTCGCTTAACTATAACACCTATTCGTTGTCTTGATATTTCAAAAAAAAAAAAATTGTAACTTAGTAAAAGAGTCGCCAGAAGCGTCAAAATGCAATGTAACTGCCAACCTCTCCGTGAATGATATAGCTTTTCTGAAAGTGAAGCCTTATTTCACTATTCGGGGAGCAGTTAAATTTAGCAGATATTCAAAATCCATGGAAAACATTCTAACGAAAGTTTAGTATTGCCTACTGATTTCCTGATTTTTTTTTTATTTTTTTAAGATATTCATCAATGTCGCTCCACTTCTTTCTCCGAACAAATTTGTGTTTGTCATCATTGCTTTTGTCTTCTTTTTATTTTTTAGCGTTATATAATTGTATATCATTACAATGAACGCAGTACTCGCAACTTCTAGGTCCGACATCTCTGAATTGACTGACAGAAAAGTGGAGCACTGTTGAGCCAAGCATTCATAGCGAGCATTCGTGCTTTCATGTTTTTTGAATTGCTGTTGTAATGCTCGGCACGAGCATACCTAGCATTACATTACAATGTTTCATTACAAGTCAGTCGCCGCCTTAAAATGCCACTTGTCCTACAATGTATGGTTGCACTATACACTACCTTACCTACCTTAATACTTTCAAATCATTGCTGGATTTTGCAATAAATCAAATACAGAATAGATTTCTCAGTTTGGAATTTGCTTGAAAGCGTTGTTCTTTAAATTTTAAAGTTAATTTGACGTATATAAACATATTACTTTTATTTCAACTGTACGGGAAACTAATTTGAGGTGTTTTTGGCGAATCTGAAACATTAGTTCCAACCTTCACGCCAACCTCCAACAATTACCACCAACTGCAACTATATTTACTAGGGCAAGGTGAAAAGTTGGAGGGAAATTAAGCGTGTTGTGTGTTTTAGACAGAATGAATAAACTTGAGTACCGTTTCATTATAAAATTCTTCATTTTGGATGATTTATCGCCTACAGAAATTTATCCAAAGTTGGTGAAAATATATAAGGAATCTGCAACTCCGTTATCGACAGTAAAAAAAAAAGGGCAGCTGAGTTTAAACATGGTCGTACATCTTTTGAACTGATCCACGGCCAAAAACTGCAACTACCGAAGAAAATATCGAGAAGATACACAATATGGTTTCTAGATTGCTCGACGATTAAAGGGATATGAGATAGCTTAGGCTGTAGTCATCTCAGAAGAAAGGGTACGGCATATTTTACACGAAGGACTCATATGAGAAGGAAATAAGGAATCACGGGAATGAGGGATCACAAAGAAATGAGAATGCGAGATTCTCAGTAATATTTGTGCCATTTTAAGAAGAATCCAACCGATTCTCTGCACCGATTTGTTGCGATGAGTAAAATGTGGGTTCACTACTTTACATCTGAGTAAACAATAGTCGAAGTAGCGGATAGAAGCCGATAGTTCTGCACCGAAGAAAGCAATGACAATTGCATTGGCTGGAAAGTTTATGGCTAGTGTTTCTTGGGGATTCCAAAGGGATTCTTTTAATTGACTAAAATTGTCTTTCACAAGGACAATGCACCCGCGCCTACAAAGGCGCTTTAGCCAATGGGAAAATTGAGGGATTTGAAGTATGAATTGTTGGAAGAACCTCATTGTTTTACAGAATTGGCTTGCTCTGACTTTGGTCTATTCCCACACCTTAAGAATTTGTGGTTGGAAAACGTTTTGTGTCAAATGATGAGGTGATAAGAGCGGTAAATGGATATTTTGAAGATCTTCCCCAGAATCGCCCTTCAGTGATGGAATCCAGTCATTGGGAGATACGTTGGGCTCAAAGTGTATTGAGCTAAAAGGAGACAACGTTGCGAAATAAATGCATTATTAAAATAAAAGAAAAACTTATTTTCTCTACTAGACGGAGAACTTTACACCTTTCCCATATGTTAGTGTAACTAAAAAAGTTTCCATTTTGTAATTAACACGTTAGTGTTTCACACCAGATTTTTTTCTGAGCTCCCTCACCATTATAGAAATCTCACACCACTTTCTTTTAAACCTTTTAATACAATTATATATTATAAATGAGATATTTTCTTTTATCTCAAATTTCACATATTTATCCTAACATAAATATAGAAATGATGGAAGATTAAACACCGTCACCTACTTATCTTGGTAGGTAGAGAAGTGATGATTATTTTATGGCTTAGTAGAGCGCTCTAAAACACTGTACATGTATCATTTGAAATTACATGTATCATTTGAAATTAACGCCACAATTTCCGCGTAACTAGACAAAAGAATTATTTACAGAAATATGTTTTTTTTTTTACTTTCTAATCGTGTCAAATTTTCGAAATCGAGTTTTCATGGGATACACCCGTTTGAGGTCCCCTGAGTAAAAAAAAAAGTGGTTTTTAGCAAGTGGTCTGTCTGTATGTATGTGTATGTATGTATGTGAACAGCATAGATCAAAAACGAAAAATGTTGAAACTTGATATTCCATTTAGGTATCACCATGAGATCTGACAGTGGGTCAGCTGTCAAAATTTCTCAATCGGAAATACCACTTTATTAGTTAGTTTTTTAAATATTTTTTTGCAATTTTCCTCCAGGTGGGGTTAGGTTTTCCTCTAAAGTGCTATCTTAATTGATTATACAATTTTATCATTAAAAAAAAAAAATTAATTAGGAATAAATAGATGGCCAAAATTCCGTGTTTCAAGAAAAAATTATAAACCGGAAGTGCGCTTTGACTGAACAGTTTTTTCAGTTTTCGACGAATTTCATTAAATTTGGTACACTAAAATTTAAACTATAAAATTTTTCAATCTCAATTTTGAAAACTGGAGTAAGAGAAAGTTGTGTGAGTGTTTCACACCAGATTTTTTTTTGTAAATAAAAGTAATAAATTTTTATCTGTAAAGATGCTAAGCATCCAAGGTTTAAAAGAAATCTTAATCGTTTCGAGAAAATTACAACAACCACAGAAACCTATGCTAACTATAAAGTCGCACCTTTGATTTTTTCAAATAACAAATTTAACATTATTTCTAACAAAGTACAGTAACAGGTAGTAGAACCGTAGATTGTATTGAAGTTGCTACTCTAGCTTTAAAAGAAAGCTTAGCTACCGTTCCCCCTAGAATCCCCAAAAAATAAATATATGCTTAGATATGCAATTCTGGAAAATATCTAAGATTTTATTCTCGTAGGATGCTTTTTTTTTGTTGATTCTGACCGGTTTCGTATTCTCCTCCATCAATAGGGCTCTTAAAATAATCTTCCTTTATTTTCAAAATATACTAATCTCCGATTTTGTGAGGTTAACTTTAAAAAATGCTTTCGGTTATATACTCGCAAAAGATTCGGGACGGTTGATTTGAGCGTTGACAGTAATGATATCTAACATATGGAACTTACTAATCACACAGTAAATAACTGAAAAAAAATATGGAAAAAATATTCAAAAAAAAAAAAAAATTAAAATAAAACTTATAATACTTGTCTCCTCCTCTGTTAATACTTCTCAGTGAATGATAAAAATCTCATACCTCGATAAATATGGTAATATTTCTTTTTCCGAAATTGAGAAACTGTTGAATAAGAAAGTTACCGGAAGTGTAAAACAAATAACCAAAAGCGATAAAGTTGCGAGGACAACAAGTAACAGCCGGAAGGGTTGTTAGCTATAGTAATAATGTAATATTTGTAGTAGTGAAGTTCGTTATAGTGTTGTGGAAGTCGGAAGTACTAGTATAGGACAGATTGCCGGAGGGCAGCAGAAGAATTCCCTAATGGATTTCTAGATCGAACCGACGACCTGTATTGTTAGTTACGCGCCACCGGAACTATAAGATCTATTTAGACCATAAAAATAATTCAACTTCCCAATGACATAACTAATGCTGAATAAGGAAGGATATACTAGTCACCATCACAGTGTAATTTCCTTTTAGTATTCAAACAAAAAAACATTATCCTTTTAATGAGAATGACGGTTAAGTGAAAACAAATTTTCTTAACAATCAATATCGAGTGCTGTTGAAGAAACATTAATTGTCTTTTCTAGTGTATCATTAAATTATATCAATTTTGGTCAATACTTAATCAACTAAAATAATAATAGTAATTGTTAGTTAATTTGTTAAGATTTAATAAGGAAAATCTAAAGCATCTCTGTTGGATTCGAACCTAGTACCATCGCGTACGAGTCCAGCGCGCTTCAGTGAATAATTCCGTCCCTTAATGGGGGGTGCCTACGTTTTATAGTCATAACTGATGCGATTGAATGCTACCCTTTATTTCTCGCTGTAAAAAGAAGTCGGCTAATATTTTCAAGGGACTTTACCCTTGGCCTACAATTTTATGGGCTTGGGAAAAAAAAAATTAAGAATATCTCACAACCCAAATGTATTTTATTGGGATAATAATAAATTCATCACTAGAAGTAAAGAAAATATGAACCAAAATTAATTGAAATAATAAAAAGTAACAATACTGGGCACAGTTAGCCGGGTAAAATATGTATGTAGTTATAAAAATAACAATCGCTTTTATAGGGCCTAAAATCAAAGCAGGCCAAGCTCACTGATAAATAAACATTACATTTAACGCGATACATAGAACAACTAAAGAAATGGGCTAGATAAACAAATAAAATACATATATTGAAATCATTGTTTTTTTGTAAAAGTATCAAGGGAGCAAGGATCTCCACCTGACCTAACTAATGTTTTTGTTTTTAATTTAAGGCGAGTCAACATCTATGGTCATTGGCGCTTGGAGGCTTTTTAGTGCATTGCCAGTCTCCGGACAGTGTTCTCTCGTTACAGACAACACTGTCCATCACCGGTCAGTGAGCTGTAGGAGCTCCTAGGAAGAAAAACTCCAAAGGTAGATACAATAGCTGGACTCGAACCGGGACCTCCGCGTGGAAGTCCAGTACGTTAGCCACTTAGCTATTCTCCTTCTAGTTGTAGTTATTATTCTTATTTTTGTTACTCTTGGAATTACGAGTTCAACTAGTGAAAGTTAGAAATTAACCAAATAGTAGTTTTGTAACTAATTTCTGCTATAACCACATACAAGCTCTTGAAACTACTTTTTCTCAACTGTTAGTAGTTACAAGTTCCAGCTGCAAATAATTCAGTGGAAAAAATAAAACTGCAAAGGCAACAACAGTTATGTGCATTTGTGGTTGTTTAATATTGCGACTTCATCTCAACTATTGAAACTGTACTTAAAATTCCCAGCTGTCTACTCTGCCCGTAATCCGGTAGATTAAAACTATAAAGAAGTATGGATTGAAATTTTTCAAATCCTAACTCCGCTGTTACATTAATCGGGGACAACAGTGAATGAACCCAAATGGTTGCACTTTCGCTTTTGTTGTGATCTGGCATGGCTCTATTCCCGTGGAGAATCTAATGGTACTGGATTCCATTTGGTTATCTGGAAAGGTGTTTCATTTTTATGCTCTTAGAGTTTTTTCTTCCTAAGATTCTTTATAGCTCACTATCTGGTGATGGGCAGTCCTATAACTAGATCTTTCATAGTGTCATAGATCTTTCCAGTAAATCTAAGGGGCACAATAGATCTTTCCGGTGTACTATATACTAAAAAAATTTGGTTGGTGTTCGAATATCATTGAGCATAAGTATTTGGGATGTTTGTTTGCTTGGCCTCATTTCAAAAATGGAAAATCAAGATGAGCATTATTCGCCATATATGACTGGTGCGTTAACAAACTGCTCATGCTAGAGTTGGTGGGCGAAATTCGGTGGTGGTAATTGCTTTGTTAAAGATGCACCACCAAGCGAAAACTATATTATAACAGATCTAGATTATAGTCTTAATTCATCGAAAACAACAGTTCATGACAATTTGAAGAAGCTGGGCTTCATAAAAAGCTTGATGTTTGGGTGCCACGCGAGTTTAAAGAAATTTATTTAACAGTAGCCCGCTAGGGGTATCTGTTGCTGTATGCAGTTACTTGAGGAGTAGCGACCGCACAAGTCACCACAGCTCAGTACTCCATGCACTTCATCAGAGCAGTATGCAATACACTTACTATGTACACTCTACTTTTTCCAGCCAAGGACAAACATAGTACACAAACTGGGGTCTCCGTCCCTAGGTCAGTTGGCGTAAGCCATGGGAGAAGGACGGGATTAGCTCAGTGGTAGCGCGCTGGGCTAGCCACGCGGATGTCACAGGTTCTAATGAGCCTGCTGCCCTTAGATTTATCTTCTTAGGAGCCTCTTACAACTCACTGTCCGGTAGTGTAGTCTGTAGCTAGAGAACACTGCTTGGAGGTCGGCAGTGCACTGAGAAGGCTTCAGGGGCACAATAGTACTTTCAGGTCGCTGTGCAATAATCCCCTACTGCAATCTACAATTTACTTAATAGTGCATGTGATTTGATTTTGAAACATAATCAAAACGGTCCTGTTTAAAGCGATTGATGACTGGTGATGAACAAAAAAAAATTCATACGGTATCTGTCATATGACAGTTGCAACATGCGTAGAATACGTTTTTACGTTTTTCAACCCCCCCACAAACCGACGCAGATTGCATATTAATGTTGTTTCTGACTGGTTGCGGATTCTAGTTTCGGATTCGGTGTAGAGGAGTTAACTTCAACTTTATGATTTTTTCACGCACTACACTTGTTGATTCAATTTTTCAACTTGAATCAACAAATGTTCGTACATGACAAAAAAGTAAAGTGGATGTTAACTCTCCACACGAATTTGATAAAGCCATACCCCGATGATGGATGAGGATCCGAAACCGGACAGGAATATGAACGCTCTACGATTGATAAAATCCCATAAATTATAGTTGTATTTACAATTACAATTGTATTATATATTTTATATAAATGATAGTAATTGCATTCTGATTTATGGCGAATTAAAGAAAGTCCTTTAGAAGTTCTGCTGTAGGTTGCATACACTATTTGTAAATATTAGTAATTTTAAATAATACTTAACTTGGGTATTTCTCTTTTAACTGAAGTTCAAGAGAAAAGACTATTCAAATTTTTATCAAATCTATCACCTTTTCCTTTCTAAATTATTAAAAGATTTTAATATGGAAATAATACAAAATTTTCCAGTGTCATATATAATTCTTTAACTCCCTCCCTTCAATCATCACTTGTCACCTCTCTCATTGCTGCACTAATTAATATTCCATGGAGGAGAGTGCAGGTGGAAGGACGTGAGACAATTAGCAAGAGACGTGTTATTTTCCAGTACCAACCTGAGTCAACCTTTAGAATGTGACCTTCCTTCGCTGTCGTTCCTACCAAATTAATTGCCACGTTTCTTGGTTAATCAATCATATGAGACTCGGCTAATCTGACACCTTCAGCTACCTACCTACATACACACACGCGCACATTTATCCTCTTTTTTTTTTTGTTATATAACAAATTGTTTAATGTAAAAATTTTGTTTTTTAATTTTCAATAAAACTATTCATTTAAATTTTCAAGTGTTTTTTATTTTTTTTAAATAAATGAATTAAAAGTTGTCTTCATTTTCACACTCCAATTCTTAAACCATTTTATTAGTCTTCCAAATTTCCATTAAACTGGAATTCTTGTTTCGCATTTAATTTTATTATGCATATAAAATTATTGGAGTAGGCATACGGACAAGGGCTAATTTCATATTGTTAATAATATTGCGTTTCATCACATATATCTTGCACTAGTGTTAGTTTACAGTTTAATAATAATAATAATAATACCTAATATAAAAAATTACAAATAATATGAATTTAAATAAAAAGAAAAGTCAAATCTATCAACAAAAAATTATTTTGAACAGCAGTTGTACGTACAGCCGCATAGAAATATTAGGTATTACTTTACTTAGAATAAATTATTTACAAACAAAATCGTAATATGTATAAGAAAATATTTGTTGTACATATTAAGAAAATATATGGTTGCACAATATTCAGATGTATAAATCAAATATAAATTAATCAAAAAATTCCAAAAACATAAGAAAAATAATCTAAAGTGTAACACTAACACAACTTTATCTTATTGCAATTTATTCAGTTTTAATTAACATTATTTTTTCAAGCTTCCAACACTTTCTAAATATTTATGTAGGTGGAATATCAACACTATTATTATTATTATTATTATTATTATTATTATTATTTTTATTATTATTATTATTTATTATGATTATTATTATTATTTTATTATTATTATGGCACTACAGTCCTAAAGGACCCGGGCCTCGTCCACAAGCTTCTGCCATACATCCCTGTCTTTGGCCTTCATTTTCCACCGCCTAACATCCATTGAGGTGCGGTCATCTTGATGATCGTCCAGCCAACGCAAGCGAGGTCTTCCTCTCCGGTTAGCACCACCGGGTCGATCATAGATGAGCCTTTTGGGTAGTCTAACCTCCTCCATTCTCTCCACATGACCTAACCGTCGGAGAGGACCTTTCTTTATAAAGGTTACGATGTCTTCATTCTTGTACAGCTGGTACAATTCTTTATTTTTCCTAATCCTCCACTG
Source organism: Triatoma infestans (assembly GCA_011037195.1). Taxonomy (NCBI): domain Eukaryota; kingdom Metazoa; phylum Arthropoda; class Insecta; order Hemiptera; family Reduviidae; genus Triatoma; species Triatoma infestans. The sequence goes on from JAAEAF010000855.1 coordinate 196,862, forward strand.
GCCGTTCACAAAGCTCGGGCCAAATATCTTTCTTAGGACCTTTCTTTCCCACACCCCAAGCAACCTTTCGCTTTCTTTAGACAGTACCCATGTCTCTCTAGCATACTTACAACTGGTCTTATTATAGTTCTGTATATTAGAACCTTGGCGTCACGTGACAAAACTCTAAAGCGAACAGCCTTCGCTAATGCAAATAAGCATCTGTTGCCAGCAGCTGCTCGTGCTTTAATTTCGGCTTCTACTTCATTTTTGTTCGTCACAACCGCTCCCAAGTATTTGAAACTATCTCCAGTTACGAACTTATGAGCATTAATTTTCACCTTCTCAGGCATCGCAGCTTGGTTCCTGGATGATTTCATGTATATAGTTTTTTCTTCGTTGACTCTCAAGGCAAGAGTCATAGCCTTTCTTTCAAATTCCTCCCTTCCAATGCTGCTTTAGTGCGCCCAGTGATGGGTACATCGTCTGCATACGCGAGGTGTTGGGTCAGTCTATTATAAATAGTACCTTTAGGGTTGGTCCTTATTGCTCTTACTGCCAATTCCAATGCCAGATTAAACAATGCCGGCGCTAGCGGGACTCCCTGCCTCAAACCATTAGTGACAGAGAAACTATCAGAGAGTCATTTTGTACTTTCACCTGGCATTTTGTTTCTTTCAAAGCCATTTCTGCCAGGACTATCAACTTGATTGGGATTCCCAAACCTCTCATGGCTTTCATTAGTTCCATTCTGTGCAAAGAATCATAGGCTTGCTTGAAATCAACGAAAACATTATGCAGGTCTATGTTATATTCATATGCTTTTTCAAACATCTGCCTTACTGAAAATATAAGGTCTGTAGTTGATCGGTTCTTTCTAAAGCCGCACTGGTATTCTCCGATCGTTTTTTCACACCATACGGTTAATCTGTTATTTATTGCTATTGAAAGAACCTTATACAGGGTCGGCAGAAGTGCTGTTCCTCTGTAATTTGCACAATTTAGCTTGTCACCCTTCTTATATATGGAACAGAGAATCACCGTATTCCACTCCTCTGGCATTTCTTCATGCACCCAGATCTGTTGAATGAGATCATGTATGAATTCAATGAGCCTAAATATCAACACTATAATACTCGTAAAACAACACTTTTGAGAGAAGCGTGACCTGTCCACTCACACAACCACCTAGATCAATTATCTAGGCATAAGTTTCAACAAGTTTCAGCATTTCTGTATCCTGTAGTTAAAAATATATACCAGATGGAAGATTCTTCTCGACCGTTGCTTGTGTGAAGGAAAAGGATCGTGAGTTTCGGTCTTTTTTTGAAAAAAAAATAAAAAAAACTTAAATTCTTGTCAACGTTTCGACTAATATATTGTCTTTTTCAAGGCATTAAAAATAAATAAAAATAAAAACTATTAAATAATCTTTAAAACATATCAAAACTTGAAAACTTATGTATAATTTTGTAAAGAAAAAGTTGAGAACACCTCAACTTTTTATTTACAAAATTGTACATAAGTTTTGATATGTTTTAAAGATTATTTAATAGTTTTTATTTTTTTTTATTTTTTATGCCTTGAAAAAGACAATATATTTGTCGAAACTTGGCAAGAATTTAAGTTTTTTTTATTTTTTTTCAAAAAAAGACCGAAACTCACGATCCTTTTCCTTCATATATACCAGAGTTTAAAGAAATCATTGGATCTAGACATATCGCAAAAATACCGTTGAATAAAGTTGCACTTCCGTTCAATTCATGTTCTCCCAAAACCTGAGAGATATTAATATGATTTGTATAATATACTGAAATAAGACTTTAGTGGAAAGCCTAACATCACTTCTCCATTAGAAACCTCTCAAAAAATGAATTTTGAAGAATTAAATGAATTTTTTGGGAGGGAAATAAATTTTTTTCCGAAAAATCTTTCAAATAAAAGTGATAGACCTACAAAAATAATTATATATTATATAAAATGAATATTTATTGAGCCGTTTTCCGAGAAAAGGGAACAAAAAAAAACTGAAAAAGACCAATTAGTAAATTAATTCTTCCGGTTGATTGATTTTGAAGAAATGGTGTACATGCGCTTGCGCAGTGAACGTGTTCTCGTCGTGAATAAATATTTAATTATAAGTTTAGCAGACACGTAACTTATATGTACATGTGCAAAAAAATAGTTATTTATTATGTGACATAATAAGATGCCCGAGTAACTCCCAAATATATTGGGACCGGTTGACCGCGATTGACGTTTTGTCCCACCCTACTTTGGAGTATATATATTCAGCAACATATTGATATGACATTTTTACGTTCATGGCATGGGTGGTGGAACTTCCTAAGAAGTTCGCTAAAAAGGATTTTTTCTGCAAAAAAAAAAGTTTGAAGTAAATGAGAAAGACCATTGTATGCATCCTGGTTTGAGGTAGTGTTTACAAGGTTGATGGTGCAGGTGTTGTTAGCAATGTGTACGATAGAATTGGGCATGTAGAGACCTGTAGGTAAAGAATTGTGTTGTGTATGAAGAATTTGTGTGTCGAGAGGAATTTTCGTATATAGTGTGTGTTTGTATTATATGTGCGCGAGGTGGCACTACAATTTTGTGGCGTAGCTGCAGAGCTTTTGGTAAAGGTAGTTGTTGAATCGAATTGATTTGATGCGTTTGAGCACTATTTGAAAATGGAATGTTGAATTTATTGAGTGTCAGTGTGCGTGTGCATAAATTAATACTTGCCCTATTTAATGTAAGGACTTCTCTACCAGGTATTAATGGGAAATTGCCTTTTAATTGCGAAAGTATGAATTCGCCAGAAAAATTGGAATTTTCAACATTGTCCGCATGCAAATGAAGGGACGTGATGCTATAATTAGGTATTACCTAGTTACTCAGGGATTTTAAAATAATGTTGGAATGTTGAAGGTTCTTATTTCGACAAACACTGGAATCCACCGGGCTGTGACTAGCTCCAGTGTCTACAAGGGCATGAATAAATTTTTTGCCAATTCTCAAATTTATAACCAATTGTCAGAATTGGTGAAAGCAGGTATGAGAGCCATGGTCATAATATCAGCCGTTCGTGGGAGCGGCTGTGGGCTTAACCGTTTTTTGGCTGCATTTGGAAACAATTACGAGCCGTATGTCCAAATTTTGAACAAAATTGGCAAGTGGGTCTATTTTGAAGGTTATTACTAGTTTCGTTATAATTACTATTATTCTGATTATATTGGCGTCTACCCAGGATAAGGTTAAATCGTGAATTTATTGAATTATTAACTCGACCATTATTATTGTTACTATAATATTGATTATTATTATTATAGCGATCATTACTATTAAACTCTCGGTGATTAAAATTTTTAGGAATATTAAAATTCTTAAACATTTTGCCAAAGTTAGTAGGAGGTTTTGGTCGAAATTTGTTTGTGCGGTCCACGTCAAAATGTGGACCGGAACAATGGCTGCAGGCCCTATTCTTTTAATACATTAAAAACTCTTCGAGTGGTCGTAGGTTTTATTGGTGGTTTCTGATTTTTATTTGGATGCGGGCATTCTGCATGGAAATGCATTTGTCCGCAGAAACGATATGGAGACGGGGGCGTGCGAGGATTAGAAGTATTCGAAGTGACAGCGAAAACTGTAGGGTTTGTTTCCGAAGCCTGCACTTCTTTTAGGGCATTGGCATAAGAAAGTACTTCGTCTAATTTTTGAGGTAGCTTTGTTCGTGCCTCATCACGAAGCGGTTGAGGAAGTGACTTCAGGAACGCATCAGTGGCCAGTTTGTCTAAAATAGAATGTAAGACCTCGAGTGGGTTAGCTTCAGCTTTTAGGCTAATGGCGGACTGGATATGTCTAGTTCTATCCGCGAATGTTTCAAGAGACTCTGTGGGTAGAGACTGAATATTAGTCATTTGTTGTAAGGGGACTAGAGGGGTTTGCTTCTTGTGAAATCGGGCTAGAAGTCGCCCTGAATTTAGGGGATACGTTATAATTGTACCCTGGAGTTGTAATTCTGCTTTCTGCGTATCATAAAATATTTTTGCAGAACATGAGAGCCTAAGTGCTAGTATTTCTAATTTTGCAGCGTCGTCCCGGCCAGAAAGGCTAGCGCAATGGCTAATTGGTCTAGGAAATCGGACATACTGGCTGAATTTTCGCCATCGAAGATGGGTAAACTGTTGATTATTTGTAAATTTCTTAAGGGGCTAGCAGGTTGATGGCTAGGGGTGGCAGGAGGATTGGCTAATTTAATTGCAGCTGAGCATGTAAATATTCTACAGCAGCGTCGATGCCCATACCTTGTCCATTAATCCTTTACATTTTGGAAACAAGAGAATTACTACCTTGGGAAAGATTATATTTTTCAAGGCGTCTGCGTAACTGGATTAAATTGCCGCCAACAGAAAGGTTATTATCGCGTAAATCTTTACAATTCGATCTATTAAAAACAATCATAAATTCAAAATTCCCAAGGGATTGGGTTACAGTGGTAATAATTCACTAATTTAAAAATGATATTGAATTGAAAATTCAATTATGGGAAATATTTAAGATATTTCCGCTGAAAAAATAATAGAAAAAGCAATAAAATTATCTGATGGATAATTTGTTTAATTAGTAAATTGAAAATTGTACGTATTTGTTAATTTGTGGATTCTGGTTGAAAATAATATCCCAAACAGCTGGCACCAATGAAATGTTTTGGGCGTGTTGATTTGTTGTAGTTTGTAGTGGTAGCTTGTAGTGGCTTGAGCGGTTTTGTAAAAGGTTTATAAGTATATATGTTTAAGAGAATCAGAAATAAGAAAGTAGTCACCACTGCTAACAATAAATATATTCTATTAAAATAATAACTACAAGTTATTTGCAAAGAAATTATTAATTTATTAATATGCACTGATGTTAAGAGAGCGAAAAACAAGAGTTCTGCTTTTGAATGTCTAACCCAGACTGTGTTGAAGGAATGGGCTCTCTTCATAATTCAAATCCTTTCCAATAATGCTGGTATGTCTGGAGGGAGTTTTATTGTATTACCCTAACTGTTTCTTGCCCTTTGTCTCTTGGTTTGCATTGACCTAGATTGTAGTACCTGGCGCTATCCCCATCACTAAAATACACTATTTGAACTAGCTAATTTTCACAAAATTTTACTAAACTATTTTCCAAAAGTATTATTTTTCCATTTCGTTCTCCCACTACATAATCTCCCACAGATATGGTTCGGTATCACCATAATGGTAGTGTTTTTCCTCGAATTGCTTATTAGCGGCTTTAAAGATATAACCTGATTGAAATGCCGAATCCAGTGCATTATATTTCTTACCGTTCCGGCCATAAATACAACCCCTCTGTTGTACCAGGGAAGTTGCTAATTCTCGGCGGTATTTGGCCGGTTCGAGCTAGTAGTTGTTGTTTAAGTTTTGTGCTGAGAAATACATGTTGTTTTGGAAAAATAAATTAAAGATATAATTTTGTTATCCCCCTATGTACTCATTGGCTTCCAGAGTTTTCGTATATAACATAGTGGCATCCCTTGTGGGGAAAACAGGAAAATGAGTGCACAGTTTGTAATATTAAAAATTTGGTGTGAAACACTCACACAACTTTCTCTTACTCCTGTTCTCAAAATTATAATTGACAAATATAACGAAATATATATATAATAATATATAGTTTGTGTACCAAATATAACGAAATTCATTGAAAACTGAAAAATCTGTTCAGTAAAAGCGCACTTCCGGCTTACTAATTTTCTTAAAACTTGGAATTTTGGCCATCTATTTATTTCTAATCATTTTTGTTTGGATGATAGAATTGTATAATCAACTATGATACCACTTTAGAGGCAGCTGTAACCCCGCCCCTCACCTAAAAATGCCCTTAAAATGAATTTTCCCAGAGAAATGTTTCAAATAAAAGTTGTAGCTCGTTATATGATAGTTTGATGTTTAGTTTATATAAGATGTTTCGAGAAAATCGTCGCAGCCATTTTTGAGAAAATTTTCGAAAAAGTGAAAAAAAAATCATTTAAGTGGTAAAGTAAACGCAATGGTAAAGTTTCAAACTCGGAATTTCTACAACATATTTAATTATAATTAACATTATTTGGATGATAGAATTTGTCTAATAAACTGAAAAAGCACTTTATATGAAAACCTAACCCACACCCTTCCCCCAAAAGTGCCCTTAGATGAGTTTTCCCAGAGAAATGTTTCAAATAAAAGTTGTAGCTCGTTATATGTATAGTTGATTTTCCAAGTTTGAAGAAAATTGTCGGAGCTATTTTTGAGAAAAAATGCAAAAATGTAAAAAAAAATAAACTTGTAAACTGGTACTTCCGATTGAGGAATTTTGACAGATAACACACCGTCAGATCCCATGGTGATATCTATACGTAATATCAAGTTTCAACTTTCTTCGGTTTTTCGTTTTTGAGCTATATTGTTCACATACACACACACACACACTCACACGCACACACACACACACACACACACACAGTTGGCTAAAAACCACTTTTTTTGGACTCAGGGAACCTGAGAACGGATATTTCCGTTGAAAAATCGATATCGAAAATTTGACACAATTACAATACTTCCTCTTAATAGGAGTAAGAGAAAGTAAAAAAAAAAAAAATCATTGGAGCCTTTTACGCGCAAAGTAAGAAATACAAATTCAGAAGAACCTTAATAGATAAGATATATTTCTGAAGAGATGCAGGTTTCGCAAATATTTTACTTATTTGTTTTTTGTAATTTTGCTTACAATTTGACATTGATTTCTTACTATATCTGTTGCTGCTGTAGCAAAGAATTGCGAATATATATATTTCAGTATTGCATTCTCAGCGGAAGCACATGTTTTGCATCTTCGTGAATACGATAAGAATATTTTGGAAAATAGGTGGGTCATTTTGTGTGTATGCAGGGTTTACGCGAGTGTGTTAACTATTATTTCATGCATGCATTATATGTATTTATATGAAATGGTTGTTTAGACGAATGACACAGCTCTTACAGTACTATCAAGGAATATATTTTCCGGAGGAATGTTTCATATAGAAATTAATAGACATAGACAGGTAATTAATGTACTAATTTTAAAGAATATAGTTGAACGTTTTGGTGGTGGAATTATCAAAAAACAAAAAAAATAAAAAAATCAGTTCGGTGACACGCACCCACATTGAGAAATGATACACGAAATATCAAGCTGAAGTTTTTACTATCTTTCATTTTGTAGTTATATTGATTAAAAATTCACCCAACTAACATACTAATCATTCCATACTTTAAAACTATTTTTATTTCATGCTCAAGAGATCTCAAAAACCTATATTTCATGTGAAAACTGAATTTTGCGCAGTGCCAAAAAAAAAAGAAAAGCGAAAATTCTGCAATAAATGCTTCTACTTCTCTTAGACGGTTGTTTTGATGGAGAAGTCATCGTTAATGGTTATTCTGGGTTGTCAGTCACTTCAATTCCTAATCTTTTATATCCCTAGGCCATTTCACTTCTGTCAAGAGTTTCCCATTAAGTTGGAATATTTGCACTCATGTAAGAAGATATAAGATATGGCACTTTTGGTATTTAGTTTTTATTTTTTCGATCATATCTTTGTGTTTTAACACCACTGTGTAGTTGTAGAGTTTGAAACTTAAGATATGTAAATAACGTGTCGCGATGTCATATTCCAGGTTGTAGAGAAGACTTGCGATCTCCATTGTTTGCAACCGTAGACTACTATAGAGGTCGATCATTTTTTTTTTTTGTGTGTGTGTAAATGATATTGGAATTTTGTCATATTGCTTTCAAAATCGCGATAAAATTGATTCCAGTGAGTTTTCGATGATTAGTGTCGTTAACTACCATCAAGATGCAATTTCAAAATATTATACGGCTTCAGCACCCATATTTTATTGAAGTAATGGTAATTTACTTGGTTATAAAAATTCTAAGTGTGAAAAAAAAAATTTGTTAAATGGTAGTTAAGATTTAATTGAAAAGTTCAATAATTAAGCAATATAAACAATAGTTACGTTTGGCCACATTGGTTAGTTTGGGGTCAAAGAAAGAAAGTTTTTTTAATTTTTAAAGTTTATTCCATCGATGTTTCAAACAACTTTGGTATCCTTCCTCAGGATCTGTCAAGGAGAGGGAGTGAGTTAAACGGCTACAGACAAAATCAATGTTTTGCTTGATTCAGTAATAATCTACTGAGTAATTCAATAGAAAACGAATTATTATTTGAAAATAACATCTTAGGTTAGGAACTAGTGTCTCGCTAATTTCATGACCTAATACTGTTTTTTATATCTTTTAAATTTAAATTTAAATTTTAAATAAAGCCACACAAACGATGCTAAAGAATTTTCTAAGAGATGCAATTGAATGTGTAGTGTGGGTGCGAAGAGTCTTGGATCTTTTAATTGTATAGATTTATTATTGATGCCAAGATATCTGCAATTATCGGCTGGCTTTCCTTATACAATTTCATGAATTAAAACTATGATGTTCTCAAATTTTAGAAACCTTTCTAATAATGCTGAATTGTAACGGTCTTAATTAATCAATAATATTTATTTGTTTGATGCTTTAGGTCTCCTTTGTAAAACACAAGTGAAAGAAACAAAAAACGAATTTAATACCCGTTTTCAGCAGAATATTAAAACAAAATTGAATTCAAGTTTACAAAAACAGCATCACAGTTAAATAAGGTAGACAATAGCCAGATCACAAAAAGGGCATAGTTAATCCTTTAATCCGAAATGATAACAGTTGTGAATGTGGATGAAGGATTTATCTGTATTATCTACCTTCAAAAGGCTGTAATCATAAAGGCGGTATAAAAACTGTAATCATATCAGCAGAATGAATTTTGCATTTGTTTTTATATGTGTATTACCTTTCTTTTCTTTTCCTTTTTTATAAGCATGTTTTGTGAAAGCTCCACACCTATTTAGAAATCAATTGTTTATGGTTTGTGCATTTATTCGTTCAAAGCTTAATGGTAAGAAATTAAAAGAAAAGTGAAATTGCCTTCTCAAATCTATTTCAGCCGAAAATTAAGTATCATCTCTTACAACTACATATCGCAGACTAGGCTCGTTGTTCTTGTGTTCTCTTTACGTTCCGGTTAAACAATAAATTTTTTGCTGAATTTAATCGATTTTTTATTTTAAATACTTTAAATAAAAAACGGCAGTAGTATATTTATCTATGTAGATTTGTTGTAGCTTGGTAAGTCTAAATAAATTTAAAATGCAAAGTCCTAAAGTCGCTTAAGTTTATTCCATCGATGTTTCGAATATCTTTAGTTTCCTTCCTCAGGATCTGTCAAGGAGAGGGAGCGAGTGAGACGGCTACAGCCGAAACCAACGTTTTGCTTGATTTGGTAATAATCTTGTGAGTATTTCAATAGATAACCTTTGTTAAATTATTCTTTTTAATTTACAATTATTGATGCAATTCTTTGCAATTAGACTTTTGGCAGGCACTTATAGTACTGAAAATATCTCGCTGTTCAATACTGTGAATATAAATATCGTGCTTCCTGTATAATTAGAGGTGTACATTGATAATTTATAAGTGCATCACATTACTGGATACAAATGTTATCTTGGCTTTGGATAAGTAAAATAATTAGAGAAATATTTCTTGGTTGTACTCACCCAGCAATTGCTACATTCACGGCAAATTAATCCGCCTGACAAAGTAGGCATTATTTCCTTTATTTTAGTTTTTTTCTTGAATAAATATTAGGCTCAATAAAATATAGATTAAGAAACAAACTTGGGTTTTAAACAATATAAAATTAAGACATTTGTATTTGAGAATTCTCTTATTTTGTTACTTTTGAAAAGTTCAGTCATAAATTCTAAATAGGGTCCCAATGAAGCAGCATTGGTTAATTCTTTTGTTTCTTGGAATGTTTGTAATAACTTTTTTGTTTCTACGCCTCAGCCGTTGGCTCTTCAACTATTCGGCTTTTTGCAGGCCAGTTTTTAGTGTAGCAGAACTAATCAAGGTTTGTGAGAGCACGCTTTACGTTCTGCAGAACAGGGCATCGCATCTAAAAATGTTCGGCATTCATATTTTCATCATGGCAAAGCTTGCAAACTGGATCTTGGGCATGCCTTTTCTGCATAAATGCAGCTACAGGTAATCATATGCGGTGTTACAAATATCCTTCTGGGGAACGCTGGCGGCACTCACTTCACCTTCGCGACCAATTAGCAAAAATCTTTAGCAAAATTTTTGTCTATTAGAGCAAACATTACCCTATCCGCAAAAACAGCCTTCACGATTATGCTAAGTGGCAATCAGTTTAAGTTATATTTACGCCAAGCCTGACTAGTTTATCCACCTGCTCGCGTGTCCCGTCCACGTCACAATGCGAAAGTATCTATTGCAACAACGTTTTTTCCTTGAGTAAATATTTTTTACTAATGAGTTTCCTACAGCAAAATATATCGATAGAATTCGTAATCGTACTTGTACGGCTGTTTGGGAGTAATCAGTCAATTAATCAAATCACATTTCATAGCAATCTTTCGAATTTTGTGAATTTAGAATTTGAGCATTGATCTAGTTTACAAAATAACAGATTTTTTTTTTCTTTTATCTTAAAATTTATTGCTTTCAACTTATTTAATTTAAAAAAAAAAAAAACAGCTTTCCTTCTACTTTGTAATTGTAAGGCTGAATTTATCGCCTATTTTTAACATGGATTCACTAGATTTTTCTTGAGCAATTTGTAAATTTGCTATAATTAAAATAATTTTGTTTTCAATTTATTTGAATTTTATAGAATCATATTTTGAAACATACTTAACTAGAATAATAGGATCCTTCTTACAAGACAGAACATTCCAGGTAAGACACAACAATACATTCAGTTCAGAAAAACAAATACTAGCGGGACTACCACAAGGGGCAATCATGAGTCCAATACTCTTCAACCTCTACTGCTCGGACATACCTGAACCTACTATAGCGACATTAGCTACCTTCGCGGACGATACCATGTTAGCCTCATCCAATATAGACATTAACGAAAGCATTACTGACTTACAAACATTAATAGACTGTATATCTAGCTGGTTTCACCGATGGAAGCTTAAGTTAAACTCATGTAAAACTGAAAATCTTCGCTCTCCGGCGGTTTCGAAATGAAGACCTTCGCCTACTAACAATTAACAACCAGGAAATTCCCTGGAAACAAAAAGACCAAGGAGTGTGTTACCTGGGCGTAATCCTTGATACAAGACTCACCTGGAGACTACACATTAACACTAAACTGCAACAAGCATGCACCCGACTGAAACAACTCTACTCACTCATTAACAGAAACACATCACTCAAACACTCCTGCACCACTCTACTCTATAAAACTCTCCTTAGACCTCTCCTGACATACGCAGCTAGCAACGCACTGACCAAATGATTGCAGACTTTACAAAACAAGGTACTGCGAATTGCACTAAATGCTCCCTGGTTTGTCAGAAACTTGACATATATACATAAACATGGCTAAACATGCTAGATATATACACAAACATGGCTAAACTTACAGACAATTTCTTCCTATCGCTTCACACACTACCCTCAGCTTCACATTAACACATAGGCGAACCTACTTCATCCAGAAGATTAATCATTCCCAGACTCTACCAGGATCTCTGAGAAGACTCATCTTTGTTTTATTGTTTCTGTTCTTTTTCTTTCAATTAGCTCTATGTGTAAAGCTCTAAGTGAGCTGGCCCATAATAATTTGTAAATAAATAGAATAGAATCATATTTTGATTGAATTATATGTAACCTAGTTTTTTTATTTTTTATAAACTAGCATTAATTAAAAATGAAAGAGGTTGGTAGCAGTGACCATTTTCACATCAACCCTCTTTTCCGGAATGGAAGCAAAGGTTACATATAAAAACGAGTTGAATTAGATATAGTGTAGTGATGGCAGGAGAGGGGAAGGAAGTGAAAGAAATAAAACAAAAAACAAAAAAAAAAGTAGGAGGTTTGCAAGTGTGAAAGGGTTTTGTGTATTTTATGTTGCGAAAAGGAGGAGTAGGTTGTTGTGGTAGAAGGGTATACACTGCTGAGCACAGATTCGCCATGATCTTTTCTCTGCTGCAATATTCTCTTTTCTGTTTAACTAAAACATTCTCATTTCCTTACACACTGATTATTTGAAATGTGAACTTGTACATAAGCGTTCTTTTTCACCAAGCTTTGTATATTTTCATACAAAGCTTTCTTTCACTTACAACAACCTCTTTCCATAGAACGACACGTCCCACATACACATATCTTTATTATGCTGTAGACGTATAACTTACGCAATAATAATGAAAATACAATTATGTTATTAGCTTATTTATGATTTTGTTGTTTGCAGCTGGTGAAAAGGAACTGCAGTGCACAAATATTGAATACTTTCCAAAGGAGGAATACAGTCCGGACCCTAATGACTCTACAATGGCTATTCCATGTGAGTTTATCTTTTAATAATTATAGCTTATTTGTATTCCATGTTTAATGTACAAACTATTCTTGAGAAAAGTATTTTTTTTGTTTTTGTTTTGTTAATAATTAATTATTCATCACAATATTAATTATTTAACAATGCAAATTCTATTTATTTATTTAGAAAAATTAGTTCTTTTGACGCTAAAACGCCTTTTGGTGGATGTTCATCTAAAGAGAATATCAAGCAAAAATAGCTACTTTTTAAAAGTGGTGAAAAAGAGTGTTAGGATTCGTAGTGATTTTTTTTTTTTTTTTTATGAATTCCATTTATGTCATCCAAACAGCCTCTTTTAACAGCTCCCATTTATAAACGAGGAAATAGAAGAAATCAGAAAGGTGAGAGAGATATGTGGCACATTTTGTGGTGTGTCAAAATCGAGAAGAAATTTATGACACAAAAAAAAAACTCTGACGAAGTGTTCGTACAATCTGACTAGATTGTATCAACCACAATTGGCGCGAAGTCTGAAATTATACTTAGCCCCGTTTATTAATTCTGTTTAATATTTTGCTGTCTTAAGATATGGTTAGGTTATTCCACCTTTGTGCTTAGGGAATCTTAGCGAATGGTTTTTAGCGAACTACTAGTTCATTCTAACATTTCTAGCTCAAAAATCCTGGTATAATCAGTCCAACGTCCTTTCTCTTACTCTAAATTAATACAATTTATAACAAATTTTCTTTGAAATGGCAGTGTTTAGGTGGGCTGGCCAAAAAAAAAAGATGTTACGGGGATTAGACTACTATGACTGAGCGAACTTGTGTGGAGCGCTCTTACACAAACAAAGCTGCTGCAATTTAAATCTGTACCTAACCGACCCCCTTCCCCCCAGAACCCTCTAAAATCTATTTTTTTGGAAAAATGTTTCAAATAGAAGTCATCTTTCTTCTACTTCCAACGCCCGTCCGTGGCCGCGTGGCCATTTGAAGCCGCGTGCCATCCAGTAGTGCCTGGCCCGCTTTTGAAAACTGCTGTCTCGGTCATTGGCTTTTAGGCCACTGCAGCTAAAACCCCCCCTACACAGGGGGTTGAAGTCAACAGATCAAGGCGGTCCAGATGGCTCAGGAGGAAGTCGTGGCTGGTAGCCATCCTGAAGGTGGAGATCGCGACGTCTCTCGGCAAGTTATTGGGGATTGCAATAGATATGATAATCGTTTCCTATCTTTTGTCAACGGCAGACGCCACCTCCATATAGACAAGGTGATGATGCTACATGTTGATCTATATGTGGCTAGTATACACATAAAAAACAGCCGTCTTTTGCGAGCTTCTCCGCGCGCTGGTTCCCCTAAGTTCCACAACGTCCGGGTATCCACTGAAGATGGGACTTCTATTGTTCTTGATAGAAGTTGGAAAAGTTGTTCCTGGCATTTAGGTACTAGATCTCCCTTCTGCTGCTCGGGGGAAGCATGGAAGCATTTGCTTATCAGTGCTGCCGTGGAGTCTGATAGGAACACGACTTTTTTTTAGCTGAGAGAAAGTCACAGAATGCAGTCTCACTTATTGATATAGCTGCCACATCTCCATCCAAGTTTGATCTATCGAAATAAGAGTGATAAGTTTTTTATCTGTGAAGTAAGTATCTGTAAATCCGTAAATTTAAAGAAAAAGTTTTTGTAGCCTGTAGTGTGGTTTTTGTGATGTTGTACTGAGTGAAATATGTGGAAGAGAAAAGTATAGTGAATGAACATTGATATGTTAACTGAGAAACAGAAACTGCAAGGTTTTTAAAAAACTGAATAAGGGTAGTGGTCTAGTGAATAGAAATAACAGACTGAATTCGCTAGTGATAGTGATGTTTTGGACAACACTGGTTGATAGTTTGCTAGATGATGGCTAGTCCCTTATACATGCTTTAAAAAATTTTCTCCATTTTTCCTTCTAGATCTCCAAGGAGTTGAAATACTTCGCTAACAGGTACTTAAGAGTTAGTCAGACTTCGGCATGAGTGCAGTGACTCTATAATTGTCCCTTTATATGGGGTTCTTGAGGGGTATACCAAGGTATATGGATAATGATTTTTCTCGGAAACTAAGATAGCTAGAAAAAGATTAAAAAATACGTATCCCCGTAGTTTCATTGCAGATGCATACACATACTTTTTCCTGCCAATTATACCTTACGACCAAAGAAATACATCTCTAATAGTGGGGCCAGTTCGACCACGATCTGTAATTAATGAGGAGTAAAATTTATAATAAAATAGTACTTTTCTTCTTATTCAATCAAAAAACAGTTATAATATCATTTTGAAATTTCTTATAGGAAGTTGGTGCCTATATCTCGCTTCTGGAAGCACCAAAACAAATTTGCAAATTAAATTTGGTTTTCTAACAAAAAACTACGGGGTCACGTATTTTTTAGTTTTTTTTCTAGCTATCTTAGTTTCGAGAAAAAGTCGTTATCCGTATACCTAGGGACACCCTGTATATATACCCCATTATTCATAAAGATCACATGGTGGCTTCTCGAAATCTTCAAATCCATCTAACTGCCTTAAATGGCGAATAAAACAAGACGTAAAATAATTCCACCATGTAACTTTTTAGCCTTCGACGTGATACCTTACCTTTTCTTACATTTAACATTCTCCAATGTAAACCAAGAGCTCTATATACTTAGGACTGTTCATATACAAAAAGCTTACCTAATAATACTAACCTTAATACGAAATGTAAAATGACGGTACAAACTGTTGTTAGGATTACTGTACTTCCGCTTTTATCTGTCAATGATGAACGAGAAAAACCCAGTGTTTAAGTATTATATTGAGAGAAGGTTTTTAAAACCCAAGGAATTTAAATTAGCTAACCAAAAATACTCCATGATGTGCCATTCTATGATTCCATGAGAGATCTCAATATCCCGATTGTCCTACTTAGATGTACCAAATTCCGCTAGCTAAATTTATTTTGAATCTGTTCCTTGATTATAATCTACTTATCCGCTTCTTATGTTCAAAAAACATATCTGGAAATTCACCCAGAAATCTACTGAACGGCTGCTGGGCTTCGGGGCTGGCTTAATACCTCGTTAACTAGTGCATTATTTTTATTTTATTTATTTATTTCAACCTGAACATATCAAATACAAAAGGCACGTCAATAACAATACTTCTAAGAATGTATAAAATATTTAAAAGACTGTAGTATTATGTAAACTGAATTAGCACTGAACTCTAACCACCAAACAAACAAATATCAAACTACTTTAGTTCAAAGTCGTTAATGCACCAGTTTGTGTCAGTGAATTCTTTTACACTATAAAAACAGTTGGAAATTACAAACTTTTTCAAAATCATTTCAAATTTTCTTATTTCCAACTCTTATATTCACTGGGATTTTGTTAAAAATTCTTATTGAAACGACTTTTGGAAGCCATTCTGTTTTTCTTTAACCTTGTCACAGGTAAGTCAATATTTTCTTTGCTTCTTATGTTATACTGGTGCTGATTTCCTCTAGTCACTGCATCTTTATTTCTTTTTTGCCTCAAGGCCAGCTTGTATAATGTACAAAGAAGGCAGAGTCATAATTTGTAGCTTTTGAAAAAGTGGTCTTCCACTTTTATGTAACTTTTTTCGACATCGTTTTAACCGCGCTTTTTTGCACTTTAAAATTCTAACAGTATCAGATGAAGATTCACATAGCCCATTCTGGCATGGAATAACGCAAAATAAATCATCCTCAATACTTCCAAAGGAACTTCATCTCGTAATTTCCTTAGTAAGTATACTATCTGAGATAGTCTATTACTCAGTGAGTCAATGTGAATTTTCCAAGATTGCTGACTGTCCAATGTAATCCCTAGAAACACTATCGTGTCATTTGTGCTCTCCTTCTTTACGAATACTGAAAGCCATATTTTTTGTTTTACTGTCATTGAGAATCAGCTTATTTTCCTCCAACCACTTTTTCAAACATGAAATATTTTTCTATGTTCTCCCTGTTACCGTTAACACAAAGGAGCATGTGTGAACGAACAATGTTGCTCTCCACATCTTTATAAAAAAATATATTTGCGCTCTTGCTTTATCAATTTTTATCAGTGTATCTATCTTATTTGTACAGTTGTAAAAATTCAAAACAAATTGAAAATAAATCAATTTTTCACTATTATATTAAATTTCAGTCTGTAGTATATTACAGCACTCTGAATAATATAAATAAATATAATTTGTAAATTTAATCCAATTCATGCAATTTATAACTTAATTTTAAAGCAATTTATTTTCATGCAAACATAAATATTAATTTTCATGCAAACATAAATATTAATGTAATAAAAATGTACAATAAAACCTTTCATTTTCGGTAAATTCAAATAGCATTAATAGGAGAGACAAAAGTTCAGATAACATTATGAGCAACAATATATTGGTCCCAAAGGGTAACTAGACTATATGTTTCTACTTGCCTTGCTTTTTGGTAAAACTTGGCTCTTGTTCTTGGCTATTGGCACAGAGTTGTAGGGTCTCCTGGAAGAGTAGCAGCACCGCTAATGGCCTCTTTATTCCTTTCCAAGCCGCTTTACACTTTTTATCTTTTGGGAGTTTGTAATAACATTTCACTATCACAATCAATAGGAATGTCTATATGATCATCTTAGATTAGATTATGTTATAAAATGTTTTAAACACTCTATTTGTTATAAATTGTATAAAGAATATAATATATAACATTTTGAATAATTTTTAAAAATATATGTAATGATTAAATTTTACAATCATTGTTAAAATCGAAGAATAAAATTCAGTTTATAATGAAAACAAAAAGATCAGCGCTAAAAATTCTAGGAATTATGATAATAATTAATATAGAAATTGTAACAGTTTTGTTGGAGAACTAGTAATGCCTTGAATTACTGCTTTTCATACTCAATGATTAAATTAGTTGGGAGAGTCTTAGCAAAGTTCCTTGAATTACAACTACTAGCATGATAACTCCTGGTAATGAGTACATTGGATGGAAGTTTTGACTAGATATGCTAACAGTGCTCTGTTGAAAATGGATTATTACTTGTTCTGTTTATCCTTCTATACTCTTCTCTAAAACTATTATGTTTGAATTCAATTGTGAGCAACAAGTTCAAATGATTAATCATTTTAAAACTATTTTGAATTATTATTTTGTCTATATATTTTGAACTGATTGGATAAAGATATCGATAAATAAATGACTTGTTCTTTTACTTTAATTTTGAGATTATGTAAAAGGTAATATGTTTAATATGTGGTTGAGTCCGCAATGCCCATCTGGGATTTTCATCCATGGTCAGAGTAAAATTATCAGACTTCAACTTAATCTTTTCGTTATCACTACACTTGTTGATATATCCTTAGCAGTGTTTATACATGGCACGGACTCATCCGGTAAAATGTATAAGAGCGAGTGAGGTTTATTTTAAATAACGACCTTTTTTCATTTTCATACAAACACATAAATACCTGTCATTATTTTGATTGAATATTATTTCTATTTGTGGCACAGCAGTTCGTTTACTAAAGTAAGGGAAGTAAAACAAGAGAATTTCCATTTAAAATTCCACCAGTAGCCAGTAGTAAAAGAGGAAAGAAATGTCTAATTATTTTCAGCCAGGGCTTACATCCAACTACTGTATAGTCTGAATGTTTCAGATGGACAACAAACATCCTTTACTATTCATTATTATTCATATAAAATGCAACCAGAGTTCAAGACCGGGAATCGAACTCAGCACAGTTACACAATACATCCCAGTTAGCGGTCCAGGTCTCTAACCTGTCACCATTTGAACAAATATTAGAAAAAATACCCTAACACATTTTTCTAATACATCTTGGATGACTGCGGAGCATATTCAATGCTTTATTTTGAATAAATATTAATATACTTAAAAATAAACAAAAAATTAAAAATACAACGAAACACTGTATACAGTAAGTACAGTGACAGTGTGATTGATGTGCCAATGAAATGAATGACGTGTGACTGACCTCTAGGTGGCTGAATAATTGATTGCTTAAAAATAAAAACTATTTGATTTACAAAAATCGATTGCAGGACTAATTAGTTCTTTTTATATACATTTCATCTGATATTTACAATTGTATAACATCTTATGTTAATTAATGAACCTAATGAAAATATATATATCTATAAAAGACTGGTATTTTTATTCAATAGTTAATCCCCCACCCAAATTATATAGGAAAATTAGATAATTAGTTACGGTAATGTTTAGTTCCATAAATAACTTGGAGCCGGATCAATTTTTGGAAGATTTATATTAATTTCGAAAGTAAGATTTCTTCTTGTGATTTTATTAAAAAAAAAATTCATTTTCTGGACCGTGGCCAAAGGATGCGTCATATAAAACAAGGTTAAGTGGACAATTAATCATTTTAAGCCCTACAAGTCGCCGGGTAAGTTCGGGCCTCAACCATGGAGGCCTGTAAGAGTTGACTTTATTCCGAAGCTTGCGAAAAGGACTCATACCCAGGCCAAAGATTTTAGACCAATCAACCTTTCCTCGTTTATGCTGAAAGTGCTGGAGAAAATGGTAGACCTGCATATAAGGGAGGAGGTGCTTTCACCGCAGCCCCTGCATTCCAATCAGTATGCCTACCACAAGGGTAAATCCTGCGAAACAGCCCTCGACTCTCTTCTAGGAAAATTGGAGGCTGCGGTATATGGCTGGGAAGTGGCGGTGGGTGTGTTTCTGGACAAAGAGCGTGCCTTCAGTAATACGACTAGTACTGCTCAATCATGCAAGCTTTGGAGAGGCACGGGATAAATCGGGTGGATTAGTAGTGTGCTCAAAACTAGAAGAATCATAGCTAACCTCTATAAGGAAACGCTTGAAACCAAGGCTACAAGGGGGGGGGGCTGTCTCCTCTTCTGTGGTGCATGTGGTAGACGAGCTGTTGGTAGAGTTTGATCGCGGGGGGTGCTCTGTCCTTGGCTATGCGGACGATGTAGTGTTCATGGTCAGGGGCATGCACGAGACTGTTGTCAGTGAGCTTTTATTGGAGGCCCTGCGAGTGGTGGAAGGGTCGTTTGGAGGAGTAGACTTGGTGGTTCAACCCTGCTAAAACACCCTGGTTCCATTTACCAGAAGAAGGAAGGTGAAATGCTTCAACACTCTGAACTTCTTCGGGAGAACTCTGGAAGAGTTTGGTCGGCTGACATATCTGGAGATCCTTCTGGACTCCAGACTCACCTGGAAAGCGCATCTAGAACATGTTACACTGAAAGCAAAGAAGTCTCTCTGTGGGTCTTTCCCCCAAAATGGACCATTGGCTCTATATGCGGACCATCATACCTGTCCTCAGTTATGGGGCAGTGGTGTGGTGGCCAAAAACGGAACAACAGGTCGCGAGGAAGCACCTGTCAGGGGTGCATATTGGCGTGCCTGTTGATATCAGGGGCCTTTTGCAGTGCCCCAACGGCAGCTTTGGAAGTATAGTATTGGAAGTTTGCATCGATAGGCTCTGTGATTTGATCTCAGACGACAGGTTGTAGTCACCATGTATTTATCTAATACATGATCCTTAAACCATGGTCTTCCGAGAATTCTAATGTTAAATTTGTAAAAATCAATCAAATCCAATCAAATTTTATTGCTTACAAAATATTACATTTTACATCAAAGATTTGTAAAATACCTTTTTTTACAATTTTAAATAAATTTTCCCATTTAGCGAACTCATTTTTGTACATACGGCGATAGTAGTCTATGTAGGGTAGCTGGAGATGTAAAATATTTCTCCGTGAATGGCTGTTTCTCATTCTAGTTTGTCTACTATTTCGTTGTTTCTTAACCCGCAATGTCCTTTTACCCATCCAAAACTCACATGAACACCTTTATTTCTTAGCAGTGTATGGACCCGCTCTGCAATGCCTGTTTCTAAGTGGTTAATATCTTTGGACTTTCCGAATTTTTTAATTTTTGAAGTATACTCTGGCAGTCACTGAGGATGGTATACTTTGTGTGAGTGAGAGTAGATATGTATTGTAGTGCCAGATCTATGGCTACCATTTCAGCGGTTATACTGATGTTACTGATGGTAAGCTATATTTCTCTATATATTCTGATTGAGGATCGTACACTGCACATCCAACTGCATCCTCTATTCTAGAACCGTCCGTATATACACAGTACGTTTCAGGCCATAGAATTTGAAGTGTACCTAATAAGGCTGCGGCTCTGAAGATTGTGGGCAGTTTGGAAAAATCCTCTAAAAGGCAATGTTTAATTTAACTTGAGTCAGAAAGAGGTGACTACTTAAAAGTGGTAGTTTAATTTAGGGTTTTATTATTTTTTTTTAACAAGAAATGTTCTGAAAACTTTCTACATAGTTTGGTAAATTTTTCTTTCCAAAATTTATATGTTAAGTATTTGGTATTTAGTTGACAGATATTATTATATAATAATGGATCACTGGCCATGATTTTGAGTAATACCAATCAGATAATAACTGTCTTCTGTGTAGCAGAGGGAACTCATCAGATTCAGCATGTATAAAATTCAGAGGGGTGCTTCTCAAAAACCCTTAACATATTCTTAACATCTTAAACCCTTAACATCTAAGCTCAGGCCAAGAAATTTCGCTGTCTTAACTACAGGAAAGTTTAAATTCCCCCATACTATTTCAGTATTGAACGGCAATCTCCTTTTCCTGGTAAGTGGATAACACACAGTTTTACTAATAGATATTTCTAGGTAGTTTGTTAGCAGCCAGTTTCTTATGTCATTCACTGTTCGTGAGAGCTCATTCTTACCCTCTAGAAGACAGCGATTGATTGAATAAATACACACATCGTCCGCGTACTGTAGTATTTTAACATCATGACCACTTACAACGTTTTTCTGAGTCCGTCACATGGATGGCATATAAAAGTGGTGAAAGAATCCCCCCCTTGGGGCAAACGAACATGGCTAATTTTTGGGCCTAAAAGCTCATTATTAATTTTAACAAATATCTTTCTTTTTTTAATAAGTATTATGTTGCTTGCGAACTTGTTAGGAATGTCTATTTCTATCATTTTTTTTAAATAAAATTGGTAATTGGACATTGTCATAGGCAGAAGTAAAGTCTAAGAAACGTGCTAATACGTGCTTGTTGTTTGTAAAAGAATGCTGTATATCAGTAACTGGTCGAACTTGCCCATCCCCCTTCTCCTTTCTGAATCCAAATGAATTCCCCTTTTTGAATCCAAATTGTGTTTTAGGAAGCTTGTCATTGTGTTCAAGCCACCATTCTAATATATTTTTTAACATTTTTTCGAATGGCTTCGTAGGAGGCTGTACATTGTCCTTTTGGTTTTTTATTTTTTAAGATTGGACAAACAATATAGCTTTTCCATTCAGAAGGAAATTCCCCTTATGCATTCTAAAATATATGATTCTAAAAGTATGTATTTTAAATTATTGGGGAGATTGGCTAACATCGCATAGTGTATCTGATCTAGGCCCAGAAGCCGTGCTTGTATTAGATTTTAATGCTGTAAGAAGAAGTTCCTGAATTGTGAAAGGTTCTAAAAATAAATGCTGATTAGTTTCTATGTTTTCCAAATTTATATAATTTTCCACACAGGGAGCCAGCCTATCAATAAATTCTTCAGTCCAGTGACCTATTTCGATGGATCGTTTTCCAAAGGATTTTCTACAAATTCACTCCAGGATTCACGTTTTGTCAGCTTGATGGTTCTCTTGGCCAGTGCACAATATTTTTTTGTATTCAATAAAATTGTCTCTGGAAGGAGAATCTTTATAATTTTTAAAAGCAGCTTGCCTCTTGGCTGTACTCTGTGAACTTTGTTATTCCACCAACACTTATATCTATTGGTTTTGGGAGTAGAGTTTTCCTCTTTATATTGCGGAATAGAGAGGATGCTTGCATTGTTTAATAGTGAAATAAAATGACCATAATTAATGTGCTGCTGATCAATATTAATGGTCGACGTATCAAAGGCGGTTTTAAAAGCATTCCAATCCGTCTTTTTTATTTTCCATTTATAAAATGAATTATTATTAACATATTTAATACAGTTATCGTGCAAAGTGAAAAGTATTGGAAGATGATTCGATCCCATCGGGTCGTCTAGAACATTCCAATTAAAGTTAGCGACATCGCTGTCTGTTGAGCAAAAAGTCAAATCTATTGCTGATTTGTGTATTTGATTCACTCTATTGACAAGTGTGGCGCTGCCATCGTTCCATTATCTCGCACCACATCTAAAAGTATGCGGCGACCTTTGGAGTCTGTAGAAGAGGAGCCAAACTCAGTTGTGTGTACATTGAAGTCCCCAGCAATAATAAAGTGCTTTCTAATACTCCTTACCATTTTGTCCCATTCAGAATGCGAAATTCTATTGGTTGGAGAATTGTATGTACTTACTATTGATAATCTTTTATTTTGGTTTATTGGAATATCTATTGCTGTCATTATGACACCTGGAATATTGTAAACATTGTTTATTTATTCATTGTAAGGTAACTGGTTGTGAATTAGAATGGCTACTCCACTCTTACCATCTCTACGATCTTTTCTGATAACATTATACCCTGTAAATTTTACAACTGAACCCGGCTTAAACCATGTTTCACATATTAATGCTAGATTAATATTGTGAGTTTTTAACCATAATTCTAAATTATCTTTATTCGCAATAGCTGACCTTGCGTTCCATTGAAGACCGTTTATTTTTTGCATATTTAATAAAATTATTTCACAATACTATCTAGCATATCTTTAATTAAGCATATCATTTCGTCCTCAGAGATACTTTGTATGGATGCTAGATTTAATGTTGTTTACTACAATGAGTATGACATATAAAATTCTCTCTTTATCAGAAGAAATTGTCTCAGAACTATATTTGCTTTTATTTAATTTTAAATATTGTGGCCGATATGGGTTGTATTTAATTATGCCCCTAGTTACATTTTTAGGAGTCTCTACACCTATTAATTCACATCTAATTTCCGTATTAGAAAAATGGGGTTTAAGAGGAAAGTGCTGACGCATTCGTTTAAGGAGTGTTCCCTCATAACTGAAATTAATCAGCACTATCTACAGGAGACCAACCTTTACTGAATCAGCAGAAGCTTGCAACATATATATACTCCTACTTGTACAAATAGTAGGGCAGTTGCTTACTTACTTTGTTACTTAGAATTACATTCAGTGTTAGCCGATAGTCAATTTAATGTATGTGTTATAAAATAAAGTTTTTTAAAAAGGTTTTCGCAGTCTATCACTCCAAAACTGGCGCCCGAACAGGGACCGCGAAGGCTAAAGTCTAGTAGTGTGACCAATTGTCTCACGGTATACAAAAAGGTATATAAAGGGTATACAAAAAGACGAATTGTCTCACGGTATACAAAAAGCTCACACATCAGTGTCTCATTCGCGGCATCTTTACCCTCAAGAAGAGCAAGAACAACCCTCAAACTCTAGAAGAAAGTCAAACTGGCGAACCCACAGCAAATCTCGAGAAGTGTAAGTAACTCATCTATCCTTAAACCATCCAAACTAGTTCTCCCCAAAGAAACCATCCCCGAAATGTCACAAATTAATTATGAAATTTCTAAAGAAGATTATGATCATATACTTTATTTTGATGGAAACTCTTCTGAATTAGCATTTTTTTGTGAGATTGTCGAAAGCGCATAATCTACCGTCTGTGCGGAAAATATGGTTGAAAGAGATTATAACCACAATATTCTCTTCATAAAGGTAAAAAGCAAATTATTAGGACCGCAAGAAATATACTCCTTTCTAATAATATAGAACATTTATTAATTTTATTAAAATTGTTAAAAGAGAGCTTTGTCGACTCAAGTTCCTATGAAATACTTAAAGAGAAATTTTACAAACTAAAATGTACTCTAGAGAGTCTCCCATTGATTTTGTTAATAGAATACAAGAACTACGTAATCTAGTTTACATTAGGCTAAAATTAGATGGACTTTCAGCTGATGCATTGAAACAAATAATAACTCGCGTAGATAAAGAAGTAATTTTTCACATATATAAATGCCTCCCCCTACATTAAGCAATCACATAATGATATTCAGCCCTAGTACACTAGATGAGGTCAGAAGTATAATTTACAACAAATATTCATTTATAGTAGCTAATTTAAACTCTCCACAAGGTCCCAAAAAGCCTAATCCACCTTTCAGAAAACAAAACCAATTCAACCAATCCCAATATCTTTATAAACCGAATCCACAATACACCGTTCCAAACGTCCCCATGAATCGTGCTCCCAGCTACAATTACCAACAAAACTTTGAATTTAATCCTAGGACTACAGAACAAATACCCCAAACTTCATTTTACAAACAACGGCAACAACCACAACTACAACAACAACAAAGACCAAATTTTAGACAACCAATGAATCCAAATAATCCTTATCATCCCTTTAATCGACCTAGACTACCTCCTGGGTTTGACCCACAAAACACTGTGTCTATGCGAACAGCAGGCAGACCCAGATTTAAAGACTATTTTTCTCCTTATGAATTAACTCATTGCCAAAAATTATAATGAACAAAATAACATGTACCAAAATAGACTTTCCCGTCTAGAGAATACTATAGATAAAATCACAGAAAAATTCGATCATTTTTTAGACGTTGGCCACGGGAGCCAAGGGAGTCCCCCGAATTCAACCTGAATTTAGTGAACAAATCCCTGCCTCACTTCGAAGACAAATTTGGCTTGAAATGGCTTATTGACACTGGATCGTCTGAAAATTATATAAACCCTAAAGCCGTCCCAACTGACGCAGTACTATCCAATGACCCGTTTATAATAGCCACACCCGCTGGCAAAAAGAATGGAGAGAAATCCTGCACTTTCAATATTTATGATACATTCAACGTAAACTTAGAAACCAAATTTCATTTATTTCCCTTCTCTGACAAGTACGACATCCTATTAGGCCACAAAACCATGCAAGCACTCAGCATGAGCATAGACCTAAATAATAATATCCTTTCCTACCCCCAAGGTATAATTCCTCTAAAATTTACACTTAATATTCCTGAAAATAATTCAAATATAATAAAATTAGAGCAAGGAGTTATACCTGTAAAGAATAAAGAACTAAAGTATGGTTTAATTAATGAAAATATAGTAATAAATGATAAAGTCATAATCAAAGAAGATCTTTATAATATTATTAATAATAAAATCTTGTGCGAAGTCGAATCCAAAGAAGTAATGGCCATTTGCCCCGAACCCATGGATATCGACGAACCTCAAGAAATTTGTACAAAGATACCCGACATATAATGACTAATTGTCCCGAAATGTCTGGCGTTTCTCTTTTAAGAGAGATAGAAAGTGAAATCCCTCTTTTAATTCGGACTGAGCACATGAATTCAGAAGAAAATAATAAAATGATAGAATTATTAAAAACTACCCTCAAATAATTAAACGAGAACATGACCGTCTAACCTGTACCGATCTCTTAAAACACAAAATACTAACTACTGACGAAAAATCAGTATACACACGAAATTACAGATATCCTGAAATTTATCGAAAAGACGTACAAACTGAAATCGACAAATTACTCGAAAACCAAATAATATTCAAATTCCCCGTTTAATAGCCCAATTTGGGTTGTCCCTAAAAAGCATCGGGTAAAAGAAAAATACGCATGGTGATGGACTACCGCAAACTTAACAACAAGGCAATCGAAGACAAATTCCCTCTCCCTAATATTGAGGACTTATTTGGCAAAATGGGACGTGCGACATAATTTTCCGCTGTTGACTTGGCTTCAAGGTTCCCCCAAATTGAAATGGACCCTGAATCAATCCTAAAGACAGCATTCTCCACAGAAAACGGACATTAGGAATTCCTACGCATGCCTTTCGCACTCAAAAATGCCTCTCCAACTTTCCAAAGGGCAATGAACTCCATTTTCTCCAGAATCCCTAATGTATTAGTATACATGAACGACCTTATCATATTCTCAGATAGTTTGGACGAACATATAAAACACCTTAAGACTCTTTTGACAAACAAACAACATAATTTAAAAATTCAACTCGATAAGACAGAATTTTTCAAAAGAGAACTTCTCTTTTTAGGACACATCATCTCCCTCTAGAGTATACAACCTAACCCAGCAAAACTAGAATCTATCGCCAAATTCCCACTTCCCAGAACAGAAAAACAAATCAAACAATTTCTTGGCCTTACAGGGTACTACAGGAAAATGATCAAGAATTACGCCAAGATAGCCAGACCTCTAACTCTCTCACTAAGGAAAGATAGAGACAACTATAAACAATTGTTGACAACTATAAACTAATTGATGACAACTATAAACAAGCATTTGAAACTCTAAAATCTCTCTTACAAAACAGTCCCATTCTACAATTGCCCAATTTTGAAAAACCCTTTATCCTCACCACACACGCCTCCAACTACGCAGTAGGGCCGTCCTACCTCAGAACGGAAAAGACCTCCCTATTTCTTTTGCTTCCCGTACTCTAAACTAACAAGAAGAAAACTACTCCACAATAGAGAAAGAACAGTTAGCCATCGTGTAGGCATGCAGACATTTTAGAACTTATATCTACGGACGAAAATTTACTATACAAACTGACCATAGACCATTACAGTGGTTACATAATTTAAAAGAACCTAATTCCAAATTCAGCAGATGGAAACTACAACTAGCCGACTTTGACTTCGACGTCAAATATGTACAGGGAAAGAGTAACGTAGTAACGGACGGCCTGTTACGAAATCTACCAGAACAAAATTTAAATACCCTAGAAACCAATTCCCCAAATCCAGACGAAGTCCTAGACGAATTCCTCTCCGCCCCTTTACCTAAAAATAGTGAAGAAGTAATAGAAGACTTAGCCAGAGCCTTAAACTTACCGCCGAAGACGATAGTGAAAGTTTACAAACACAGCATTCTCAAGAATCCTCTACAGTCAAATCGAATTAGTAGACGACAAAGCCCGCTGTATCAACATAGGAAAATTCCAAATTGTCCTGTCCCGCGGTAACCCTGAGATCAAAACTTTAATCGACAAACCTTTTAACAAAACTAGATGCAACTGGTATGCTAGGTACCCATACTCTAAAGACAGAACAATACTGCCTCGAATACTTACAACCGAACCACACATACGGTGTCCTGTGTTCACCCCCAATCGAAAATTCAGTGGAAGAACAAATCTTTGTCCACCTGTCAGAAATCATAAAAGAAAAATTTCCCTCAGTTAAACTGAAACGTTACTTACTAAAAGACTTGACGTGACAAACACTTCAGAACAAGAAGAAATAATCCTAAATCGACATATAGGCAAAACTGCACATAGAGGCATTCACGAAGTCTACAGTAACCTATCCCAGCGATACTACTGGCCAAAAATGCTACAACATATAACAAAAACCATTAACAATTGCTCTCTCTGCAAAGAAGTAAAATACGAACGTAGACCAATCCGACAAACCTACTCCCTCCAAACCTTTTAAAAAACTTCAAGGGGATATAGTGCACTACAACGGTAAACAAATTTTCACACTCATAGACTTTTTCTCCAAAAAACTGACAGATATTTAATTAGAACCTCCTCTGCAAATGAAATCGTCACTTCTTTGGAAAACTATTTAAGTTTATTCCCTTGCCCTAAAACAATCCAATTGATAACGGAACCGAATTCAAAAACGTACTAGTCGAAAATTTTCTAAAATATAATAACATCGACACTCACTTCACTATCCCAAATCATTCAGACTCCAACGGACTAATAAACAGAGCCCATTCAACACTCATTGAGATTATGAACATAATAAAACACGAAAAAGACTACCCTATCTCCAAAATGTTAAGACTTGGATTGATACCTACAACAATGTCATTGTCTCTAATTTAAAAATGACACCAAACGAAATAACTTTTGGACTTCAAACTAACACTTACTCACAACACCTGATCCTGGAACAAAAGGTTAAAGAATATCACGATGACAGAGAACTGATACCTCGCGCCTTTAAAGAAATCATTAAAAAAGAAAAGGAAACTCGGACTAACAGACTAAATCAAACCAAGGAAAACATAGAAATCCCTGAAGGTGAAGTTTATATTCGCGATAAACAATATGGCAAAAGCTAAACCAAATTCAAAAGAGGGAACTATTCCCGAAAAACTAAACTTGTAACAACGCAAAGAAAATCTTTTAAAGTTCATCCTAATTTATTAAAACGCCAGAAAATTTACAAATCAAACCATCTCTGTTACAGACGAAAGCAGTCATGCACGTGTTACAACTGCTGACAATAGTGAGCCCAGTCATCAGCATACAGATCACTGACCTAACTCATGGACCTGGAATTATTGCTATTACACTTAATAAGGCTTATGTTATAGATAAATACTACACTTTTATTCATGTTGCTGACGTAGAAATACTAGACACAGAACTAGATAAGACCTTTAACATTATCAGCACTACATACCAACTCAACAAAACTAACCAGATAAAATCACTCTTTGAATACTACTACTACCTCCATAATAAATTAGATCATCTAACCATTAATAAATCTAGAACCAAACGCTGACTCATTAACGGCTTAGGCAAAGCCATATCCTGGCTAACAGGAAACATGGATAGTGATGACAAGGAACGATATTATAAAGCCATAAATACCGTTGAACGTAACAGTTTTCACCTTGAAAACTACTTGAAGAATCAAATGGCATTAAACAAAAAGGTGATAGAAGAATTCAATCACGACATCCAAATTATCCAAACAAACAATGAAAAGATGAGACAATTTTTCTCTTATCCAATAGTAAATAAAAATTGAGTGGAATCAACAATTTAATTCTATTTTCTTTAAACTGGTCCTAATAGCAACAAAATCAACGATATGGAAGACTCTATAGAATTTTGTAGACTGAATACTATCCATTCTAGCATCTTAATTTTCAAGGATCTTGAATCTCTACAAAAAATTCATAATGTAACGTTCATAACATCCGATTTAGAAGCACTTTGGCAATTAAGCAAAGTATATTATTCAATCAAAAACTGGAACATATACTATTTTATTAGCATCCCAGTAAAAACCTCTCCTCTTGAAATATACTGTATTATACGTCAACTGCATCTTTTATTTAGTTTATTTCTTTTGTAGATTATTATTTAACTTTTAGAACCAATAGAATTGTAGTAAACAAAGATAACAATAATGACACTGTATTCCTTACCAATACAAGCCTTATAAAATTAACTGAAGATGAAACCCTACTAGATAATAAAGCTACATATATAAAGATTATAAAGGCATATTAACAAATACCCAAGTGTTTACACATACCAGCATAAATGTATCTTTTGAAGATTTACATAAAATTAACTTACAAATGGAACCTCTAGAACGATTACTATATTTCCTCTTACTAGGGGTAAGAGAAAGTAAAAAATCTGCCTCCTATATGGCGGGCATCCTTTTTTCCCGAATGTAATGAATATTTAATAAAATTCGAGAATGTACTAAGAGAAAATCGTATTAGTGTCTCACATCAAGATTTTTCATTACGTTTCAAGAATATTATGAAATATTTGTATATTTTAGTTGGGCGTTTTAGTAGGGCGATCAACAAGATTCTCTGTATCAATGTACGGTATTTAAGATATTTGACAGTAGGTGGATTTTAAAATAATTGAACTGCCTCCCCACTCACCAAAAGTGGGGACTTAAAATATATGAACTAATAATGTTCAGCCCCGTGACCCGGGGTGAGAGATGGCAGACATGCGCTCTCTCGACCGTATCTCCGCTCTGATCTCATCTCAGCTTCTCAGTTCACCACCACTGGGCCACATCACCCCTGCACTTTATATTGTTCCGGTAAATATCAACGATAAATCATTTCACAGGTAACGTACACATTTCCAGCAAATTTATTTATTCCTTGCATAAGAAATAAAACAAATATGGTGTGAAACACTCACATTACTTTCTCTTATTTGAATTTACAAATTTATGATTGAAAAGTTTTCTCAAAACTTATAATTTTTACAAAATGTTTACGTATCTTCAATTTTATGGAGAGAATCTAAATAAAATAACTTTTTTATGGGAAGCATCCCCCATCCCAAAATTCGCCCTCAATCCCATAATTTTTCTGAATAAAGTTTCAATAAACGTGATAGGTCTCTTTATTCATAGCTTCGTATAACAAATTTAATGAAATCCATCGATGTTTTTAATTGATAAAATTGCAAAAAAATTGTTGAGTAAAAACGCACTTTCAGTCAACCGATTTTCTAGAATAAAATATTTTCTATAATTTTTTCTATTATAAAATAATATTCTATAATATACTAAAATAGAACTTTAGAAGACAACATAACACCATGTACTCGCCCAAATGAATTTTCCCGGAGGAATGTTTGAAATAAAAGTTGTTGCTCTTTATATGTGTAGTTTAATTATACTAAGTTTAAAGAATATCGTAGGAACTGTTTTCAAGAAAATCACAGAAAAGTTTGAAAAAAACCATACAGTGAACTGGCATTTCCGGTTGAGGAATTTTGACAGTTAACATCCTTTCGAATCCCATGGTGATATCCAAAACGGAATGAAAAGTTTGACCTTTCTGCGAGTTTCCGCCTTTGCACATACACACACCCATTAGATTGAAAAGGAGGTAGTCTTGTGTAGGTTGGGCCTCATTCCACCGTAATCTACACAAGGAAATTTATTTTGGATTCTCAATGGATGTAGCACATCCTCCAGTTTCGCCCTTCTAAACAGGTCTAGCAAAGCTGAATGAAAGCGGCTTCGTCATGAAGCTCATTGCTTCGGGATTGCTAACGCTCAACTGAAGAAATCTTGTCCTCATCAGGCCGCCACACTCACTTGTGCCTATTCCAGCCTCAATACCCCGTTAGTAGACCATTATTATCCTTATATCCTTCCGGCCACGCACACGCACAGAGGTCATTTTCTAAAACCACTTTTTCAGATTCAGGGGACTTCAAATCATATATTTCCGGTGAAAACTCCGTATAGAAAATTTGTCACGACCCTAAATAGTCTACCTCTTACAGCAGTAAGAGATAGCACAAAATTAGTTCTTAAATTGGATACTAAATACTATTTAAAGTTTAACCGGAAGTAAAAATTTGTTGATAATTGAAAAATTAAGATTGACTGACTAAATCTAAGTCTTCAAATATAAAGTGAAACTGTTACATTGTGAATCATATTATTTTTCACTTGAGGAGAAATTTTACTGAAGCCCGAATTTATACTTCTTGTTTGTGCTTTCAATTATCTATATTTGGGGGGGGGGGGGACTTAATTTATAATAAAATGGATTTTTAAAGAAGCATGTGACCCTGCTAAACTCAAGTTTTTTTCTGGAAAAATGTTTCAATGAAGAGTGATTGGCTAATGTATGAATAATTTGTAAATATTAATTTTAAAGAAACCTCTCTTGGTATGGTTATCGAGAGAAAATTGCAAGAAATTGGTAATAAATTAAAAAAAACATGTGCGCGCACACACACACACACACACACACACAACTTTCTCTCACACCTCTTTATACAGTTATATGCAAAATGAGAGGTTTTTACACATTTCAACCTTTTCTCTTATTTTCCAACATAAATATACAGGGTGAATGACAAAGTGTCAACCTACCAATAGAGGAGGCAGATAAAGAATGATTACATTGTATAGAGTGCCAATAATATTGAACAAGCACATGAAACTCCTCGATAATATCTGGGATTTTTTTATTCATCGTAGCAACCATATTTGTCATGTGTCCTGACTGGTAAAATAATCAAGTCCTTATGAGCTGACTTCAACTTTCACACACTATTCTATTACACACTACACTTGTAGATTATGTGTGCGGGAGGTGATAAGGTTATGTTACTAAGGTTATGATACTAACACAATGGAATTATTATAAATTATGATTAGACATTAGAAATGGTGTATACCAAATAAGGTCTTTTGAAGAATACTTAAAAAAATTGAATTTTATTAGCGGTGTTAAGTCTGCTCAGTGTTTTGTCAAGGCATTATAGGAAATCATAGCGTTATGCTTTCTTTTAAAATATCTTCTTCTTCTTTCCGTGAGACTCTTATGCCTTTCAGCGTCAAGCCAGATATTATGCCTCTACACATCCATTCCATTTATCTCTCTCCTGAGCCATTCTTTTCATGGACGCGGTCGATTGTCCTCTTTTAACCCCTAGACGCTCAATGTACTCTATGTACCCTATCCTTGGCCTTCCTCTGGGCCGGTAACCTGCAGTTCTGGCCTTATTATATTCTTCCCTTCTGCAGACATGCCCTAACCATTTCAACTGTCGCACCTCCATCTCTTTCATTAGGAGTTCTATTTCTAAGCTACTTCTTATTCTTTCCCTCTAAAGTATCACTTCAGTATAATACGAGGCATGTCCAGTAAGTAAGTGTACTGAATTTTTGTAGGTTACAAAAATTTTTATTTGAACAAAAAAATTACCTGGTTACATTAGTACATATATAAGCTATTTTAGTACATACATAGTCACCATTCCTCTCGATGCAGGTGGTGAACCGGGGTATTAATTTTTTGATGCCTTCCTCGAAGTAGTTTCCCGCCAACCCCTTCGTCCACTTCTCCACCTCCCCCTTCACCTCCTCATCGGTTGAAAACCTTTTTCCACCCATGTGCAGCTTCACGGAGGTAAAGAGATAGTAATCTGAAGGTGCTAGGTCAGGGAAATGCGCGGGATGGTTCAGGACATCCCATTTAAACGAGGCAAGCAGTTCCTTCGTGGCGTTGGCCGTGTGTGGTCTGGCATTGTCGTGCAGCAGGCAGACTCCCTTTGTCAGCATGCCTCTCCTTTTGTTCTGAATCGCCCTCCGCAATTTTTTTAGGGTCTCACAGTATCTTGCAGAGTTGATGGTCTCCCCTTGAGGCATATATTCAATTAAAATTATGCCTTGACAGTCCCAAAACACGGATGCCATGATTTTCTTGGCTGAAATTGTGGTTTTGAACTTTTTGGCGGAGGGTGAAGAGGTGTGACGCCACTGTTGAGACTGCCTTTTGGTTTCAGGTGTGTAGTGTGCAACCAAGTTTCATCTCCAGTAATGATGGATCGAAGAAATTCATCTCCATGGCGTTTGTAGCGTCTCAAAAACTCTTGCCCGGCCTCCACACGATCCACTTGGCGGGAGATTGGATTGACATTTTTCACGAAACGTATTGTCGCGTCGACAGTTCTCAACGTACTGACCTCGAACCGGTCTCGTTGTGGAGGAGAGGAATCAGGCTACACGACAGTGTAGCCAACATGTCGAAAACAAAATCCCTCCGGCCGTGAGAGCCTCAGTACTCTTACTTACTGGACTTGCCTCGTATATGGTGTTACCACCTACATAATATTAATAATACACATTAGAGGCATTGATAGAATTCCCTCTTTTGAAGAAAATCGGTTTACCGGAAGTGTGATTTTACTGAATAGAATTTTGGAATTATTTTCAAAAAAGGTTACATCGATTTTCTTAATGGAATATTTCTCAATAGATAGAAACGTATCACTTTCATTTGCAACATTTTTCTAAAAAAATTGTTTTTTCATAGTTATGAAGAATTTGAAATGTTGAAATTCAAATGTGTTTGTTCAATATATTGGCGCTCTCTATGTAAATGTCTCTACCTGACTCTGTTAGTTGGTTGGCACTTGTCCCCCCACCACCTGTATATTTATGTTAGAACATATGAGCGAAATTTGAAATTTAAAGAAATTTTATATAATATAATTTATTAAGAGGAGTAAGAGAATGTCGTGTGAGTGTTTCACACCAGATTTTTTTTTTTTTCTTACTCGAAGAATTTTCAAATCATGTACCTTCGTGAAACTTATAAAATTTGACACCAATGCAACATACGGCAGCAAGAGAAAGTAATAGATATATAATAATAGAATAATAATAATAACAATCATAATAGTAAAAATAATATAATATAGGGAAGGGAATAGCCAAGTGGTTAGCGTACTGGACTCCCACGCGGAAGACCCGGGTTCGAGCCCAGCTGACCTACCCTTAGATTTTTTCTTCCTAGGAGCCTCTGCAGCTCACTGTCCCGGTGATGGACAGTGTTTTCTGTAATGAGAGAACACTGTCCGGAGGCCGGCAGTGCATTAAGAAGGCTCCGGGCGCCAATGAACATAGTTGTTAACGCTAATTAAATTAAAAAAAAAATCTGTATATGTAATGATAACAGTATAATATAATGGTATAATAATAATAATAATAATAGTAATAATAATAAAATAATAATAATAATAAAATTAACCCCGAAGGGTGTTCAAAATGAAACCCCTTAATGTTTTCAAACCCACACATATATAGGTGAGATAATATTAATAAAAAAATCTGGTGCGAACACTCACATGACTATTGTGAGTGTAATAAAATTTAATTGAAAAAGTTTTTTTATTTTAATTGCAACGTTTACAAACGTTTAGATAGGATGGCTATAAAAAATGGCGGTAGATATTCATCTGTGTGGACGTTGTGGGCGTACTCTGTTACAAGACCTTGTAGCGACAATTTTAATTTAACGTAACTGAGAGGGGCCTCTGAAAATCAATATTTTTGGATAAATGTTACAAATAAAAAATGCTACGTTCTTTATCTGAGCAGTGACGATACCAACCTTGGAGAAATCGTTGAAGCTGTTTTCGATAAATATAAAGCAAGAATATGCCGTAATGCCACACTTCCGGTTAACCATTGCACTTCCGATTTTCTTCAAATTTGGAATATTTTTTTTTTTTTATCAAAGACACACTACAGGGCGTGTATGAGCTCGCGCTCATCCCAGCCCGTAAACTATTCATCCATCGCAATCGACTTGACTATAAACAGAACTGTTTCTATATATACGTAAAGCAATAAATAAACGGGGAGGGGCACTCAAAAAGTGCACATAAATGAACATAAAGACTAAAGCATCTTAGACGAACAACAATATAACCTGGTACATATACAAACCTCACACAGTCAATAAATACAGTCATACCTTGCACATTCATACAAGACTAGCGTAAGGGACCTCCCAGTACTCGATATTCCTGAGAGGTCATCTAAAATTATACAGCTACCCGTTCTAACGCACACAGACCACATACAACCAATAAATTACTATCACACAAAACATTCATACCGCCTACGTAAGGGAAAGACCCCAAGACATAAGCCGCGATAGAGGAAATTCCGCAAACCTTCGAACCTTTATTCTAATTTTCATATGTCTATGAGGCAAAGTTCAACGATCAGGAATTTACTTGGGAAATTTGGAATACTATCAATACTTCTAATGCGTATTTATATTATTATGTAGATGTTAAAACCATACATTGTACTGAATTGGAACCTTAGTGGAAGGCATCGCTACTGTTTCTTCCGAAACCTCCCTCTCTTCCCAAAAAAAATTCCCGGGAAAATATTACAAATAAAAGATAGGAATTTATGTAGGCAGATAGTGTAGGAAATTTAGAGAAAATTGTTGGGGCCATTTTTGAGAAAATCACGAAATACTAAAAAAAAAAAAAAAAAAAAAATCAGTAACCTACGCGTGTACCAAGTTGTACTAAACGGAATACCAAGTTGTAGCTTCCGGTGATTTTTCATTTTTTAGATATTTTTCATACAACACACACACACACACTTCAAAACGCTTTTCCAGTGAAAATTCAATTTGGAAAATTTGACACGGTCGCAGTACCTCCTCTTACTTGGGAGTTAGAGAAAGTAATAATACAAATTGTGTGATGAGCCAGCTGGACAGTATCAGCTGTATATGATGCATTCTGCGTTAAACACAATTGTTACCGTGTACGTATATCAGTCACAGTTTGCTGTTATTGTAACTGTTTTGAAAATTAAATACAATAGATATATATAATTTAATAATCGAACAATAGATCTAACCCTAGTAGAAATATGAGCTACATTATTACTTTTTTGCGCAATAGTTTAAGGATCTCTGCAGTAAAGAAATCGTATACCGGCGATTTCTTATTTGGCAAGTTTTTAATAGTATGTTGTACTTCTGCGGGTGTAAAAGGTTTTGAAGGAAGTAATTGTTGGCGTAGTTCATATAATACATCTCTTGTTCTATTTTGAATCTCTTCTTCTGGATAGTTATGAGGCTGGAAAACTTGTGCACTGATTAGTAGATGGTTAAGGGTAATGCCGTATGGGGATCTCCATGAGCCCTTATGAATTCGACGACCCGGGAAGTGGTTGGTCAATAGATATCCTCCTTGCCAATCTCGGCATTAAAATCCCCCACCAAGACCTTGATATCGCTCCTGAAGCATGCATCATGCGCTCTTTCGAGAGCATCAATAGGAAACTTCGCATGACTTCTCTGTTGGGGCATGGCAGGTGATAATGCTATAGATATAAAGGACTCCCTTGATTCGGAGAGCAAAAGCGTTCATTGATACGAGTGGACCCAATAACTTGATGCCTCATTCGTCCTCTTACTATAAAGCCACCAAAACAAAACCTACAAAACCATTATATGGTGCGGAATTTCTTCTCAATTAGCCCGCTTCCACCCCTAAGAATCTCCTGAATCGCGATCAAGTCCATTTTGTAGTTATCTAATTCTGTGATGAGAACTTGAAGCCCTCCTGGTCTATACAAAGATAAAACGTTCCAAAATCCTAATTTGAAGTCCATTTGGCGATTTCCATGTCTATTACCATAAAGCAATCCTGCATTTTCTCGTTGAGGTCTCATAATATTCTTGATTCAAGGGGAGCGGGTTATTAGCCTAATGCCTTCAAACCAGTTAAGAGTGTTGCCCTCACAGAGCCTCCAGACTTGCTCCCCCATCCGGAGCGGCTTCTTGTAACACTAAGATATGTACTGTACGTGTGTTAGTGTATATGATGCATATGCGTGCGTGTGAATGTTCTGGTGGGGGTGTTTGCAGTGCACTCACTCAGGAACCAGGAGGATCGTAAAGCCCCCTTAGCTGCGCACAACAGCTACCACCACCAGGTTAAAAATAGTTTAAGATTTACAAATTTTAAATATTTGCTATTTAATTGAATATAAACCAGTAAAATTAGAGTTATTATGTGATAAAGGTAATAAATTAGAATTACTAAGAAATAATGTTAATGAAACAATGAATAATAAATATTGTGAAGCTATCTGTAGTTACTCTATACTAAATGGAATGCTAATAAAATAATTCATATTAAACAATGTCTAGCCCGAGACAATAGAATTTACTTTAATTGTGGAGTTGGGTGATGAACTGAATAATAATTTTGTTGATGTTATTTATTTGGCTGCTTATTTTACACATTATAATGAAAAATCTGATGTGAAACACTCACAAGACTTTCTCTTACTCCAATTTACTTAGTTACACACAGTCTCCAGTTTATCGAACTCTAATTTATAACACTTCTTCTTATTGTAATTTTTTTTGTTTAAATGCACTAATAATTCCTTTTTTTTATGTTGTTGCGAGTGTAACGTAATGGTGTGATGTGGATTTGTAGTAGCGAGAGCGGTGTAGTAAAAGGGCTTGTATGTACGTTTGAGGTAAAGACAGAAGTATTAAGAAATAATCAAGAAATCACCACTGTTAACAATAAATATATTCTCTTAAAATTATAACTACAAGTTATTTGTTATTATAAACTTATTAATATATTGTGAAACTGCCACTGATATTTAGAGAACGATTCCTAAAGTGTTCTGGCTTTGGAAGCAGAAGTCAGACCATGTTCTTTGAAAGCTGAAGGCAGACTATTTTAAGGAATCTCTCTCTAGCGGGGGAATTTTCTTTTACAAAAGAATTAACCCAACCGGATTTTTGTGCCTTTGTTTTCCCAATAGCAATGACCTAGATTTAATACACCTTACTCTAAAATACACTACTCTAAAATTCACAGCACTAAGATAATTATAGAATATTAACAAAATACTATTTTGGATACTGTAAAATATTCTAAACTCTAAACTATTTATTTTCATTGCTTTCTTCCACTACACGAGAAACTAGATTTTGATTGAATTAGCTCATGCGTAGATTTCCATCTTTTTAGTACTCTTTCAATACTTTGTGGACTGCGCCACCTACATAAAATTAATATAATGTACCTATTAGCTAAAAACTCCAGGTCTAACGAAAGTTTTTTAACCAAATATTATGAATTCCTTGGAGAAAATTTTTATTTTGTTCCATCAAATACAAAATGGCGGATCTTGCATTTCTGCCTAATTCTCTTTTGCTTTCTTTTTCAACAATGGAATGAAAATCCTGGTTTTTTCTTTATAGCTCACATTAATTGCATAAAGTATTAATTATTATATCCGATATAACTTGATTTTTTGTATTTTTTTTTTATAAAAAAAGTTTATTGCACAATTTGATAATTTATAAAAATTATCTACGAAGGAAAAATTAGTAAAAAAATTCTACTCTCGATTTTTCATTTAAATAATTAGTTAGAAATAATTAGCCAATCACAGTGTAGAAGTGAAGGTGTGGAATGTTGGTGTATGTTAGGCCAATCAGAAATTTAGAATTATCATCTTTAGACCACGCCCCATAATTTCCAATATAATATTTATTGTTTTATATAATTAATGTGAGCTATAAAGAAAAAATTCAGCATTTTCATTACATTGTTGAAAAAGAAAGCAAAAGTAGCCGGAAATGTATGATCCGCCATTTTGTTTTTGATGGAACAAAATAAAAGGTGATGTTAAACACCCATCAAAATTTCTCCAAGTAATTCATAATATTTAGTTAAAAAACTTTTCTTAGACCTGGAGTTTCTAGCTATACATTATATTAATTTTATGTTATGTGGCGCAGTCTACAAAGTAGTGAAAGAGTACTGTAAAGATATAAATCTGCGCATGAGCTAATGCAATCCAAATCTGGTTTCTCGCAACAACATAAAAATAATCTGTTGTGAAACACTCACACGACTTTCTCTTACTGCGAAATGGCAAATTTTCTTCACACTTACAATTCTTATTAATGTTTAATACCGTCGGCATTTTTATGGAGGAAATCACAAAAAACTGGAAAACCTAATTCAGTAAAGTCGCAATTCCGCTCAACTGGGATTTTCTTCAAACTGGGAATTTTGGCAACATATATAATTCTAATTAATATTATTTAGTTGACAGAATTGTATAGCATGTTGTTGAACCGAAATGCACATTAGAGGAAAACATAACCCCACCTCCCCCTAAAGTCTTCTTAAATGAATTTTTCAGGAGAAATGTTGCAAATAAAAGTTTTAGCTAATTTATGTATAGTTAATATTTAAAGAGGGAAGGGAATAGCTAAGTGGTTAGCGTACTGGACTCCCTCGCGGAAGACCCGGGTTCGAGTCCAGCTGGGCTGTCCTTAGAATTTTTTCTTCCTAGGAGCCTCTACAGCTCACTGTCCGATGATGGACAGTTATCTGTAACGAGAGAACACTGACCGGAGGCCGGCAGTGACTGAGAAGGCTCTGGGCGCCAATGACCATAGATGTAAAAAAATAATAATATATATATAAAGTTTAAAGAAACTCGTTGGAGCCGTTTTAGAGAAAATAGCAGAAAACTGAAAACTATTTTCAGTAAACTGTGACTTCCGGTTATCCGATTTTCTTCAAATTCAAGATTTCGACTGTGCAAGAATTCGATTTTTAAGTGTGCATACTCAATTGTCTGATGTTAGAAACTCAAAGAATTTTTGGTCAGTCGTCAAGTCACTGCCTGCCGCTCTGTGTATTCCGTCAAAATGTTATTAGTGGTGCTTTATGGAAGGAATATTGCGATCACATACGGATCCAGCGTACCAAACGATTCTTTAATCTTTAGCAAGGGATGGGATTAGTTCGGTGGGGGCGCGCTGGACAAGCAACACGGAGATCCCGTATTCGAGTCCAGCAATGCTGCCTTTAGATTTTTTTCTTCGTAGGAGCCTCTTACAGAACACTGTCTGGAGGCTGGTAGAGCATTGAGAAGGCTCCGATCTTAGGGGTAGCTAAGTGGGTTCAGAGAGGCTTTGGATAGCACAGGGCTTTTGGTCCCTCCCCACAGACAATTAAAAAACAAAAAAAATGTTTAGCAGCGTGGCCCACTCGTTACGAAACTCAGACTCACTCTTGATGAACTTCAGTGCTTTATTTCAGCAGCTAAACAGAAATCTCCAGGTACAGACTTTATTTCTTATAACCTTGTTTGCTCAGTAAGTATATTGTTATAGTAAATATTGAGGAGGAACGTTTTCAGTGGTCCCAAATATTAATGATACTATTGTTGCATTAGAAAGATATGCGGAATGACCCCCAACAGCTAGTAGTATTGCCTTAACTAATTGTGTAACCAACCTTTTCACTGTTATAATAATAAATATTTAACTACAACAATAATAATAATAATGTAATAGGATATTTTTATGGACTAAAACAATGCCTATAATTCTTGAAAATTCACGTGATAGTAGCTGTTTTAATAATGTGTTCACCTTACATTCTGTGATCACTATCAGTTCATTAATAATTAAACGCAAGTACTTACATGGACTTCCGTTAAAGTCCCTGATTCCATTAATCAAGACTGACTTTGGTTTTGAAATTGTATAATTTTGGTGGAAGTGGAAAATCTATAAGAATTCTCAAAAACAATTATACGATATCTCTGAATTTAAACTTAAAACTGAATGGATATATTACGGATTGGATGGAGTGAACGTATCACCGACGTATTATACAGACAGAATCTTTGTTTCCATTATTGTTGCTGATTTGAAAAGATTTATTACAAATCAGGGACTAGATGATATGAAAATAAATGATTCTTCTCATTATATTATTTGATATAATATGGGCTGATAATTTTGGTTATATTCGCAGACTTTCTTGTCAGATGCACAAGCTAAATTAAATGCTTTTGTAGATTACTGCCAAATTAATAACATTATTGTGAATATGGAGACAAATCTAAATTAATAGTTTTTCATAAGCGAGGCCGATCTAAACAGCTGAAATCACTATATTACTTGCGAGTTAAACCTACAATTATTTAGATGTAACTTTCTGTTCAGTATGGCAGCCAATGAGTTTAACAATAAAGGTATTAAAGTTGTAAGCAAAGTAAAACAAATTCTAGTTAAAGGTAATTGTAGTTCGTTGGAGAGTGTACCTGACAACAATTTCAAGCTGTGTGATATCTGTCATTGCACTATATTGTCTTGAAATATGGTCTCTTCAATATTTAGAAACAATTGAATAAGTTTTGCAGCATTTTCTTAGGAATCTGTTTATATGGCTAAGTAATACCCCATAGCGTTAATATTTTTAAAAGAATTATAGCTTTATGGATGAAGCTGCTACATGAATCGTATATGCTCTGAAAAGTTGCGCCAATTTGGTACTACGCAATGTTTTTCGAATAATTGTTGGTTAAAGAACAGTTAACTACAATAGGTTGTCAGCATTTGTGGGACATTAATGTTCCAACTGTTCTACAATATTTTCGATGAAATGGAGCTGGGGAAAGTCGGGTGAATATTTCATCGACGCCTCACCTGGAATCCACATACCAGACTCAAACGACAGGCACTAACTACTTCAATGTTAAAAAAGCCTATGCGTTTACTTGACAAATGATCTAACCTAACATTGACTAATAAACTCCTAATCTACAAAGTCATACTTAAATCAATTTGGGGTTACGGCGCAGAACTGTGGGGTTCAACCAAACCAATCTAATTATAATCGTATCCAAACACTCCAATCCAAAATCCTCCGCAAAATCATTTCAGCTCCTTTCTTTGTCTCCAATCATACAATCCACACAGACTTAAATATATCATACGTCCGTCAAGAAATCCTATTCCGTTACAACAAATTTCATCTCACGTCAATCCTCTTGTCCGTGAACTTGCATCCCTAACTAACCCTGTAAATTCAACACGAAGACTAAAACGTCAGTGGCCTCGTGATCTACTTACTGAATAACTCGGAGTTTTACTACTGAGTGACTTCTCCGCTCCTGTTTCTATGAATTGTCCACAATTAACAAATTTACTATTGTTAAGCTTTATAACAGGTGTAAATATCAACAACAAAAAAAAAAGAAAAAAGAGTATTTCGTATCATTTTGTTTGGAATTGCAAAGAAACATTAGGAAAAGCATGGAAATGTTTGAAAACAAAGTTTGGTGTAGGTCAAAAAATAGATTATATAGTTTTGTGTCATCTAGAGACTTTAGTTGGTTTCATACATTGGAAATACTGGTGATTTACAAGTGAATATCACATAACTGTGAGATTGGTAAAGTTGCAAACTAATTACTGCCCCAATTCAAACCATCTCTAAAAAAAATAACTTTCTTATTTACAGGTGGAGAAGATATTGATCCAGCAACATGGAATCAACCACGGTAAGTTATAATTTCATTTTTTTTTCTCTGAACGATGGAACTAATTTAATTTTTATCTTTATGCTATTACAAAAAGTTTAACAAGAGATTACAATTTATATTCTTCCTCCCCAGTGGAATAATAATTTTCATTTTATAAATAACTTTATTATATAATTTCACCTGACCTTGTGTTGTGTGTGGGTCATCTAGTGGTACGGCTGTCCCCTGACCACAGTCTACATTTCATTCTTGCCACAGTATTTCATCATATTGAAGATACTTTATTTAAAAGCTTGTGAGAAATATAAATAACATTTTAAAGTTTTTAATTAATCTGAAAAAAAAACGGCCTGAAATTTGCAATGCATACAAACTCTCCCTAATGACTTTCGTAACAAGAAGGAGTCATCTACATTTTTAATTACATAATTAAAAGACTAAGGGTTGATCGCCTAAAGGATTTATGTTACTGCAGAA
The DNA here is from genome assembly GCA_011037195.1 of Triatoma infestans. Lineage (NCBI taxonomy): Eukaryota > Metazoa > Arthropoda > Insecta > Hemiptera > Reduviidae > Triatoma > Triatoma infestans. The sequence continues at coordinate 240,328 of JAAEAF010000855.1, forward strand.
ATCGGAAATATTTGCTATTGTCAAGTTTTTCGAAATAGATGTTTTGAGGAATAGTCAATAAGATAAAAATTATTTTTAGCGAATGGGTGTGGTTATGTATGTACTTTGTTTAAATATATATTTGTGCCTTAGTTTCTGTCTTTGATATTCTCGTAACCTGAGTGCCTCATCCAATAATTAATAGTCTCTACCTTGTTACATGTTAATTATACTCAACCTGCCCCGGAACCCTATCATCATTTTATTATTCAATATAGCGCGATATTTACATTAACATACGCTTTGTATTCAATAGACCGTCCATATATGTTTATTTTCTGTTCAGTTAAAGTGCACTTCAGTCACAAACGCTGCCAGACAGACTATATAGTTCGTAGGCTACTAAACCCCACCTGGATGTGTGGGCAGCTTTGTGTATTCTTCCAGCTTATCAATTCAATCTATGCTTTATCATCCTTTCATACACTCTACATGGCCCCCGGTATCATTGAAATGAGTTGGGATCATTTCCAGCTTTAAAAACGAAACTATTATATATATTTCTATAACTCTCAATGATTGCATCGTGTTTCCTACATCTTATTTAGAACACTAAGTGACACAAATAAAGCTGAAGGTGATAAAAAGTTTTGCAGTATTTTGTACTGTATACTGTCCAGCACAGGGGATGTATTTTTGCTTCCTTTTTAAGTGCCTTCTCCTAGCAAGTACAGTATTCACCGGCTTTTAGCGAATGTTCTGTGAGTGCGCGCGTGTGTGTGTGAGAGAGAGAGAGAGAGAGAACAAAATTTTCCAAAAACAAAAAATCTAGGAAGTTCAAAGTTGGTATACCGTTTTGTTACTACCACCACATCTGACATGAAGGTTTTCGTCTACATCCATCAACCGGAAGATGTGACTTTACAGATTTTTTTTTTCCATTTTTTCGCGATCCAACTTGAAAATGGCTCCAACAATTTTTTTTTTATAACTTCGTTAAATATCTATAACTTTTATTTGAAACATTTTGGAGAGTTGTGGGCGAACTGTAGTGTTATGCTCTCCACTAAAAAGTACCACTGTTGTAAAATGCATTGTTCTACCCCTTACGTAATATTAATAGATATTAGACGCATTGCTAGATTTATATAAGGTTGGTTCAGGGTTATTGGCTCGCTCTTCTGGGACAAAAATGTAAAATCAATTCTCTAGGAAGGGAATAGTCCTCTCATCACCTTTATACTCGTATTAATGTTCGTATAAATCTGAGAAGTTTAAAGAAACATTAATCATTTTTTATATAATTATATTGACAGGAGTAAGAGAAAGGTCGTGTAAGTGTTTTACATAAGATTTTTACAGTTTGCCAAAATGCTTGACTATTCTTACTATAGCTTAAAATTATTTTATTAACAAGGCATTGTGCTACTTTATCTTAGTTTTTAATTAAGTATTGCGCATAGTTTTTTTTATTTTAAAATTGAATTAATAATTGCATTTTTATTACTAGATAACATTAAATTTTTTAAATAATATTTTAAGAAGTTTAATTTTCTTTTCCAAAACGGTTGTGTTGTGTTAAAGCATTGCTTTTTGAGACCATTTCTTTCAACTTTCTAAAGTTTTACAGTGCTCCAAATTTATTTTTCTCTTACCACAGTTATAAACTTCATGGCCAAAAATTCATGCCGCAATGTTGAAGACAATGATATTTGGGCTAACTTGTCTAGCATTTTTTTTTTTTTTTTACTAATTGATAGAAGTATCCCAATTTGAGTGTGCTAAAATGCCCCTCAAACATATTACAATAAACAATTGAATAACATAGAAGATGGAGAAATAAGAAAATTTGGAAAGCACTTTAGGGTGGAGAAGAAAATTAAGAACTAGATAGAAATTGAAATGGTAGTACTGTATCAGTTGTCATATTAACAACATAGTATCTTGACAACTGTATTATGTAATATTATTGATTTTCTAGTGGGTGATATCTCTAGAAATAAAAATAGACAAGGAGGAAACTGTGAGAAGGAAAAAAAAACACTTGGTTTGTAGATTGGGGTGTAAATCGCAGGGACCCTCTTCATAACCAGTGTGTGCCTTCATTTGCCAATATCTGAATGGGTAAACTGTCCTCATTATCAAACTGTATAAACAATTCTATACAACCCATATCCATAACTAATATGTTACAATGTTACTCCTTGGTCCATGTTTAGGCATGTTGTTTGCATTTAGATAACATGTTGCAATAATTTTTAATTTTTCTGCGATCGATCAAATGTTCATAACTGGGTTATAACTTTCTTCAAACTTATAATTTTCACTAAATGTTTATTTATTTCCAATTTTTAACAATGGAAGAATCTAAACTTAATGAAATTACTTTTTTTGAGGAAAGCAATACCTCCTCCCGCCTCGGCGAAACTTCTGTAAATGAATCTCTCGTAAAAGTAGTTTCAATCGAAATTGATAGATAGAGATCTATATTCATAGTTAGTATACCAAATTTAATGAAATCCGTCGGTGCTTTTATGAACAAAATAGCAAAAAACTGAAAAAGAAAAAAAAAAAGCATTGAGTAAAAACGCACTTCCAGCTTACCGCTTTTCTTCAAGTTCGAAATTCTGGCCACTTATTTATTTCTAATTAATATTGATAGTATAGAGAAGAACATATAATCTACTAAGATAGCATTTTAGAGAAAAACATAAACCCATCCCTTCTCCAAAAAAAAAAAACAACCCTTGAATGAATTTTCCCGAAGAAATATTTAAAAAAAAAAGTTGTAGCTCAAAAACGATTGACAATCAACAAGCCAACAAGTGTAGTATGGTAATTGTGATCGATGTTAGAGGGAAAGAATTAGAATTAATTTAGGAATTATGAAGAAGCAATAAAGTAGATGATGCGCTGAACACTGAATAATCAATTAATTATATAATAACTTAAGGATTTTATACTATTAATAGAAGTTAGAGAACAAGGTAGCAAGAGAACAGTTAAGAGAGAGACAGACTGGATGAGAATCTAAAGCACGTAGAATGATGTTGACTGACTGGTGTCGACAAACCTTTTCTAGGGCTAGCTCGCCTCTATATAAATGGAATTCTTCCTCCCTAGTTTAGCCTAGGTGGGGAGTAAATATGTTTGATTCCTGGCTCCTCGGATCCCATTACATGTGTAACAGAAAGTAAACTCTCTACGAGAACTTGATAAATTTGCATTGACGAAGCATGAAATTCCGAAACCGTTCAGGAACAATAGAAAATGCATGAGATGATGGATAAAATAACAGATGTTATCCGGCATTGCCGAATATGTTATCCGGATTTGAAACGAAGCTTTCAAAATCAAAAGCCTCTACACTTTTTTCTCCCTGTACTTTCTTGAAAACTGCTTTAATAATTTTCTCTACATTTACACATACATACTAACTACAAGCACGAACCCAACACTCATATATGTGATAGTCAAATACATATATTTGCCTACATAATATGTATTTATGAATATGTACATTTTACATTAGTTATCGTAGAATAAATAAAACAAATAAAACAATATATTCAAAATAACAGATTGTTAACTAAACAGAAACTAATAATCAAATAAACAGAATAATCAGGAAAATAGAATACCTAGTATATCAATACAAAGTTATCTTCATTTTATCATATTACAAATGAAATAATAGTCCTCACGCCTTGGTCTAGTGGCTAGCGCACTCGCCTTCGGTGCGAGAAATCGGGTTCGATTTCCATGAGCGCAAAGTCCGTGTTGACCCAGCATCGTGGTAGCTACAGATGGTAGCGCAGGCCGGCACTAAATGGCGAGGGAACCGCGGCGTGATTACCCCCTCCACCCAATACAAATCGTCGTCTGTTAAGCCTTGGAACTTCACAGGCTGCTGCGCCATAAGTTTATTAATAACTAAATTGCGATATTCGAGCAAAGATGGTTTAGGGTCCCCAAAATTGTGAAGGTGATGCAAAGTACTATTTCTTCGATGTAAATCCTGTAACTATTACCTTACCTGCACCTGGACAATATTAAAATACTTTAAAAGCATTGTTAGAATTCCACTTTTGTAGAAAATCGGTTAACCATAAATGCGACTCTACAGAATAGGTTTTTGCTTTTTTTTTTCTCGATAATGGCTGCAACGATTATCTTTAAATTTGGAATGGCTCACTACAAAGACACAACTGTAAAACTTTTACTTGTTGTGGTTGGTTCCGCTAAGCTGGAAAGCATAAGAGATATTTTCGTGATAGCCTGCTTCTTTTTGTGGTCATCGACCGGTTTCGGGCGTTCGCCCATCATCAGGATGCTTTTTGTCAAACAGTATAATAACATAGATTTGCATAGAACAAATTTATGTTATCATACTGTTTGACAAAAAGCATCCTGATGATGGGCGTTCGCCCGGAACCGGTTGATGATCACAAAAAAATTAGGCTATCACGGAAAATATCTCTGATGTAAAACTTTTATTTAAAAGATTTTTTTTGAATAATTGATTTTAGGGAAGTAGATGGGACGGACATCCAATTAGGTCAGGCTACAAGCTTCACTAGCGGCAGAGGGCGTTCCCATACTAGTTACATTCAGATCTACATGATAACCCCTACTACCTTTTTTTTTTTTGGCAGCCTATTTAAACGTTTTTAAACTTAACAATTTTAAGGAAATTTTTTCTCTTGTATTATTGTAGTGAGAAAAAAGTCGTGTGACTGTTGCACACCATATTTTTCAACCTTAAAATGCATTTCAGTTTAATTATTTCATATTGCAGAGTCGCCAAAGGAAGGAATCTACTTTACAATTGGACCATTCCAATTCGCCAACTCCAGAGATAAAGTTCCTCACTGAAGACACATACCCTTTTGCGAAGGTGCTGCGGTTAAGAGTGCTCCAGGTTAGTAATAACTTTTTTTTATATGACACATTGGGTCCGACATTTTTCTGTCCAACAAAATAAGTATTCCCAACGACAAGAAGAAAAACAAAATCACTACAAATTATTTAAATGGCCATAAATTGTGTAAATAACTGCAATAAATATAGTAGTCCCACTAAAAAATATTTATAGACATGTATATAATTTTGAACGACGAAGAAATAGATTTTGTTCAGGGATAGAGTACTGCGACCTCTTAAGATCTGTCATACCTCCCACGGAGCCTTCTCTCGGTGCACTTCCTGCCTTCGGGCAGCGTTCTCTCGTTACAGACGACACTGCTCATCAGCGGGCAGAGAGTTGTTTAGAGGCTTCTAGTAGGAAGAGAAAATCTAAGAGCAACACTACTGGATTCGATCCCGGGTGGGAGTACAGCACGCTACCATTGAGCTAATCCCTTCCCTTGTCTCAGTATTGATTTTGATTTGTTAACTTTTGTTTATCAAAGATGATTTCTTTTAGACTTTGTAGTACCACTTGAAGCAAGATAAAGGGAAGGATTGATTTTAGAAATAAATGCAAAAATATAATATCGATGATGTCCGGGATTCGGTGACTGTGCGCGCCATATATCCTGACCTGATTGAATAGATGCCACTGTATATTTAATTTTTTTATATATATTATATATAATATATATTATATATATATTATTTATATATTATATCAGCATGCTAAAACTGTTATTAGAGTAGCTTCTCAGTCAATAAAAAGGAAAAGGATGCTAAACAAAGTCCATATTTAATATTATTTCATTTTAAAAATTAACTTATCTTAAATGCCAAAAGGTTATTGAAATATTGTTTGTAATTTTATATTCATTGTAACAATGCAATATCAATAATTGTAATTCAATGTAATAACAAAAAAGTATCAGAAATTTTGCTCTAATGCGATTCTTGATATCATACTGTATATTTATAAAGACTTCCTGAAAAAAAATGGTGAAAAATAGAGAAGTCGATAGATATCCCAAATTTATTTTGCATAAACTTAATAATTTAGGAAATAATTTGAAGTTAACTTGTTTTCTCAATTTAATTTTATACCAACCTCCCTTTTTTGAAAATTCTACGAAGAATCCTATATAAAAACAGATGGCAGAACCCAAGCCTCCCTTTTTTACTCAATTTCAATTGAAGTAATGCATCAATTCCAATATTTCCTCTGAGTTAGTTACTTTAGTTTAATTGAAATGTGGATAAAACCAGGAACTCTTCGTACATTCCTTTTTGCATTTACTCCACGGCTTTTATGGTCTTGAGAATTATCTTAGCCTCCTCCAACAAGATCTCCCAGGCATCACAATTACCAGCCACTGCCTGCCCACTTTGGAAAACGCTGGGTATTAATGAAAAATTTATCTTTACAAAAAATTGATTCATTTCAACAGTGCCGATTTGTTTACAGAATATCTTTATCTGTAGTTCTCTAATCTTGTTTGCGGCATTTTTTGTTGTCATGCATAATAGTTTCTTCAATTCCTTTTCTCATAACTTCTGAGTTGAAAAATAAAGGGAAAAATTAAGAAAAAATTACTCTTCATGTCATTTCAGTTAAAGCTATCATTAAAATGTATTTGGTCAAATTATTTTTCCTTTAATGTTTACTTTGTACTGCCCAAGATCAGTTTCCTTTATTCTCTTTAATGTTATCAGTTATTTGGTATTTTATCCGATGTAGCATGCATATTTATTTATTTTCTTCCTAGAGAAGAAAATAAATATGCATGCTACGACGGATAAAATACCAGATGTTATCCAGCACTGCGGATCCATCCACACATTCAATTATCATTTATTTATTGAGGTTTTTCATACCTTTCTTTAAATAAAAGGGGGAAATCTTTTTTCTATTTTATTGTAAAAGCGATTTTAACATTTACTCATTTGTTTATTTTTGATTGATCTACCAACCAAGAATATTATTGTATTCAAACTTAAAAATTAAATCCTCTTCTAGTAAGAGGAAGTATTGCGATCGTGTCAAATTTTCGAAATTGAGTTTTTACCGGAAATAGATGTTTTGAGATCCCCCAGAATACGATTTCCCCAGAAACGGCTTCAACGATTTTCTATAAACTTTTCTTATACCACCTTCACGCACAAACACCCATCACTTTTATTTGAAACATTTTCCAGGGAAAATTGTTTTGGGAGGGGGGAAGATTGAGGGGAAACAGTAGCGTTTAGCTTTCCTCTAAAGTACGACTTCAGTATAATTAAGGTTTTTACCAGCCACCTATATAATATTAATACACATTAAAAGCATTAATGGAAATCCAAATTTGTGGTTCTAGTGAAAACTTAATTTTGAAAATTTGTTACGATCGCAATTATACTTTCTCTTACAGCAAGAGAAAGTAAAAAAAAAGTACTTTATGTGCAAAGGGTTTAATAACGGGACATAAGTTGTAAGTTTATATTTATTGCGTAAGTATAAATATAATAAATTTAAGTATAAATTTACAAGCAAGAAGTGGTATATGCCGACGATAGCAACATGCTAAGAATTTGAAGTTAATTAATGAATCTCAGCACATTAAAGACCTAGGTACTTAATGTACTATGGGCAATTTACAATGAAAAGTGATCATAATACTAACAGAATATTAAGAATTTTCAATACTATTAAAAAAAAGAAAGAAAGTAAAATAGCCTCTACTTAAAGGCCAGAAAAAGAAAATAAATTCCAGTAGGCGTTTCATTATAAATCTACAAGATAAACATATCTGACCTGCCATGAAGATAAAATTGCTGGATTGTTATAGAAACAATATGGTCTGCTAGATTGCCAGAAAATAATAGCAAAGAAACAAATCAAATTAAAATAATAGATCCATTGTAAGTTAAATAAGTATAAAATTGCAGAAATTGCACCACTGAAGTTTAAGGTTATTATTAAATATATAAATATCTAAGTAAACATTCATTTTTTTTGTTGAAGAGTTATTTGATACAATAAGTATTCTATTTTATCATATCAGTTTCTAGGTAGAAAATAGGTTATTCATCCTATTTACCATCTAATTAAGATTCAAGTATACAAAAAAGAAATGAGAACTTTTGTAAGTTACAATAGATAGCAAACTGCCGGTAGAAAACGATACAGTAGTGCAATCATAAACAAAAAAAAAAAGTAATGAGAACTGTTGTATGTGCAAGTAGGCAGCAAACTGTCGGGCAAACAACGATACAGTGGTGCAGTGGTAAACAAAATGTAATGAAAACTGTTGAATGTTACAATGTAGGCAGCAAAATGTCGGCAAACAACGGGAGAATGGTGCAGTAATAAACAAACAAACAAAAAAATAATGAGAACTGTTGTAAGTTACAAAGTAGGCAGCCAATTGTCGGTTAAAAACAATACACGTGGTGCTTTAATCTAATTCAAAGTGTAATTATGTACACTCTGTATACCATAAGTAATAAACGTACGAAATGCTCTAGTGATGTACAGCCGACTGAGTGGTGCACCTTTAAATATTAAGTTATTGGCTTCAATCAATGGCCCATTTGGTTTGGCCAGTAATATATTTGGCGTGAGCTGTGGCTGGTTGGCCATAATTTCCAAATGTTTCAATCTGGCGTTGGTTGGATCAAGCTTTTGGTGATTTAGGATTGATACTGCTAATGGTGAATGGTTAGTACAATATTTAGTAGTTGTGGTGTAAATCAGAGCACATCGCTTGACGTGCGCAGTTCCCCGGCCGCCCAATATCTCCCTGTGATTGCCAACCACTAGTAGATAACATCCTCTGTGCCCAAATGTCTCAGCTTCACTGGATTCCTTTCTATCTTCATTTTTCTTAAGCACTGTCATTCTGTTACAGAAATATTAAACAATAATATAATACCTATATAAATATATAATATATATAAAAATGAATGTCCGTTGAAGTAATGGCAAATCTCGAGAATTAATTACTTAAATGTTGTCAAATTTATATATGTTGTTGAGGCTGAGGTATAGATTGCTTTTAGTACACAAAATTTTCAATAGGTGGCGCTTTTCAAAAGATACGAAAAATCGTTTTTTTCGGATATCGTACATTGCACGTCCGTCAATCAGTAAGACAGTCCGCTTCATAAAAATGAATGTCCGTTGGACGTAATGGCAAATCTCGAGGATTAATTACTCAAATGTTGCCAAATTTATAAATGTTGTTGAGGCTGAGGTATAGATGTAGCTGTATATAGCTTGCACGCTAGTAGGCAAACCTTCCGCAGTATATATATATATATATATGCCACAGAAGGCGAACAATAAATATTGTGTATCAAAAAGCATTGCAATAAGAAAAGTAATTTTTTCATTCGAAAAGCAATACACTCAAAATATTATTTTTAACAAAATATATGCATTTCATTAAAATCAAAAATTTTTTTAATTCACTCTTATTATTTTTTTAATTCAATAAATAATTTCTAATAAAATATTAACGTTTTTACTTTCAAATATATATTAGGGGCCAGCAAAGCGGACCGGGAAGCTAGTAATTAATAAATTTGAATATAGAAAACAATGGTTTAAAGTTTTAATATTGCACGAATCAATTTACACATTTACAATTTTCTCAGATTTACTTCCCCCCACTGCCGAAAGACTCAATTATTGCGGTCGTATCAAATTTTCGAAATTGAGTTTCTATCCGAAATCTATTTATAATAATACTCTGAATATGAAAAATGCTGGTTTGAAAATCAACTTTCTATTACCGCATTTAATACAGTTCTAAAATTAACAATTTTTCTTCAAATATAAATTATTTATTTACCCAAATAATCATAATAGAAATGTGAGTTTACATGTACCTATCACGCAGATAGTAGTTCAATGATTAGATTTTTGGTCCAGAAGGCAGCGCCAATAATGAAATTTGAAGTTGCAGATTTCTCAGAACCTAAATTCAATTTTTCGCGAAATAATGTTCCAAATAACAGTTCATTCATCTTAAGGGGAGGGAAGTTAGGCCTCTACAACCATTGCGATTCATGCTAGCGTTGGTCTAGAACTCAAAACAATAATTACTCTGAAAAAGTTTATTGCAATATGGGAGAAATATCTCAAACCCGAACACCGTAGAGTTTTTTTGCAGGCATTGACAGTTAAAGTGGGCAAGTTTATGTAGAAGCTTTGAAAAATTAACGGAAGAAGACGCAGAAGTCAGTAAAGTTAATCCAGAAAAGTTAAAGTCAGTAAAATTAATCCAGAAAATCTAATAGCTCCAGACGAAACAATCTGCAAGAAAATTACATTATGTTCTGAAATAGAGATCTTTGTGCGTCTAAAATTTTACTCTGAACCTCCCTCATATAAGTATACACCTCTTCCTCTTACTGCCGATGGAAGTTTTCTTTTCTTTCTATATTTCTGCCCCTTACTTATGAAAAGTTAGTCCCCCAAATAATCGAATGTATTGTCGGAACTAAGATATTATGTCGTTCATTGCTCTTAACTTACAATAAGGGGACTTTTTTTATCTTAGTAGCAAGAATATCAAAAATTTAACTGGCATTTACAATTTTTTTTGAATATGTAATATGTAAAATATTTGCAGGTGATTGCAATGTTATTTTCCCAAAATTTTTGCAAAGCATCTCTACAAGAAACGTTAAAGTCCAATATCCGAACTTGAGAATTTCTCTATTTCAAATTTCTCCAAAATTTATATTAATGTAGAGGTTGATTACTTCTCTCTCTCTTGTGCTACGGCCTATTGAGGACCAAGGCTTGCTCAACAACTTTTCAGGTTCATTAATTTTCATCTTTACAAATGTATTTTTGGTGCAATTCCAATGATGGCATACCTAACTTAAATTGCCAAGGGGCTACACATGCTACAACGTTTCTAACCTCTAAAGAGCTCAGGGATGAGCTTTTAGATGATCTTGTTAGTGGCCCGTGCACTCAGAACTATTCGAGGAGTGGCCTATTGAAACTATTCACCAGGTATGTAGGTTAGTTGGGGTCCATATCTTCATTGGACAGTAGATCACTAATATTCTCTATTAGTGCAATTCTCTTCACTAACGAGCAACGATTTGGTCTGTAAAGTTGAGCGTAGTAGACACATTCATTCGTGCAGGCTTCCTCCAATTAGAACACATGAAACGGCTCCTATCTATTGACAGCCAATTTATTACGAGGGAATGGGATAATTATGGAGTCTGCCACAGAGTTAATTGGAGTTGCTAACGACCACAGCTAAGTGCAATAAACTAATTTTGAAATAGTAGTTTTTTTATTATTAAGTTGTCTCTGTACTGATGCAGCATCTCTCCTGTTTATGTGATGAATGGAATAATGAAGGTTATAGAGAATAGTGCCGATGATAGCCAGCATATACACACTTCACAAATACGTACACAAGCGCCAGGCATATGTACGCACAGTGTTCAACCCTTTTAACCATTAGTGCTCCCATTTTTCCCCTACTTTACCACCCACTCCACTGCAGAATTTTAACTCATGTAACGTCACTTTTATTCTGTCATGGTTTGTCAGTGCGTTTATTTATATGAAATCATCTTTTTATATTAGACCAGGAGCGATCCCGTTTTACCATTTGCACTTTCACGACTTGTACATAGCCGTAGTATGTCAAAATTATATTAAAAATGAAACTAAAAAAAAGTTGGTGGAAATTCTCACACAGCTTTCTCTGTTGTAATAAATGGGACTATAAAAGTGAAAAATTTTTTCTTTAAACTTGAAATATACTCAGTGTCCTAACATAAATATAGGTGAGCGCAAATACACAAGGCAGGTTGTATTTGAAGTGATCGTTGAGGGTTCCAGAATGCATGCCAATAATAATGAGCAAACCCTAATAGCATATCAAAACAATTTTTTCGGGAACCTTTCACATTTATGTAATGGCACACAGCAGAGAGAACAGAGAGAAGACAGGCCCTCTCTACTTAAGCAGGCTAGAGTGGGAGAACCTGTGTATATAAGCCAGTGGGAATCTATCTAGGATATCTATCAGATTCAACCAAACATCGCATCGTGTCATATCTCTACTCCCACCTTTTATTCTATCAGTTTCATTATGAAGTCCAGTGCAGTTAATATAAACTTAGCTACATTATATTATTGTCTTCATATCTCGTTCATTTAATCAAACCTAATTTCTCTCCTCAACAACTCCATTATATGTATATATTGCAACGAGCAACTGGTATTGCACGAGGTTTTTTCCAAGTTTAAAGGAAAATCACTGTAGCCGTTTCGAGAAATTACAAAATAAAAAAGACTGTAAAGCCGCACTACCGGTTAACCAATTTTCTTCAAATTTGAACTTCCTAATATTATCCTTAGATGTCAGAACCGTACATGAACTGAAATAGCACTTTAGAGGAGAGAAAAACGTTGCATTTCTCCTTTGAAATGCCACAAATTCAGTAAAATCGCACTTCTGATTTAATGGATTTTGCCCGAAACCTTCGGGTCAAATGCGGAAGTAGTGTCTAAACGGTATAACAGGTTTGGGGTTGCTGCTTTTTTTCGTTTACAGGTGAAAACTGAATTTTGGAAATTTGAAATGATCGCAATTAACTTCCTCTTACCAGGCGTAAAGAGAATGAAATACAAATGAATAAAATTGTGACATAGTTACCTTACAGTCCATGTTAATTTAAATCTGCAACATAGATCTCTATTACATTCTGTTTCATCCATCTTCACCGTTTGTATATCATTTATTTCCTTTATATAATTAACAGTGATTACTGATCTTGTATAATTATCCAAATTATCACCAACTTCCTCTTTTAACGCTCTTTTATCAATACTTGCACAAGATTCAGCATATGCAGTTACGGAAGAACGAAGTGATCGTCTTAGTTTCTGCACATCATTGGCCAACTCCACTTTTACTTCATCTGAAATGAAAATTTAATTGTTTTACTGTGGCTACTAAAAACACGCACACACGCCGGTCCTTATGGACTTCGGCCTGCAAAGTATCTAAATCTCCAATAGATTGCGATCTTTCGCCAGACTTCTCCAATCATTCACGCAAAAGAACCTCAAAATCCCATACAACCACGAGTTACAAAATTAATTTTTTATTATGACATTTTATTAAATCAAGATCATACTGCAGTTTTTCGGAAACAAGTTGACTAATATAAAGTAATATGATAGTATAAAGATAGAGTGTGTAAAACTGGATTTGCTCTGTGCAAGTCTGTGTTGTCACACTGTCTGAATAACGCATCCTGAAGATGGGCGAACGCCCGAAACCGGTCGATGACCACAAAATGAAGCAGGCTACCACGGAAAATGTCTCTGATGATCTGTCCTTTACCTAGAATAGGTGCCAAAATAGATCCCTGTGGTCGCGGAGCTTTACTTCCTTAAAAGAATCTGAGGTAAATACTTTATTTTTAGCCTTTATTGGAAGGGTCTGAATGAAAGTTGAACAGTTCTAGAACCAGAAATGATAAGTACTGGCGAACAATCGAGATTAGAAATACCTCGATAGGGTTCAGCTGAACTGAAAGCAGAAAGACACCAGGAAGGGCAGGCACCATAGAGGCCAATCCAATTATTGATAACAGTTTAATAATGCTCAATCTCCGTGGCATCTGATCTAACCTTGCCATGAAGCTATTAAAATTGCATCTTGACTTATTATGTAGCTGCTCATAAGCTCGTTTGCTAAACCATGAAATTTCAGTGTGAAGGTACGATATATGGGCACGGACAAGTAGCTAACCGACGACCCAACCTCTGAAGGCTGCGAAAAGCGTGAGCATGAGCAAATTCCCGGTCAAACACACTCTAATCAAATAAAGAGTGAATCTAGATAGATGAATATCGAAGAACAGTAGTCTTCTAGTGAATAGTGGTGGCAAGCAGTTGGCTGAACGAATTTGGGAACCATGATTTATGCTGACAAGGACACGATTATTTACAAGCAAATTTGCATAGTAGAGTCTTGTCGAAAAATATCGCTCTCCATATTACGTCCGTCTCTTTGGTGACATAAATATAACCTTATTTCTAGAAAGCAGCCGGGATCAAAAGGCACTTCTGTTGTTAACACCGCCCTTTTAACCGACAAACATTTTACCATAAGAAAGACTTTTTAGTACAGTATTGTTTACGAAGTATTTAAAACAAGTTGACTAATGTAAAGTAATGTGATAGTATAAAGATAGAGCAGATTCTCTGTGGTCCAGAGCGCTGTCATAGAAAAAGAGGAAAATTTAAGCAAGTTATGTTTATTACAACGGACCGTGGCCAGGAACTTAAATATTTCTTGTTTTTAGTTTGTTTATTGTTCTATGATAAACAGAAATGTAAGAATTAAGTCACACCCAAATAATCACCATCTTTGCTAATAATGTTGGGAAGCCGTTGCACTATGAGCCGGTTTACATGATGATGGTTCAACGTGACGCTAGCAGTGATTCCAGGCAGTCTGGCCAGGTATATTCCGCTGCCAGATTTTTGCGGCTCATCCAGACCGGACGCCAGCAACACACATTCCTCGCCGTATGACCACCACCACTCTGTTTGTATTCCTGTTAAACAAATTTCAACTATATTTATTAATTTACTAACATTTCAATTGCAAATTATGCCAAGTATAAAACATTCTGTATTTTTCATAAATAATTAAAAAACTTGCCACAACGTTATAGCGTTTCCCAGTTAGAGGAAAGACTTTTTAATGCAGCATTGTTTACTAAGTATACGTACATATTTTATTTCAAAGCGATATTTGGACTTTCACTTATTAATTTGTAAAATATTTTAAATTCTATGTTATTTGAAGTTTTTCTTAGCGGCCATAGAAATTAATATCTTTGAATCTCATGAAATTCAGTCAAGAAGTAAACCAGTATTTTGTTGTTACGAATCAGTTTTTTTCTTTTTCTTTTCTCTTTCAACTTGATCCTCTTATAAAAACTTTTTATTAGTTTTTACTTTCTCTTGTGTCTAGTTAGAGGAATTATTACGATTAAGTTGAAGTATTTCTGTCAGTAGGGTTAAATTTAAATTACCGCTACAAGCTTTGGCAGCTATGACAGAAGGCGCCCACAATGCTCACTAATATATACCCACATTCATTTTTTTTTTTTATGACCAGGTCAAATAAATTTTAAAGAAAACTTGTTAATTAAATTACATTAATTATGAGCAAGAGAAAGTTCGTGTGATTGTTTCACTTCAGGTTTTTTTATATAAAAAATGGCTATTGTTTGACTGGAGGGAATTCATTTATCATTTTATCAATTTATTTTTGATGAATGGTTAGAATTTTAAAATTGCACTAGGCGCAAGATGACTTCTTTAGGTAGAAATGTCTCTGGTTTTTAACACATAAGTAGCAACTGATGTGTACGACTTTATCTCCTGTTAGTACAGTTATATATTGAATGACAAATTTTTATTAAACTCAAATTTTACACACTTGTCCAAAGATAAATATAGAGGCGGGTAGGGGATAAGTATCTACCTACTAACATTGATGCTTGTATTATGGCCCAGTAGAGCTTATCGAAAACACTGTATGAAATACAAACAACATTTGAAATTGAACCACAATTTCCGCACGAATATCTAAAATAATTTTTTTAGGGGGCAAAATGTTTCAAATAAAAGTGATACGTTTATATCTGTGGAGTTAGCGCACCAAGCCAATAAGGACATCGTTCGAAAATTCCCAAAAACCTATTCTGTAAAATCGCACTTCCGGTTAACCGATTTGCTTCAAATTTGGAATTTTAGCACTGCTTCCACTGTATATTAAATATTATGTAGGTGATAGAATCATACAATATAATGAAGTGGTACTTTATGGGGATATTATTACCCCCAGAATCCTCCATAAAAACAATTTTCTCGATGAAATGTTTCAAATAAAAGTGATAGGGATCCATTTGTGCAAACTGTATACGAAGTTTAAAGAAAATCGCGTTAAACTGAAAATACCATTCAGTAATGTTACAATTAAGATTGTTGAATTTTTTCCCAAAAGCGTCGTGTAGCGGTGGTAGTACCTACACGGAAGACCAAGTTTGAACTTCGTTTTTTTTTTAATCTGAGATATTTTGTTCACACCCACACATTTACATTCAGACCATTCGCAAAAAACACCTTTTTCTTATATTGAAATGGCATTTTTGGGGAAAAGTTAACGTTAACTTTTCTTTTCTCTCCAGATAATCAAGCTCCAGAACTTTCCAACGTCATACTTCTAGTTGACGTATTTTGACTGAAACTTTCGAGTCGGATCCCATGATGGTACCTAACGGGATTTCAAGTTTGAGCTTGATTATTTGGAGAGAAAAAAGTCTATATGCGTCTTATGTTGTAGGAAAACATGTCCGCTGTCTACTTTGGGTGTGTCCTGCAAGCCTACATAGCATGTACAGGAGAAGATTCTGTGCCAGCTTAGTTTAAAATAGGGAGAAGAAATGTGGACGATCAGATATAATTGGTGGAATTAGTGGCCTAAAAGAAATAATTGGTGGATTTAGCCTAAATGATGAGGAAACGCTTGGCGAATTGAGATTTGGATTTGGTAGTTAGCAAAATGAAAACACACTATAGAGATACTCTTCTTCTCCGGAACTAATTGTAGGTGACTGGCGTAAAGCGTGCTTAAATGTCTGGTGGTCCGGATTTCAGATATCGGAAATACTTCTCTTTATTAAGAAAAAGATTTCGAATATCAGGACCAATATCATTACATTGGAATAAGGCGGTCAAAATGAAGATTAAGAAAGGTGGTACCTGCATTTTTGTACTTAGAAAGCGCTAACGCTAAGATTGGAGAATAAGTTCCTCGTATTAGAGATGGATTTCGGGAGAAGGAGTAGGCGGTTTTCTAAGTTATGTTACATACCTATTTTGGTAATAAGAACACGTTTGGAAGCGAGAACTTTAAGTCAGGAATTTGAAGTGGTATGGCCATATAATGCGAATGAGAGAAGAAAACGTGGCCTAAAAGATAAGTCCCAATATTTCTTAAAATAGAAAAACGTAAAGATTGCCAAGGGAAACTAGGAACGGAGAGCTTGAGGGAGAACATGGCATTAAGGATTCGGAGAAGGTCAGTAGATAGGACAGGCGATAAATTCTCCTGGGTTTAGGGCATATGATTATGAAGTATTTTCAGCAACTAAGTAATAATAAATAATAATAATAAAAGAGGAAATACTAGAATGAAAGCTGACCGCTTGCAAATGGTCGATTCTCCACTAGATCGTATGACAAGGCGAAGTGGCGCACTTGCAGTTTTCTTAGCTTTTTCGTCCGCTCATTCAGATAGATGTCGTCATTCAACAACAGCCCCATTTTGTAACCTTTGTCAATGGTGAACACTTCATCTGCACCTTCCCCATTTTCTCTGCATCCAACTTCTAAATTCCTTTTAATCAAATGTTGTAAATATATTATTTTTTGTTTACATATTTGGGATTAGTGCTGAAAGATAGGGGGCGGGATTTGACGAGGAAGCAAAGGCAAGAAGTCAGCAGCCCCGCAAGCAGTGAGAATACTGCACTCAGTTCTATGGAATAAGACTAATTTTAAAGAGAATAAACAAAGAATATTCTGTACCATAATAAACGGGATTCTTATATATGGGGCAGAAACTGGCATACCACACAGAAAGTCAACCATAAAGTAAACGTTGTGGAAATGGATTATTGGAGGCGATACATCCAGAAAACCAGGACGGACGAAATGAGTATGTGAGGAGGGAATGGGTGTAAAAGAAACAATGAAAGGAAGATTGGCTTGAAGAAAGGATAAATGGTACGGACACCAGAGAATAGCCCCGGGAAGGTGGCCAGAAGAAGTAAGGAAATGGAGTCCTTTAAGGAAAAGAAAGAGAGAAAGACCATTGAAAAGATGGCAGGAGGATATTGACGAATGATTGGCGGGTCGTGGTTTGGATTGGCGGGAGAGAGGACGACTGGTCGGACAGAGAGGTTTGGAGACAGGAAGTGACCTGACTGTAACACATAAAGGGAGAAACCGGAATAAGTAAGTAGGAGTAAGTACATATGTAGGAAGAAGTATTGCGAAAACAAATTCTCAAAAATGAGTTTTTACGGAAAATGTAGATCGCTAAATACGAAAACATGTTTACAGCCAGAGTCTGTAATGTGTGATGATTGTGTGTATGTGTGTGTGTGTGTGTGTGTATGTGTGTGTGTGTATGTATGTGTGTGTGTGTGAAACGAAAATCTCAAAAATGAAAAACGCAGGGAACTCAAACTTGATTTTCTATTTAGGTACCAGCATCGCAACTGACGCCAAGGTTTCGGACCAACTTCCAACCTCTAGAGTACGGAATTCTTCCAGGGTCCATAGTAAGGCTATCAACATGTGTAGAGAGTAACCCACTTAGTGTGGGGCGTGACAGAAACATAAAGTTGAAGTCAACTCACTTCACTATTGATAGCCTTACTCTCAAGATGAATTAGTAACGGAAACCGGTCAGAATCTTGCTGTGACAGATAAAATCGAAGATAAAAGAAAACTATTCAGTAACATCGCAACAGTTTGGCAGATTCTGTAAAAAAAATTCAAATCGGATGTGGCGCTTAAACGAAGTAATCAGATTGAGCTTCCTTACTGCACTTTATGAATTTTAGATTTTTTTTGTTTTGTTTTAGAAAACAAAGACAGTAAATTCGCACTTCTGCTCAACCGATTTTCTTCATGTTCAGCAATTATTGCTTCTTAATATTATATAGAATGGTTAAAAACTTTATTTTTAAACTCATGGGTGCCCTGCAAAAGTTTTGAAAAGTTTGCAAGAATGCAGTACTTCCTTCCAGAGGAAGGAAAAATTCCAAGTTTGAAGAATGTGTATCTTTTGGAAATAGAAAATTGCAGAAAGACTAAGTACATAGAGTGTTTCACGCCAGATTATTTTTGTAAGATGGAAATTTATATGAATTCTTTAATACCAGCTTTTAGCCGCCGAGCCGTTTACTTGCCCTTTTTTCGAAGCCGCTATGTCAAAAACTTTAGCCACTGACTGTAACGGAATGCATTCAACATTGAAAGCTGATACTTTTTTCTCCCACATAATGTAGTGGGAGAATAGCTGTTCAGTAGGTGGAGTAAGGGGAGTGGTAACAGAGTGCGCTCAGCTGCGATATACTGGCAAGGCAAGAAGTGTAAGATCTAGAAGGCAGGGCACATGGTATGTGATATGAGGGCGCACTTTACTCTATACCTTATTGTGTGCTTCATATTTCAATAACCACTTAGTTGTTCTTTATTGTAAATCTCCTGTAACAAGAATACTACTCTTATAAAAATCATAGAGCTTTTCAACTTTTTCTTACACTGTGTGCACCTCGATGATTTGTATTACGATCGAGTCAAATTTTCGAAATTGAGTTTTAAATTTGTTGACAAAAAATTTTTTTTTAGCAAGTGAACTGTATGTGTATATGTGTTTTGATGTATGGATGTGTGTGAGAACGGCAAAGCTCAAAATCGAAAAATCATAGAAAGTTCAAACTTGATATATCGTTTAGGTATCACCATGGGATCCGACAGTAAGTTGTCTCTCAAAATTCCTCAACCGGCATTATTATTTTACTGAAAGTTTTGCGAGAGAGAGGCTATAGAATAGAATAGAATGTCTCTTTATTTATCAATGAAAGCAAATTACATCATTGTTACAAAAAAAATAAAATAAAAAATAAAGGACTTACTCCTGGTCAGCTGACCATTACAGTGAGTTTGGCTCATCATATCAATTATTCTCTAACAGAATATTTAATAACAAAGTAAACATAAAAATAATCCTTTGAAAACTCAAAATATAAAAACAAAACTAAAATAGAACCTTACTTTTAGCTGTATTTACGAGTATATTCTATTTTTTTAAATAATTTTTCTTTTCATTGTTATTAAAGATACAATTATGGTGTTGAATAATAACAACAAGAGTGCTAATATATCAAATGACTTGGCAAAGTTATTTTGTTATACCAAACAGAGATATATCGGTGAACGCCCGAAACCGGTCGACGACCACAAAATGAAGCAGGCTACCACGGAAAATGTCTCTGATGCTCAAGCTGATATAGTTTGACTATTAAATTGTAACGATCTACATTGTCGAAAGCGACTGTGAAAAAAGAATAGATTTTCTGCCTCTTATTACTTAATTTAAGTTTTATTAAATTAACTAAATTGAAAAGATTGTCCACAGTCGAGTAGGTTTTCCTAAAACCAGCTTGAATTTCGTGCATTATAATATTGTTATCGATCCAATCATTTATTCTTCCTAACGTTAGACCAGTGTATAATTTACCCATTGTATTTATAAGAGAGATTCCCCAATTATTGGCCGAGTTTATATCGCGTTTTTTAAGTAAAGGAAAGATTATAGATTCTTTAAAATTATCTGGAATTTCTGCCTTATCAAAATTAAATATTAAATTCTATTAAATATTTTTAACAGCACTCGAAGAAATGAAGAAGGCTTATAAAATTCAAAAGGAATTCTGTCTTCGCCAGCTGCCTTATTATTTTTTGATTTTATTAATACTGATTGTAATTCTTCCATTGAAAATCGTCTGTTTAACATTTCATTTGTAAATAAAGGTCCAACATAGATTAATCTATTGGAAGTAGGGGGAAGGTTGTACAATTTTTTTAAAATATATAAACCAATCTGCAGCTGTAATACGGCCCAAAATACCACCCTTACTTTTTTTAAATATTCCCAGAACTCTTCAATGTTTTTAATGCAAATTAACTGTTGAGCGCACTCTGTAAAATATAGTTTTTTTTTATTTACACACAAAGTTTTATATCTCTTGTTCATTTCTAAATACATCAACTTGTCTTCCTTTCTATTGGTTTTCTTAAACGATTTTAATTTATTAAAAGAATTACACCTAGCTTTATTACATTCTTTATCATTCCATGGTTTTTTCCACAAAGAGAGAAATTTATTATAGGATTATAAGTTGCAGACTTCTTTATTATATCAATTAAAGTATTTATATTAAAGTGCTTAACTTCTATATTAAGGTTTTCGGCTCGAATGTATCTATTAACATTACTTTGATAAGCCTCTTTTATTTTGACTAGACCAGTTTAATTTCGGAAGAATAGGTTTCGTTGAATTTAAAATTTCTATATTACTCATTCTAAAGGAAGTTATAATTGGCATATGATCTGAAAAAAGTTTCTTGTCAACTTTAAAATTATTCACTAAGGGAAGCAAATCCAGATTTATACAAGTTCCAATATAAGTAAACTCGCCATTTCTATCATTTTCCATTCTACCAGTTAATATAACATAGCCAAAATCAGTAAAAAGTTCCAATAGCTTTCGGCCGCTAGTGTTAACAAATTGATCTTTAGATAAGCGATTTAAATTGATAAAAATAGAACTTACATATAAATGTTTGCGGAAGAGAGCCTGCAAATTATCTAATCTGCTATTAAAATCTCCCATTAGAAAGATATTTAAATCATAATTGTCAGACAAGAAATAAGTCACTAAAGTCAAAGTCCCATAAATTACAATTCAAATATACTGGGTATACATAAACTAAGTAATTATTTAAATTAATTAATACCAAATCTCTAAATGAAACATTACAAAAAGACACATACTTTTTTGAAATGACAGACTTTTTAATTCCATAGATTCTCCCACCTGAAGCTCTTCCAAAGTTTGATTCTCCTTTAGCAAACTCCACATTACATGAAAATTATTAAAGACTACATCCATACTTGACTGTTCCTCCTTCGTCAGGAAGAATTCAAAATGTAGAATAATGTGAAAATTATTTAAGTAACATTCAAAGTCAGGTTCGTCTAATTTATTTCTTAAGCCTCGAATATTGCAAGCTAATATATCTAAATTGTGCACATGAGCAATATGTTTATAATCATTGTCATTAGGTTTAATTTTGCTAGAAAACTTTAGTTGCTATTGATTCTTCGCATTCTCTTCATTAGTATTTGAAGGGGAATCCGCTAGGTTACTTCTTTTCCAGGTGAGTGCTATACAGCCAGCCAGTCTGCAACTGATACTTCCTTCTTTTTCCTGAGAAGGCCAGGCTTTTAGCATCTAGTGTTATAAGGTTTTATGCTCTTATCAGACTTGTTATTTTTAACACCACTCTCCCTTCCGATTGATCGGCTTCACTTCCTGAGACTTGACTTCCGTAGATTCTTTCATATTCTGAGTTCAATTCTTCCAACGTATATAATTTTCCATTTGCTGTCAGTTTACTCCCTCTTAGTGCGGCATGTTTACCAAATTCACGTGCTTTTTTCAAAAATGGGATTAAGTTTCTTCTTATTTGTCGAACCTGAGAAGAATAACCTTGAGTAATTCTGAAACTGGATCCTGATAACTTTTTTCCATTTCTTAGTACATTAATTTGGATTTAAAATACGCCATCTCCACCAAAATAGGACGTGGTTTTCCGGCAGAAGAAGATATGCCCAATCTGCGTACCTTAACTATATCACTGCTATCTATTCTAGTCTCCATTTTCAAAGCAATAACGTTAATGACATTTTCTTCCTGTTCTGTAATATTATAGATAATTAAGTTATTCTCCCTTTCTCCATCTCGCAGTGATTTAATTCTGCTTCCTGTTTTTTTTTTATTGTCTCTTTCAAATTTATATTTTCTTTTTTAATATATTCTAAATCCGATGTAAGTTTTTCAAGTTTCAAATCTACATTGATTTTTTTCATTTCTGACATATCTTGACATCTTGACTGTTTTTATCTGCGTTACTTTTTAATTCTAATAACAAATTTTTAATTTCAATAGAAATAAGGCTGATCAGTTTGAGGCATGTTTGTTTGTTCGTTATAATATAACAAGTATGTAGTATTTACCTTGCGCAACTGTACTATCCCCCACTCTACTATCCCCACAGCTCCAGTTTATAATTCCACTTTAAACCAATATTTTCACAAATAAATTCCACTGTAGGCACTGAATAAAATTTAACGAAATTTTACTAAAATATTAATTAGGGCTGTGCCTACAACTCCGCAAAAATTTGAATAAAACAAAACACTTTAGAACCTTATAAAGAATTAAAAGATTTAAGAGCCGATGTGAATACACTAGTGACTGTAAGCCAAACACTGAGAGAGGCTGTATGGTTTCCTTAATAACTTTATTCTAACTTGAGATTCTCCAAATTGATATAAAATTAAAGAAAAGTAAATTTACTCCGTAATACGTTATTGCTGTTTTTTATTTAACAGTCATTTATTATAACATCTGTTACAACCAATCACAAAATGGATGCAATCAAAATTTAATGAATAAAAATTATTTAGTAAAAAAAATGGAGATTGCCTTAAGTTCTGTTATAGACTGGAAATCGCTCTATCTCCGGGGTCATTAGCACGCTATCCGGTTAGTGATCAGTGAGTTCTTGGAACAGATGGTATAGGACAGCGAGCAGGATATATCTTTATTATAAATTCTGTTGCATTAATAAGCTCGCATCGATGACATTAACAACTTTACAGAGTTTTGATATTTCTTCATTGTCGAGATTGATAAGTATTTTGAAGTAAGGGGACAAAGAGGAAAAATTACGACAAATCTAAGATGTAATATGTACTATCGACTGGTTCAGCAGTTACATATAGCACTGGTGGATGATGATGTAGTACTTAACATCTAGAACGGTGTCGCATTGAAAAGCACGTTTAGGGTATTGGGAAGAAATAGCCAGCAGCAACTTTTTAGCTTTTAATTTCAAGGCCAACGCCCAGAGTAAAACAAAATATATACAGTGGCGATCATCGTTTGAAAGGAGTAAGGTGTCTCACGTCCATGAATGTGTTTAGCCAGGATGTTACCTGTAGAATCACATACATGCAACAGAGCATCAGATATGGAGAAGGAAAATATCATAGACCAGGATGAATCAGGCGGCTATTGAAGATAGGCATCAATCAGTGACGAAGGAAGCAGACCGGAATGATTAGGGATGTCTACTGAGGGACGTTAAGGTCCGGCAAGGAATGAGAGTCAGAGCAAGAAGACCAACTAAAGATGGGCATAAGAGAGTGGGCGAAGAAAATTTACACACCGCAATGATTACGGAAGCCTACTGAGGGCGGCCAAGTTCTGCAAGGACTTTAGAGTCAGAAGAAGAAGAAGACCTACTTGAAAATAGGCATAAGCGGCTGGCAAGACACAAGACAGCCCAAGTATACAAGAAAAATCCCACCACCATTTTTATGGTCAGTCCAACTAAACATTGTAATGCCGCAATTTAAAAAAAAAAGTCTTAATTAAATTGTGTTAAGTCGCGTATTAAATATAAGAAAATATCATGTGACTATTTCACTTTTTTTGTTGTCTACATTGTTACTACGTATATAATAGGGGTCAAATAGCTGTTCGTTGCTAGTACTTTGTATGGTTGCATTATTCAGCCGGAGATTGCATCATTCATGAATACACTTCAAGGACAAGTTATATAGCGAAGTATATAGCTGTCAGAGTAGCTAAATAATTGTATTGTTTAAAGGGTATTTTGAAATGAGGATGAGGTGAGGAGAGAAGCAATCAATAAGGAGGCAAGTGTGTTGAGTGCGGGTCCAGGGTTCACTACTACTACAGAGACAGTCCCATCCCTTAGATACCATTTATATTAAAATTACATTCATACTAAGACAATAACCAGAACGGCCCTCTCACTCCACTCTATCTTCTCACATTTTCTGTCCCTCTCTCTCTCACCAAATTAATATTAGTAATAGACCAACTCATTAATAAGTTGTAATTTGCAACACAGTTCTGTTATATAATTGATATTTTGAATTAATTGCACATAATAATGACTATTCACCAAAATAGTTTTCAACTTTATTATACAATCAAATCAAGTAATAATTATTCTCTTTATAGAAGTGAATCAATGAAAAGACACAAATTCTCATGTGAAACGCCCATATGACTTTCTGTTACACCTAGTAAGAGGAAGCTGCGATCATGTTAAATTTACCCAATTGAGGTTTCACTGGAAACACATGTTTTGTGCCCAATGGGCATACAAACAACATTTTTTAGCGAATGGTCTGTATTGTATTTGTGTGTGTGTGTATGTATGTGTGTGTGTATGTGTGTGTATATGTGTGCGTGTGTATGTGTGTGTGTA
>JAAEAF010000856.1:0-42203 GCA_011037195.1 Triatoma infestans
AATAATAATGAACTATAAATATTATTAAAGTCAAACAAAACTATATATATATTTTTTCTATTTTTTTTAGTTATAACTATACAAATAAACAATTTGTCTTTATGAATGTGGTGTTCATGTTTATTATAAACAATAAAAATATATTACTAGTAAATTATTTTATTAAAAATGACATATTATTTATAATTCAAAACATAAAAACAATTCGTTCAATTCATTTATCATGATAAATTTATTACGTTGTGTTCTTTGGTGATTACGTTGTTCTTTATATATATATATATATATATAAAAGAGAGTTTGCAAGAAATATTATACATATCTATCTAAGGATTGCCAACCATCCCCACACACCCAAATATACCTTTACCCATTTATCGTTAGATAAAAAGGAAGACTCAGATCATTTGTTTACAGTTTCATTCAATAAAAACAGTCATCCAACGGGTAATGTGTCATATATAAAGTTATGTTTTTTAAAGAGAGAGAAAGATCACGGCTATGAAATAACTGGAGAACATCTACTTGTCTCTAAAAGAAATTCTAAATATAAAACATTGGGACCGTCACTATACAGATGACAGTGAGAACAGATTATGGGATAAAAAAAAAAAAAAAATGAAGTTATATAGTATTATATCCAGTCCAAAAATGAATTCAACTAAAGTCAACTGTATCAGCAAAGAAGATAGGGGCAGCGGGTTTCGTTGAAATTTTTATGGAACATGTTGAAAGTTTCGAGAATGAATTCTTTTTGGGTTAAAACTTATTCTCTGTTTATAGATCATGGTTTTGGCTTTTTTTTTTGTTATTTTTACTGTACAATCAACGTTCTATAAACTGGAACAAAAAAACACAGGCACACCTTTCAGCTTACACCTTTTAATACACTTAAAATTTGAAACTACTTAAAATTTGAAACATACCACCTACAAATTCGCTGAAGTAGCTACCTTTGCTACTGACGGGGTGTTGTAGGTATTTTATTACTTTCTTATAAAGTCTGTTAGGACAAAAAAAAGTGATTTGTAATGAGGCAATGATACAAACAAAATTTTATTGCATACAATTAATTTTTTTACAAAAAAAAAAGTTAAAAATGAGCTTCTCGATAATTGGATCACAGGAGATTTGTGACATGTTACGGTAACAATGTCGGTCTTTAATAGTGAGTACGTCCGCCTCGAACTTGAATTAAAGCCTCCACTCTCCTCGGCATACTCTAAATGAGTGATTAAATGAAGTCACGGTGAATTTCGTCCCATTCTTCAATTATCGCATACGCAACTCCTCAAGACTGTCAGGATGCCACGCCACATGACCTAATACGCCTCTTTAGGAAATCCCATACATGTTCAATGGGGTTTAAGGTCTGGGGGTTGAGATGGCCAAGCCATTCTCGTAATTTCATTAGCTGTGAAAAAGTTGTTTACACTCCTTGCCCTGTGTGCACGTGCATTGTTGTCTATGTAAACAAGCGACTCACCAATTTCTCGTGACAAGGAAAGCATTATAGCATGTAGAACATTAAGCATGATTGTTTAAGTGCTTCCGCGGTCAGTCATCGTATCGTTTACCAGGATGACAAGGAGAATTACGCGGTGTAGTGAAATCCCACCCCATACAGAAATGGAGCCGCCTCCATTTGCATGGATATACGACACATTGTCTTCCAAAAACCTCTCCCCTGACCTTTTCCAGGTTCTCATACGACCGTCATTGCTGTGGAGATGTACTCTCGTCTCGTCGGTCATGACCCTTATTGCCCCAGTCTTGTAAAGTCCAATGACGATGAGCGAATGCCCAGTCCAATCTTCTTGTGTTGTGTCGTTAACGAACAGCAACCTCACTCTTGATCTCAAGCCAGCAGCGTGAAGTCAGCTTCTTACCGTTCGGTCTGAAGCATGAGTGCTCTAGTATTGAAAAGGCGATTTTGGAGAGATGTTGCTGACACACCCGTATTTCTCCAATAGCTGATAACAATGAATCTGTCCTCTCATTCACTAGTTGCTCGTAATCGACCCCTCCATGTCTACGAGCTACTGTTCCTGTCTCATGAAGACGATTTCGGCTCTCATTATCACTTGGTGGGGAACATTGAAGCGAGCACTCACAGCACGCAATGATTCGCCTAACTCCAACATTCCCATATCCTGATTAAGTCGACCTACGCTCAAATGGTTCATTTCGGTATACTGTGGTGTCCTACACTCCCGAAGGAAAATATTAACTAATGGGAGCTGTTTACCTTGAAGTTTTATCGTTACATTTGTTTTGAAAGATAATGTAGCTTATAGGGTTTAAAGTCCAAACTCCACATAAAATTTTATTTGTATCATTGCCTCATCACAAATCACTTTTTTTGTTCTAACAGACTTTTTAAGAAAGTAATAAAATACCTACAATATCCTGTCAGCAGCTGAGATCGCCTATTTCAACAAATTTGTAGGTGGTACGGTTCCAATTTTGAGTAGTCTGTATATAAAATGACAATTTTTTTTAAACTAAAATTTTACATATTTGTCCTAATCTCTAAAGATTCATAGGCTTTATTTTGAGAGGACTTCAAACTGTCATACCGAACAGAGACGTCTGGGACTGTGACCCTCACTGCTCGGTAACTCGGTATACAGACGGCTTCAAAACTCCGGCTGGGGTCTATGGGAGCAGGCCTAAAGTCAAGATTAAGGCCAGCCTAGGGAAGTACGACACGGTCTTTCAGGCCGAAGTCGTGGCGTTACAACTCTGCGCTAAGGAGATTATAAGGCAAGTATGGGAGGGTAGGAGAGTGACCATATACTCCGGTTGTCAGGCAGCCTGAAGGCACTTTCTTCACGCCAGATAGTCTCAAGACTGTATGAGACAGCCTAACTGCCCTAACCGAGGTGGGACTTCGGAATAAGCTGACACTTTCCTGAATGCTCGGACATGCGGGGTTTCTGGGCAACAAGAGAGCGGATGCACTAGCGAGGAAGGGTTCGAAGGATACCTTTATAGGCCCCGAACCCTTCTGCGGTTGTCCAGGAGCCCTAATTCAAACTTCTATCAAAGGCTGGATAGACGAACAGTGTCTGCAATGATGGGAGAGAACACCACGACAGAGGCAGACCAAACTCTTCATTAAGTTATTTGCTTAAATTATTAGAGACCTACTGCGCCATAGCCGAAGGGACATAAGGGCATTAATAGAGGGTTTTTAAGGGCCTATTATTAAGGGTCTTATTAGCAGAGCATTGTAAGCTGAATAGACACATGCATCAGTTGCTAGTTGCAGATAACCCGTTATGCCGATAATGCAGGACCGAGGAGGAAACCCCGGTACACATCGTTTGTGAGTATACCGGCCTAATGAGGACAAGGTTTCTTTAACTGGGGACAAGCAATCCCGAAGCCTCGAGCTTCATGACCGAGCCACTCTCAGCTTTGCTAGGCCTGTTTAAGAGGGCGAAGCTGGAGGGATGTGCTATAATTTTAGGGAATCCACAGTAGACCTCATTCAGTTAGGCGACAGAATGAGGTTCGCCCTCCCCGACTTTCAATCTAATCTAATCTTAAATCTTCTACTTCTAGTGATGTTGATTTGTGTACATCGTAATATTTTACACCAAGATCAGAATATTATATCATGCTCTTTCCTGCGGCTGCATAATCCCGCGATCTTAACCGAGCGTTGGACGAATTAAAAATACTTCGCTTACCGCTTATCATTCTTTTGTGGAACTTTGAGACCAGTATGTAGAGTGAGGTTTAAAACCTAGAAGGGAGCGTTAGCTATTCGATGAAGAATTTGTGATTGTAAGGTTTGTATACGATTTAGATTGGATTTTGGCAGCGCCATAGAGTTCTAGTCCATAAGTCCGTATCGGCATTAGGAGAGAAGTGTATAGCCTTATTTAATTGTGTAAAGTTATTTGTGAACGTTTGTCAAGTAGTTTAGCGAGTAGTCGGTATCTTGTGTTGAGGTTTTTTTTTCAGTCGAGTATGAGGATTCAATTTAGTCTTTTGTCCAGGTATAATCCAAGATATCTCACATAATCTGCAGGCGGTATAGGAATGTTGTGTATGTAAACTGGAGGAAGGATTTACGGTTGAGAGTGAAAATAATGTATTTAGATTTATTAGGGTTTATTTTAATTCCCTTTTTTTGGTAAGCCAATTTTCTATAAAAAGAAGATGGGCTTGCAAATTGCGAATTGTGAGGTCGCGGTCAGAACCTTAGGATAGGATTGCTGAGTCATCGGCGAAGGTGCATAGATGTAGAAGGATGCGTTGGTAAGTCAGACGTGTAAAGATGGTGTAAAGAAAAGAAGCTAGGATATTGCCTTGAGGAACACCAGCAAGAATACGATAAATTGAGGTCTGCTTGGTTCCGTGACTTACCTGGAAATGTCTATCTTACTATAAATATGATTTAATAATAAGGAAATATGTGGATTGTAGGATGCTTTTTAACTTTCACAGTAAACCCTCATGCCAGACTCTATCAGATGCTTGAGAAACGTCTAGAAAAACACCCGCACAATATTGTTTCGATTCAAGAGCGATAGCGATGGCGCTTACAACTCGATGTGCTTGTTGGATAGTGCAGTGGATTGACGAATCCAAACTGATGATTCGGGATATGTTGTAGAGAGGTAATTATTGTGTGAAGACGGGATAATAAAAGTTTTTCCAAGATTTTACCAAGAATAGGAAGAAGATTTATTGGTCGATAGGGAGTAGGACATTGCGCATCTTATTAGGTTCGCAGATCAGTTTGATATAAGAAAATTTCCATAAATTAGGGAAATAGGTAGTTCGAAGGACTGCGTTGTAAATTGCCGTGAGAAAAATTATTGCCTTTCTGGGAAGCTGGTAAAGTTTATTGGAGGTGATAAGGACCTTTCTTTTTTGGGAGATGGACGATTACTTGTTTGACTTCTGCGGTATAAAGAATTTAGGAGGGAGTGAGAGCGGTAGAGGGGTATCAAGTTCGTTTAGGATTTTGGCAACGTGGCTGAAATTTGTAATGTCTGCATGTGGGCTGAATACGGAGCGGAGATGCACAGCAAATAGGGACTTTTCTGAGTCAGATTTGGCCTAGGATCCGTTTTTGGACATTTAAAATTAACATCACAAATTCCTTATCAGGTTTTATAATTACATAAACAGAGACCAATTTCTAAAAAGCCACTTTTTTGGGCTCAGTTGGCCTCAAAACGCATATTTCTGACAAAAATATAGAAAAATTGACACGCTCGCAAATACTCCCTCTTACAGCAGTTATAGAAAGTAAAAATTTGTAAATTTGTCTATATATTATTTCTTTTTAAATAAAGAAAAATTGAATAAAAAAAAAAATATATTTTAAATCATTTAGAATAACAGAAATACATTTCTATTTTACGCCACGTTTCTTGAAATATATATTTATGGTTATGTACATATATGTGCGTCACAATGTTGTTTACATATATATATATTAATAAACTATGAAGGAGACTCATCACATAATGTCACACGGCCATCAACTTCGTTTATCTCTTACGTCAAAAAATATTACAACTAAAAGAGTGAACAAAGATTATATTAAAATGTTAAAATAGAATTATGTAAACAAACAAAGAAAAAAAGGTACAAAAAATTAACATAGTGTGAGTGATAAATTAGGTACTTATGTCTTAATGCGGTAGGAGAAAATATTGCAGAAGTAACAAATGTCTGAAATTGGGTGAAATAATATTAATATATATTTTGAGGGAACCGTGAACCGATAATGTAATTAATTTTATCCGTGCCGGGAAGTAACAGAATTATTTTTCCAGTTTTACGCGATCCCCCTCACTCCCAAATGGCTCTAACGATTTTCTTTAAACATCGCATGCATAAAGATGCCGGTAATCCCAGGAGGCAGCTGCTACGCTTTCCTGTAAAGCGTCATTTCAGTAAAATATGCAGTTCTGATATCCAAAGAAAATTAAGACTCCATTATATGCATTGCTGGAATTCCAAGTTTGAAGAATGAAGCTCGGTGTGCGTCATTACCAAACAGATTTCAAATGATTCTGGGCCCAAGGAAAAACAACCACTGCTACGCAAAAAAGAAGTGTTTAAAGGATGAGTGCTCTCTCCGGCTACGCCTGCTCTGCCTCTCTTGTTTGTAGGATATTTATAAGCCTTAGGCAGTAGGTAGTAGATTAGTTACGTAACTAGTAAGTTAGTGTAAGTTTAGGTTTAAGTAAGAATAGAGGTAGGGAAGTATGAACTGGGAATTATGAATAGATTTATTGTAATTAAATAATTTTAGGTTAGTTAGTTGTAAGTTAAGGCACAAGGTAGCACAGCGCAGACGGATGGCACAAGAATGGAGTGATGAGTGGCATGGCTGAGGGCATGATGGAAGACGGGAACAATGAGCTGAGAGATAAGTCAAGCTCGCGAGAGACGACAAAGCTTGAGCAGTGAAGAGTCTGGAAAAATAAAAGGAAATTGGCAACTTCAAAGAGACTTTAGTTTTAGGGATTTAGTTTTTCTTTTAGGAATTTAGGGTTTTAGGGATGCTGAGTAGCCACCATGACTCTCAAAGCCCAAAAGGTCGGTCATTTGTGATATGTGAACATCGGAAAAATCAAAGTGAAACCCAGGCCTATTGCGGATTTGCTGATGACATAGCCCTATTCACCACTAGCGAATCACCCAAGAAAGCATGTAACCGCTTAACAAACGCAGCGGCATTAACCATTTCCCGTCTCACCTAAAGGCCCTAAAG
The DNA here is from genome assembly GCA_011037195.1 of Triatoma infestans. NCBI lineage: Eukaryota > Metazoa > Arthropoda > Insecta > Hemiptera > Reduviidae > Triatoma > Triatoma infestans. Next base: position 6,749 of record JAAEAF010000856.1, read on the forward strand.
CCTAAAGTCTTCCCACAGACTAGAGGTGTCTCCTCTGAACCACAATGTAAAGGGATCCAACCAGATGCTTAGGAGAGTGAATTTCCTTGCCCCAATTCTCTGAAATATTTAACTTCCTAAAGAAACATTACGCGATAACAGGCTGTTCTATTTTGGCCAGCTAAGTTGCTAAATTGAAAATAAATATGTACAAAAATAAATAGTGGACATGAAAGAGGGAAACAATTAGAAATAAGATAAATAAACAATAACCATGTTTTAATTCACTTACAGTACAAAAGTAAAGTAAAATGGACAATTCATAAGTTTAAACCCAATAATATCATTCCTAACAATGCCTAAAAAATGGTTTTGTCTCAGTCCATCATTAAAATAAAAATAAATAGAAAAGAGTAACATTTTTTCTTATTTTTTGACATCACTCTCAGTCATCATCCAGTAACGTTAGAGATCCATTCAGAGATCAGTAGACATAAGCTTTGAAGTATTTTGACTAATTAAGGGCCTTTGTAAAGAATGCGCTGTTTATTCGGACCATACAAACTTCTTGTAATATAAAAATAGAAATATAGTACACTTTTTTCTATAGCCATTGAGGCAATTAGAATGACAGCGGCAGATGTTTAATAGAGTTTTTTTAAACATACCATAGACAAGACGGTAGGGATAATGATCGTTTGGTGGACGCATAGTGATAGATTCATCTTGTTCAGTCTGGATGACCAAGAGTTGTAACTTAATAACACTAATACCAACAAAAAAATTCTGGCGTAAAAATCTCACACGATCTGAAAATCAAATTTTTTTCTGCAATCCAGAATGACAAATTTTCAAATAAAAGTTTGAAGTCTTAGAAAACGTTTAATTTCTTGAAACTCCCACATGGGTGGCCCTATAAAAAAAAGGAAAGCTCACTCAGTAACCACCTATAAAATTAATTTTTCCGGTAAACAATTAAAATCAAAATGTTTCAAATAAAACTAATAAGTTTGTTACATACTCCGGAAAAATTGTACATTCTGAAAATTCGCACATCCGGTTATTACGGATTTTCATGGTAATTTTAAAAACAAGTATTATTTATCTCCTTTTCAAAACACTCGAAAATGAATTTCACTAATAAAAGTTTCAAATTAAAGGGATAAGCCTATTTCTTATTCAGCTATAAGCGGACTTTCATAAAAATAGTTTGACTGTTTTCGCAAAAAAAAACAAAATAAAAAAAGGATTTAGAAAAAAATAGTACTTCCTTTTGATGGATTTTGGACCGAACCTTTCGTGTCAAACAAGATATTGTGTGTGTGCGCTTAATCTCAAAGATGAAAGATTTCCGCCTGAGAATTTCAAAAAAATGAAACATGTTTCCTGCGATTCACTATTCACGTTAGATACACAAACTTTCTTCTTATTCCGAGGATCTGCAACATGTATTTCCAATGAAAAACTTAATTTCCAAAATGTTTACATGATCAGAATACTTCATCTTCCATAATAGGGTAAAGTAAAAATTGATTATCAGTTTAATGTCTCATTATTAATTTATTATTTTAAAAATACGAGAAAATTGCTAGCGAATCAAAACAGGATGTACTAAATATTATATAAATGACTCATTTACTTCCGTGCATATGTTGTTTCCTTTAAAAATAAACAAAGAAACAAAAAAAATAACATTCAACTTTCGGTTTACTTTGAACTATTTATGCACCATTAAATTTTAGGTTTCTCCTATCTTCTAAAAAGAGTAATACACCTTATTAGTGTAAGCAATTAGTAGTAGAGTAGGGAGAGTATGTTTACAAATGCTAAAATTAAAACTACTGACGTTTATACTAACTTTTAATTAGTGATGATAAGATGTGTTTGAAATTGTTTTGATAGTTAAAACAAGATAACTTTTACTAACAGATTTTTATCAGAAGCCGAACTATCCAGAATTTTAAAGATCCACATGAATAAAAACTCAAGTTTTAATTTAAGAGTCTTAACTTGTATTCCCATGAGAAATGAGAAAAATATAGGGGAGTTATAATCTAAATAATATTAAATAGAATTAAATATCTGATATTTTATCCGTCGTTCCGTCGTTATTTTGTTCCTGACCGGTTTCGGATTTTCATCCATCGTTAAGAGTAAATCTAACCATTTCGTGCAGAGAGTTCACTTCAAACGCAATGTTTTCGTTTCACTCGACACTTGTGGTTGTATGTGTGGGAGGTTATAAGGTTATGTTACTATGTGTGTGTCTGTTTTTAACATAGTAACATAACCTTATAACCTACCGCACATACAAAACCACAAGTGTCGAGTGAAACGAAAACATTACGTTTGAAGTGAACTCTCTGCACGAAATGGATAGATTTACTCTGAAGATGGATCAAAATCCGAAACCGGTCAGGAACAAAATAAATATGCATACTACGACGGATAAAATACCAGATGTTATCCAGCATTGTGGACCCATCCACATATTTAAGAATTAAATATGTTGCCAGTATTTCGAATTTGAAAAAATTCGGTTGACCGGAAGTGCGTATCTTTGATTATTGAACAAATTTTTTTCCAGTTTTCTGAGATTTTCTTTAAAAAAAACGCTTCAACAATAGTCTATCGTCTACAACTTTTATTTCAAATTATTTCTTTGGAAAAATGCATTTTAGGTGATTTTTGGAACAAAGGTGAGGGATTATATTTTCCTTTAAAGTGTTATTGTAGATTTATTATACAATTTTATGATTTAAATAATATTAATTAGAATTAAATATATTGTCAAAATTCTGAATTTGAGGAAAATCGCTTGACCGGAAGTGCGTTTTCTTACGAAATGTTTTTTTTTCAGTTTTCTACAATTTTATCCATGCAAAATCACCAATAAATTTCATTAAATTTGTTACACTAACTATGAATACTGAAACCTTTTCTGGGAAGGGGGAAAGTTTACTAAAAAAAAAAAACAATTATTAAGTTTAGCTTTTTCCAAATTCGTCAAGTTAGTCACTTAAATCTTGTAAATTGCAGTAAGAAAAAAGTTGGATGAGTATTGCCCAACAAAGTTTTGTTGATTAAAAAGACTTTTAAGACTGATATTTCCTTTTTTTTTTAAACAAAAAAAACATAAATTTGAAGAGTATATTTCTTTTTTCGTCGAAAGAGTATAAAGAGTGAAACAATAAAAACCAGCCAGCCACTTGATCGCTATGTTATTATTTATTGTGTAATTATACAGAAAAATTGATATAAAATGCAGCTAAATCTAAGAATTACATTGATAACAATAAATTAAGAGTACACTTTTCTGTGCGGACAATGTAACTTGCGGTAGTTATCAATTGCCTTTAGAAACACTAAATAATTTGTCATGGCTAAGTATACTTTGGGACACTTTTGTTACGCTGAATATGTGCCTTTCACTTGGGCATAGTGCAGTTTATTAATCCCACAAAACATTGCTACCAACTTTGAAGAAAAGGTGTCAATTATAAGTTCGTGAAGTAAGATTTTAATTACCCCCACCCCCACCCCACAAATAATCTTAATAAACTTATAATCAACATGATCTAACTAGTTCCTGTGAGAATATACAGGTAGTAGTCAATTCTCAATGTCATTCTCTCTCCCTCTCATTTGAATACAAATTCTCTTATACTAGCGGCTATTTGCTTCTTTTAAATTTACTATCTTGGCTAATACTAGAGAATCATTTGAATTTTATTTTTATAATTCTGACGGTATTAAAAAAAACACCAATCCAAATATCTCAAACCTAAATCAGGACCAACCAAAGTTAAATATATCTTTATATATATGTATTTGCTAATTTTATAAATATGTATTACAAGAATAATGTTGAAAATACAAATACATATTTTAAAAATATAATTGATTTGACAGTTTATATTTTTCTTTCATTTACCAGAAATAAAATCCTGTTATGATTTACGTAGTTTATAATTTCTAATTCTGTTGTAACATAATAATTCTTATTAGTTTAAGTTGCCTTCAATTTTTTGTAGAAATGGGAGACTATAGAATCTTTATAAAAACGTATTTTTGGGGGGGAAGCATAATCTCCCCGCTCATCCAAAACCCCCTTAAATGATTTTTCATGGAAACAGTTTAAAACAGAAGTGATAGCTCTCTCTCTCTCTCTCTCTCCCTCTGTATGTATAGTTAGTATAACAAGTTCAATGAGAAACCCTGTCGGCGTTTTTATCGGCAATATATTTAATTCTAATTAATGGACAATAGAATCAATAATAACCCGCAAGTTGCATGCAGTTACTTGGGAAGTAACGTCCCCACAACTCCATGCACTTCATCAGAACAGTAAACAATACACTTAAACTACATACACTCTACATTTTACAGACAAGGACAAATACAGTACACAAACTAGGGTCTCTGTCCCTAGTTAATTGGCGTAAGGTAAGGGAGTAAACCCTCAAAAATCACCGATCCCCCAAAGATAGCGGGGGTTGGGGCTAACAGCCTCTAAAAACCTCTAAAAAACTATTGTTATGAAACCTCAATTAGCATCAGCCCGGATTGTCAAAAAGGAAACGACCAGGAAACTGTTATATGGAATTTAACTTTGGATCATGGACATTTTAATCTTATATAGACCAGGGGCATTACAAATGCTCCTAAATGAATTAGACAAGTATAAGGTGGACATAGTTGCTCTACAGGAAATCCGATGGATTGGCATAATTATTCATCAATTTTCCCAAGAAAATGAGGCTATGTCCACACTGGTGCGCTTTCCTTTTCCCCTTCCCTTTCAACTTGCGCTTCCTCTTTCCATTTCAACATGTGTCACGCATGCCTTTCGCGCATGCCTCTTGACGCATTCAATTTGTTGTCCACACTTAATCATCTGTTCAGTGTGCATTTTATCGATGGATTCAGAATGGTTGGTGTATAATTTTGAATTTATTTTCCATAAAACTGTTCGTTGGCGGTAATCCTCTATGAAATCAAGTGTCTCTTCGTTTGCAGACATGTCGGAAATATTATTAATCAATAATAATAGTTTAATTACTATCAGTTTGATAATAAAATTATTATTGAAATAATAATTATTATAAATATTAAAAAAAATAAAATAATAATATAAATAAAATTATGTAATTTATAAATTATATAAATAATAATAATTTTTTAATAATAAAATTATTAATATTATAATAACTAAATAATATTTAAAATTTATAATATAATATATAACCTATAAAATAATCACACAACACGAGTGAGATTAAAAAGGCGCATAGAATGTTGAACGAAAATCCAAGTAGTTGGATTCACGTGCGCTATTGCTTGCGTTATAAAAAGAAATGCCTACTCGTCTTCAATGAGGCATGCAATAACGCATGCCTTTCGTTCATCACACCGTGCGTTACGACGCATGCTCTGTTGAAAGGAAAGTTGCACCAGTGTGGACATAGCCTTAGAAATAAAAGTGATACGTATTTGTGTGTGTATATATATATATATATACGAATCAGAGATATTTTCCGTGATAGCCTGTTTGTTTTTGTAGTCATCGACCGGTTTTGGGCGTTCGCCCATCATCAGTGTATCAACTTGGTGTATCAACTACACTTATAAAGATCTACAATTTTTATTTGAAATATTTCTCCGGCAATATGCATTTAAGGGTTCTTTCAGGGGAGAGGGGTGGTGGGTTGTCTTCTAAAGTGCTATTTCAGTTTACTATACAATTCTTTCATCTAAACAATATTAATTAGAATTAAATGCGTTGTTGAAATTCCGAGTTTGAAAAATCGGATGATCGAAAGTGGATTTTACTAAAATGTATTTTGCAGTTTTCTGGTATTTTTTTACTTCCTTGCGATTTTCTCAAAAATGACTCCGACGATTTTCTTCAAACATGATATATCAACCTCTCATCCAAAGATCTACCACTTTTATTTAAAACATTTCTCTAGAAAAATTCATGTACTTTTGGGGGAGGAGTGAGGTTAGGTTTCCTCCAAAGTGTTATCATAGTTGATTATACAATTCTATCATCCAAACAAAATTAATCAGAAATAAATAGATGGCCAAAATTCCGAGTTTTAAGAAAATTAGTAAACCGGAAGTGCGCTTTTACTGAACAGTTTTTTCATTTTCGACGAATTTCGTTATACTTGGTACACAAATTATAACATTTGTCAATTATAATTTTGAGAATAGGAGTAAGAGAAAGTTGTGTGAGTGTTTCACACCAGATTTTTTGTTATATTATTTATTTGCTTAAGACCGTGGTCTATACAAAGAGGTTTGTACATTGTTATTATAACTGAAATTAAACAGAGATTAACAGAAATTAAGTTTCTTATTTTGCACGCCCCATCTACAAAATCATAAATATCGTTTAATTTCATTAAACTTGGTACTTGTAGCAAATCCACAGAAGATGTTCGCTACGATTTTGAATATAATCCAACAGAAATCTTTCTCTCAGGTTTGCCAACAAAGGACTACTTATAAAGAAATGATTTAAGTCATTACTTTCTCCGGAATTACATATTGGACAACTTTGATAACTATCCAGCATATAACTGTTTCCGTTGTGAAATAATCTTATTAATTTAATACAGCAAATTCGCAATTGACATATAATTCGTGTCTTGATAGTAGAACATTTAAAGTTGCTAGAGGGCTCAACAAATTCCAGAGATGATATTTTCCGGTAAAATGGATTATAGTTAGAATTTAATATCCGGGCAACATCCTGTGAGAAAAAGTGGTTGGTTAATTTAGAAATCAAGTCAGTTTTTTTTTTCTTAAAGTCACAGTTATTTTGGTTATTCCAAACATTCTGTTCTCCTATTATTATAAAAAGCTGTTTTAACTGAGAGGCCCAATAAGTTCTAAGGAGTTATGAGGAGAATAATCTATCTCCAGGAGTTTTTCATAGCAAATTTTGGGAAGACGATCTGGTGACATTTTATTAATTTTGTCTAGCCAATTAATTATTCTGGAGAATATTTTAATTTTTAATTCCCTTACACTCAGTTCAGTTCATAGTAGATAATTTGGGCTATTTCGAGGGAGTAGAAAGATGGATTTCAAAAATTTGGATTGGCATTGCCCAACCACATCGAAATATGTGAGAACCCAAACCTCCGATAAATATAGTAAAGTTGCTTCAGCTATTGCTGAGAACAGTTTTAGCGACCTTCATTGGATTCTATTCTTCCCTTTTCAAGTATTCCCTTAATCTTACTGAAAGCGATTAAGCCCTTATTTTTAAAATAGTTGGCAGCTATTAAAAACCTACCAGATGTGGAAAGAGGGACACCCAAGTAAGTATAATTTTCAACAACTTCAATCTTTTGTCCTTCATAGAACCAATCTCTCATTACCTTTCGTCTTCCTCTTTTCCGGAAGCACATCATCTTGGTCTTAGATATATTCAAATGAAGGCAATTACATTTGCAATATTCTGCCAAAAGTCTAATTTTCTTTTGCATATCTGACCAAGAATCTCCTAATATTACGAGATCGTCTGCATATAATAACATTAATAGATCAATGTTGTTATTAACTTTTAGACCACAAACTCCATGTCTCTGAAATATTTCTCTATATTAGATATAAATAAATGAAAAAGGAAAGGGCTCAAAGATTCACCCTGCAAAACTCCCTTGTTAATGGCAATTTCATTACTTGTAACACCATTTACATCATGTTTTATTCTGGCGCAATTATAAAAATTTATCATTATACGTAAAAATTGGTCACTAACTCCCAAGATCCTTAGCTTCTCCCACAATTTAATATGACTCAAAGAGTCAAAAGCTTTTTGAAAGTCAATAAAAAGATCCAGCACCGAAATTCTTTTCATCATCAAAATGGAATTATTGTAGAAATCAATACAAACATTATCTAGGACAACTACGGGACTTTCTAAAGGCAGTTTGTATTTCGGCAATTTTATTATATATTTCGGCCCAATTGGCAAGTCAAGTCCTAACATTAATACATTTGTAAATAATTTAGAGATTGTATTAAAAAGTGATATGCCTCTATAATTTCCGGGATCAGTATCATTTCCTTTTTTGAATAATAATTTAATGATTGCTAAGGACTAATTTTTAGGAGGCCCTTCATTGTCTAAAATTTTGTTAAGGAGCCCAAGCAAATATTCCATTTATTAGGGGGTTAAATTTTTACACATCTCATAAGGAATATTGTCCGACCCTGTAGCTTTATTACGCTTTGATAGTAAAATTACTTGTCTGAGTTCATTTAGCGTGACTTTGTCATCAAGGATAGCGACTATTGTTTCAAAGACTATGGATGAAGGATACGAGGTACAAAAATGTAATTTATTATAATATTCAGTCCATTTTTCAATACTAATAGGGTTTATTTTACGCGTGTGTAGCCTATAGATTTACCTGTTTTCCAGAAATCACAAGAGTTAGTTACATTGGACATTCTTTCAGTTATTTGAGTAAAATATTCTTTTTTACACTTTTTAATAAGTTGTCTATATTCACCCCTCTCAGACAAAAACTGCTCACCAGAATGTTTTCCCTTAATTTTCATTTTAAATTTCCTTAACAGTGTTACATATGTGGTTTTAAAATATTTAACAAAAAAAAATTTGTCAGTATTTCTTCTCGAAAATTTTGAAGTTTAAAAGACGAAAATTTAGTGATTATTACTATGAACTGTAAGTACTTTTTGCAATTAATAATCCTGGGCAAGCGAAATATCAGAACTTTTATTTTTTTTACGTAAACTGACAATAAGTGAAATTCACCTAACCTCAAAGTGTAAATAAATTTTTTTTGACATTTAAATTATCAACTAAATTTAGAGTCCGTTGTAAATATTATGATTGTATATATTTTCTATGTTTGTAGTTCAGTTTTATTGTAAATACTGTGAGTGCGTATATATATATATATATAAATCTCTTCTCACTGTTCATTAATCTCGCCACTATTAAAAAGTAACTTTTATTTCCTCATCCGTAAACTTTAATTTTCTCTGTGCTGTTTACTGTCACTATGATGAATCTTAATGATACAATTTATGCCACTTTCTCAACAGATAACGAATCCACATCCTCAGTTACCTCAAAACCAACAAAAAGAAAACCGTATTCCCAGAACTGTACACCACCCAAAAACAAAAAGAAAAGTACTCGCACAAACGGAAACCAACCTTTATCACTCGACACCAAACAACTACCCAACCTATTTTCAGAACAAAATAGCACATTTCAAACGTCTACGGAGAATACAGTGGTAGCTCCAGATATACTTACCTACAATCCATTCTCCCCCCTCGCCGTCCACAATGACATGGAAACCACCATCACCATCGGGGCCACAGCGAACCCCAAAACCACCCCCATTTATCTAAAAAATGCCACAAAATATGTAGAATTATATAAAGCCCTCACACAGTTAACCGGACCAAACAACTTTACATGCAAAGCTCGAGCAACAGACCTTATTATTAACCCTAAAACTGTGGATGGCTCCCGGAACATCATCCAGGACCTTAAGGAAAGAACGCAGACTATCACACATACCAGCTACAACAAGAAAAAGCCTATCGCATTGTCATTAGACATCTTCATCAAAGTACTCCCATTGATTTCATTAAACAAGAACTGTCGGAACTCGGACATGTGCCCGCAACATCACGCCGGTGATTCATCCAATCACTAAACAGACACTGCCTCTTTTCTTCGTTGATCTTGAACCTAACAGTAATAACAAAGAAATATTTGACACAGAGCTACTGTGCTACACGAAAATAAAAATAGAAGAACCACATAAGCAGCGCGTCATAGTACAGTGCAAGAGATGCCAGGAATATGGCCACACAAAAAGTTATTGTCAACACCGACCACGTTGTGTCAAATGTGCCGGAGACCATCTTACACAAGACTGCAGTAAACCGAGCTCAACCCCACCCACGTGTGCATTATGTAATAACCAACATAGTGCTAGCTATAAAGGATGCATTGTTTATAGAGACCACCAGAAAAAGACCACCAGTATACAATCATCCGTCTGCAATCAACAGAGCCAATGAAGAAAACACAGCCAGCCAACAACCTACAGCGCCTTCAAGATATGTCCCAACATCACCGCACCAAGACACCCTAGCAGCCAACAACAATCATCTGACCTATGCCCGGGTGGTCGCGGGGACGCCGCCGCCTCAGAGGCTCCTTCAACCTTCCACATCTGATGTCACTAATGTATTAAACTCTTTCCTCTCAGATTTCAAAAGCCTCCTTACACCGCTCATATCACTCCTCACCTCAGTAGTCAACACTTTAGTTCCCCGCCTTACTCCTTAATGCCTCTCACACAATTCTCTCTCACCATACTGTTATGGAATGCGAACGAACTGACTAACCACAGACAAGAATTAAATATCCTACTACATGAAAGACGAATCGACATTGCCTTCATAACAGAGACACACTTCACAGAAAAAACACGTTTCTTTATCACTGACTATAAAATCTACCGCACTGATCATCCTGATGGTACTGCACATGGCGGTTCCGCTATCCTTATAAGAAATTCTTTAACTCATTTCCTTATTCCAAGCAATGCTACTTACTCTTTACAACCCACTCTTATCTCTCTTCAAAGTGAACCCTTTAATTATACCATAGCTGCAGTATATTGCCCTCCAAATCAAACAATAGATCAAAATCAATTTCTATCCTTCTTTCTATCTTTAGGCTCCCGATTCATAAGCGGTGGTGATTACAACGCGAAACACCCTCGCTGGGGAAGTCGAGTGGCGAATCCAAGAGGACGTGTCCTTTATAATGTTCTCTCTCAAACAAACTTCTCCTATACCTCTCCTTCTCAACCAACCTACTGGCCTGCTGCTTTAAACAAACGTCCTGACCTTCTTGACTTTTTCATCTGCTCTAACATTTAAGTCTTCCATTCCGAGCATTTACCTTATATGACCTATCACCTGACCACAGTCCAGTTATGCTTACAATAGACATACACCCCAAACGCTCCCCTTCCAGGCCACCACTAATCAACGGACCGATAGACTGGGACTCCTTTAGGGATTTACTCGAACAGAAAATTAATCTTAAAACGCCTCTCAAATACCTCAACAACTAGACGATGCAGTCTACAACTTTACAACTGCTATACAACAAAGTATAAGGCAAGCGACGACAAACTGTACAACTACACGAACTGGACGGATACCATACAACCTTCCACTTTACATAAGATCACTTATAACTCAAAAACGACAAGCTAGGTCTCTTTGGCAACGTACAAGATACCCCTCTCATAAACAACAATTTAATCAACTTACAAGAAAACTTAAAAACGAACTCCACAAATACTACAATAATCAATATGTCCAATATACAAAATCACTGACCACTGACGACAACTCACTTTGGACGGCAACTAGACGAATTTTAAAATTCTAACATACCTCTTCACCTCTTCGTTCTACTGACGGTGCTTGGGCCAAATCAGCCCAAGAAATAGCAGAATTATTTGCAGCCAAACTTTTCTCTGCTTCATCACACACCCTGACATTCACGCTTACAACACATTACAGAAGTTAACAAAGAAGTAGACGCACCTTTACCTCTTTCTCTTCCTCCTAAAGCATTTAACCCCACTCAAGTCAAACAGACCATTAACAATCTTCCTAAAAATAAGTGCCCAGGATACGATCTAATAACAGCCCAAGTTCTTCACCAACTATCTAAAAAAGCTTGTAGTCTTCCTTACTACCATATATAATTCAATACTACGAACTACTTATTATCCCATTATTTGGAAATTTTCTAGTATTAAAATGATACCTAAACCCAAAAAACCAACTCATCAGCCTTCTTCCTACCGTCCTATTAGCCTCCTTCCGATCCTAGGGAAAATATTTGAGAGACTCCTTCTTTCGCGTCTTCTAGAAATTGTAGAGACTCTGAAAGTACTACCAAACCACCAATTTGGTTTCCGCAGCCGCCACTCTACAATACAGCAGGGTCACCGAGTAATAGACACCATCGCCACTTCACTTGAACGCAAGGAGTTTTGCGCTGGAGTGTTTTTAGACATTTCACAGGCCTTCGATCGTGTATGACACGAAGGTCTTCTATTAAAACTCAGGCGAATTCTACCTAGCACTTATTACGTCATTCTCAAATCCTATCTTTCCGAACGCTTCTTCCAGATAATTGAAGGCACTTCCGAAACCTCTATACATCCTATTCTTGCTGGAGTACCTCAAGGCAGTGTCTTAGCCCCACTACTTTATTCAGTCTATACATCCGACTTACCTACACCTCCCTCTACTTCTATATGTACCTTTGCTGACGACACTGCAATTCTCTCCACACATAGTGATCCCATGCTCTCTGTCCGCTCTCTACAATCACATCTTCATTCAGTAGAACCTTTGCTACAAAAATGGCGTATAAAAATCAATCCACATAAATCAAAATACATAGGTCTTTACACTGAAACGGAAAACTCTTGCCTCTGTCTATTTATATAATTCTCCTATTTCTTCAGCCGACCATGTGCGGTACCTGGGACTATACCTCGACAAGAGACTCACCTGGAATCCTCATACACTACTTAAACTAACAAAATTAAACAAAAGATATAAGCTTCTAGCCAGACTACTTGATCACCGATCAAAACTAACACTTCATAATAAAAGATGACTGGATCTATCCGTCCTAGTACCTATATGGACTTAAGGACTTGAACTTTACGGCTCAACTAAACGATCTAATATCAACCGATTACAAACTGTTCAATCTAAGATCCTCCGCCGCATTGTAAACGCTCCATTCTATGTCAGTAACCTAACTATACATAAAGATCTCAAAATTCCTTTTATATCCGAACTTACTAAAACACATTAAAACAGATATCACAAAAACCTTTTCAACACATCCTAGTCCATTAGCAGCTAACTTGTCCTCAACCACACTTCCTTCCAACCCTCGAAGGCGACTGAGGTGTCGTTGGCCTCACGATCACTGACTTCGATCCTCGCGGTTGTTGACTAATGGAGATCATCACTGGATGATCACCATTCACGCCATTTACCACCTCACCATATTTACTTATTGTACCATTATGTACAGTTGTAAATGACAAATAAAAAGTTAAAACAAAAAAGAAGAAAATGCCTTAACTCTTTTTTCTTTTGCCTACACAACTCATTAAACCACAACACATATATATACGAAGTTTGAGTATACTATATATATATCAAGTTTGAGTTTACTGCAACTTTCCGTATCTGAGTTTAATAAGTACAGACAGACTGCCTAGACTTTACAATGGATGAATGTTTAAGGTAGAGTGGTTAGAGTAATGACACCTAGCGATTGGATGTACTGAACTGAATTCTCAACTGTGTTTTTATGGATTGTCAGTCGCTATATTTATACTGTTTCTCCCACTCCAATCCGAGAGTGTGATTTTGGAGTTTTGTTTCTCCTTTACTCTCTTTGCTGTTTCTCCTTTACTCTCTTTGCTGTTTCTCCTTTACTCTTTTTGCTGTTTCTCCTTTACTCTCTTTGCTGTTTCTCCTTTACTCTCTTTGCTTTCTCCTTTACTCTCTTTGCTGTTTCTCCTTTACTCTCTTTGCTGGTCTCCTTTACTCTCTTTGTTTCTCTTCTCTCTTTGCTGTTTCTCCTTTACTCTTTTTGCTGTTTCTCCTTACTCTCTTTGCTGTTTCTCCTTTACTCTCTTGCTGTTTCTCCTTTACTCTCTTTGCTGTTACATCGCATTTGAAGTAGTAATTTCACTGTAAAGTATACAATTTATTTATCTATTTTGTACGAATATGTCGGACTGTGAAACAACAAAGAACCCTAATCCTCTGCCACATCCAGACTACAAGGAGAACATTTACGGTCGGTAATTATGGTATGGTGTCTCCTGTTGGCCGATAACTTCATTTTAGCACCCCAGCAAATTGAATTTAAATATTTATTTATTTGCTTTTGTGAAATCGCATACAAAGAATTGAGCTGTTCAATAAAAAAAAAATCCAGACTCTTTCAATAAGAAAACAAAAAGCATATTTGCAAAAAATAAAATAATAAAATTATTATGCAATAAATATAATTGAAACTTTCATTAAATAGTTACTAATAAGAGAAATGAAATAAAAATAAACTATAAAATTACATTAAATATCATCAGAGACATTTTCCGTGGTAGCCTGCTTCATTTTGGAGTCATCGACCGGTTTCGGGCGTTCGCACATCTTCAGGATGCGTTTTTCAGACAGTGTGACAACACAGACTTGCACAGAGCAAATTCAGTTGACACACTCGAGTGAACGCCCGAAACCGGTCGATGACCACAAAATGAAGCAGGCTACCATGGAAGATGTCTCTGATGCTTTCCACCAATGCTCTGCGGAACCAACCACCACAATTACATTAAATATACTACAAAAAATCAATAAACCAACAAAAAGAGAATATATACAGGAAGAAAATTTCTCTAAATATTTCTGCCTAATTGAGTGGTAAGTTGGACCAGTAAACAATATAGGTTATAAAATACTCTTTCATAGCACAAAATTGACAGAAAAGTTTTGTATCAATTATGTACTTACTATTATTAATATTTAGTGAAATACAGTATTGAACAGAAGTTCTTAATTGTGCAAATACTCTTATTACTAATAGCAGAGCATTACGTAGAAGGTTTGCAAAACTGTAATCATACAGACCATAATAGAAAGGACTGAAATTGGAGTTATTAAGAGATTTGTTATCTAAATTCTTTAAAAAAAAATGTCATATTTGGATTTGAATTTGAATAAATAAAGGATATAATTTAAAGGGAACTTCAATGAGAAAGTAATCTCAGGAGACCAACATAACATTAACAGTGAATTGTCATAAAATCTAGTGAATCTGAATTTCTGGCAAGAGATTCAACATCTCTTGTTCTCAAGGATTAAGCAATTTTTACAGCTGAATTTGAATGCACCGCGTTTATGAGTTTCCGGGCATTGTAGGTTTACTACATTAATTCCGATCTTACTATGTCTCTTGCCATTGGTTACGTACTGGTTTCAAGCCTTAGAGCAAATGATGGGATAGAATGCCTAAGACATAACCAACTCTTGAAGTAACTACTCTGTAGTTTATCAAGATTGAGCACCCCAGGAGTTTAGTTCAGATCGACAAGGAGTGTGACCTATCAACTAATATAATATTAATAAGAATTAATTGCCAAAATTCCGAGTTTGAAGAAAATAGGTTGACAGAAAGTGCGGCTTCACAAAGTTTCCTTTCTCAGTTTTTTGCAATTTTCCCCATAAGGATACCTACGAGTTTCTTTGAACTTGGTGTGCTAACTAAACAAATTTAAACACATCTTTGGTTTGAACATTTTTTTCCGAATAAGTAGGGGTTTCTGGGGCAGCTGGAAGGTCCAGGCTCCTCTCATGGGTCATTTTTAGATTATTTCTCCCAGCTTACATTAATATTGAAAGCCTGTTAAATTTAGTAAAAATTTCAAGTTTGAAGGACATTTTCAATACTTTGTAAATCGCGATAAGAGTAAGTCCGTGGGTGTTTCATATTTAACCTGTGGTGAAAAATAATATTTATTTATTTATTTTGCTTGTGATTAAGAAATAAAAGAAAAAGAAACTTAGTGGTGTGTAAAGATACAAACAGTCTATCTAAATACATTTAGTTTTAGTGATAAAAATAGAAAATAGATATATAGATGTTCAGTGGGGGTAGGGGTAGGAGGAGTGACAAGATCTTAAATGATTAACAACTACCGACATCTATCCAACGGTGTCATCTCCAACTAGAACTTCACATTAATATAAATACAAACGTGTTAAGACTGGCGGTCTGTGTAAGGCGTTGCTTGCTCTCAAATAAACTGATAACTTATTGCTATGTATCATTAAAATTTTACTTGTAAAAAGTTCTCAGAATTAAATAAATAAATGAAAAATAAAAATATAACAAATTATCCATATTTTTTTTTAGCCAATATTAAAGAGAACAATTATTTACACTTAATTATGCATAATTGTTTTGTTTTTTTAATTTCATACAGTTAAGTTTTAAATATATTATGTGTGAGACAAGGATATTTATGAACAGGAATATTTAAGAAGCACGGTTCAATTATTGTCATATTTTTAATCTTATATTGTGATAGCAAATTATACCATTTTTTAAAATTGAATTGTTATTGTTTAGTAAATAACAGAGAATAAAAAAATAAAAAAATTGAGCTCTTTTTGCAACCTATTATGTCAACCTCTGGTAGGCTCTGTGTATTCAATACAGGAAAAATAAAATAAAATAAAAAAATATATATATAGAGGTGAGATACCTCTGGTGGGCTCTGTTTAATAAAACCAGCAAAAATATAAGTTGAGTGAAAGTATTGAGTGCACTGTATATAATGTAATATAATGGTTTAGCAAAACGGAAAATAAAAATATTAAAAATTATATGGGAAAAAAAGAATATATCAATTACGTTTAAAAATAGGTAGCAAATATTATTTATTATCACTTTCAACAGCCAAAGGAATGGCGCTTATCTTAAAAAGCAGAATCCTGGTTACCATTGCTGGAAGACCTAAGGTTGCCCCTAACTCTTGAGCCTTGACCAATACATTGCTGTTGGGCTGAAGAGTGCAGACAATAATTAAATGGGCTCCCAGAAGCTGCACGGTAGGAAACAGCCATGTGATTTCACAATAACCTGTGCAGGCCCGAGAGAACCACCGAACCACCGCTAAGTCGACAAAGGACTGTTTAGGAAAACCAGAAGTAACAAACTTGGGTTTTCACAATTAAGGGCAACCGAACTGGCATGAATTGCATAGGTATTACACTGCGACCTATTCAAGGGAGTGTTGCATAACGACTGACTGAGAGAGGAGAAAATGCATAGGTAACCCCCTCTCCAGGGGCCCCCCTAATAGGCACTCTTAGGACGCACCTAATAAGTTAGTAAAGTAGTACAATAACCCCTTCCAAAATAAAATTATTGTACGCCATTTGAGGCAAATTTAAATTAATATGAAATACCGAACAGTTATAATAAAGAACTTTTTTCTCTAATGCTATGCAATTTTTTAACGTGGTAAATAAAAGACGAAAAACTGTGGAGAAGAATAACGATACTTTTAGCGTTATAAGTTGTTATCCCTGTTATCAGTTAAAGCAGCTGATTAACTTCTATTACCCATTTAACATGGTAATGGCCCTAAAAATCTGCACTTTGAAAGAAAACCATTTAATTTGAATTTTATTCCGAATGCTTGAGCAGTATGTGGATTGATCAATTCTGTGAAAAGGTTTGTTTGTCTTATTCGTGTGAAGGGATGCAGATAGGTGGCGCTAAGACTTGTTTGTGCGGCCTAACAATATAAAAAAAAAAAAAATCTGGTGTCTTATGAAGGCCAAATTTTTTCAAATTTAAAATTTTTACAAGCTGTTTAATTGTTTTCCATGTTATATCACTGGGAGAATCTAAGCTTCATAAAATCCACTTTTTTAAGGGAAACCTTAGCCTCCAAAACCCCTTAAATGAACTTCCTCGGAAGAAAGTTTCAAACAGAAGTGATAGGTCTATGTATTTATAGTTATTTAGATAATAGAATTGTATTATTAAATTAAAAGCGCATTATAATGAAACATATCCCCACTTCCAATCCAAAAACCACCTTAAAAATGAATTTTTCCGAAGAAATGTTTCAAATAAAAGTTGTAGCTGTTTGTATGTGCAGTTAATACACTAAGTTTAAAAAAAAGTGTTGCTTCCATTAGAGGAATTTTGACAAGAAAGTTCTTGTTGGATCCCATGTTAATACCCAAATGGAATATCGAATTTGACTTTCTGCAATCTTTCGCTTTTCACATTCCTACACAAACACACACATCATTTTCTGAAAACCACTTTTTCGGACTCAGAGGACCTCGTGTATTTCCGGTAAAACTCGATTTCGAAAATGTGACACGATTACAATACTCTCTTTTATTAATAGTAAGCAAAAGTAATTTACAATTCTAATGGACAAATTATCTTTAATTTGCAGTGTTTGCTGTAAAATGCGACTTGCTGCCTCAAATGTGACTTGTATTATTATTACATTGTAAGTTGGTTGGGATTATACTTATTTACCTGCTAGCGCCATCTATTTCAAAAGCGAAGCTTTTAGTGCTATTTTAAATATTATCTAACTCACTGATTCTCAACCACTGCCGAAAAAAAATTTCTTAGTCAAAAAATAATAATAAAATTTGTTACAATATTTTTTACACCAATACCATAATTTCAGGATCTAGAATCCATAATTTTGTCTTTGAAGGTTGGTAACACTGGAATGTGCTCACATTTATCACTTATTACGTCTCGTATTTTCTTTTTTAAACTGAACGGAATGCTGCAATCCATCTCAATAGGAGAAAGCAATGAAAATGTTAGTTCCCTTCGCAGCAACATATTTATGTAAAGCGGGATTTTCATCTATGAAGGTAAACAAAAATAAATTTAGAAAACGGCTTTCGGTTGTTTCACCGTTCCGACTTAGCTTAACTAATTTAGAACCCACAATTGAAAAGTTAATTGATGAAGAGCAGCAGCAATCTTCTCATTAACATTATATGCCAAATAATCAAAAATAATTATAGATATTTAATTTTGTAGGAATCAGAGGACTGATTTTTTTTTTTGTTTCTATATGTATGCAATGATTTTGTGATTATTTTAAAATAATTTTTTGTGATTTTTCTCAATAATCGTATAATAATTACTTATTTTTACATTTAAATATTATTGTAATTAAATGATAATGAAAATGTTAAAATTAATTTAGAAGTTCTTTAATACCTAGTCAAGTTTTTTTGTTAAAAAAAAAAACCTGTCCCCGAAATTTTTTCACAAACTTTACCGGTCCAAAGGCCAAGAAAGGTTAGGAAACGCTGTTCTAACTCACAGATTCCTCCGAACCCGCTTGTTTTTAAGTTACAAAATAAATGGGACATGCTTATATAATATCCGAAGTGACTATTCCAAGTTTAAAGAAACTCGTTGTAGCTGTTTTCAAGTAAATTCCAAAATCTCAACACTAGTATGTAAATTCCCACTTATAATAATCAATATTTAATTTACATAGATGGCAGAATCATATATTACATTGAAATGACTTTAGAGGAATGTTTGATGTTGTTGCTCCATTAAAAATCCCAAAAGATCAATTTACCTGGAAAAATGCTTCAAATAAAAGTGAATTGTTTAGTCTACGAAGTTTAAAGAAATTCTCTGGAACCAGTTTTCAGACAACATCACAGAAAAATACCATTTTTCACGAAAAAGGCAAACATTGAAAATGTTTATTGGTTTTCTTATTGAATTATAGGATTATAATTATTATTTATTTGTAAATTTAAGAAGCGTTAACATCTATTGTCATTGGCGCCCGGAACCTTCTCAGTGTATTACCGGCCTCGTCGTGTTTTGGGAAGTTACAGACAACACTGTCCATCACCGGACAGTGAACTGCAGAGGCTCCTAGGAAGAAAAAATCTAAGGGCAACTTAGCTGGACTCGAACCCGGGTCCTCCACTTGGGAGTCTAGTACGCTAACCACTTTCCCTTCCCTAAAATTGTAATAATAACATAAATACATCCAAGTATCTGAATGCAACAAACAAATACAAACGTTTATTTTCACAAGTTACATGTTTATACCAAACATACAGTTTGAATTCGAAATTGCATACACAAATAGAAACAGTATAATAAATCAAATGTAGGCAACTGATTCGACTGTCTCCGTAAATGTTTGGCACTCATACGGGAAGATGTCATCACGATTTTTATCATATAACTTCCCAAAATCTATTTTCAATGTTAAAACTGAAAAGTCCATTCAGTAGAGTGGTATTTGTGGTTGAGGAATTTCTGATAGGTAAGTTTTTATCAGATCCTATGGTTATACCCAAATGGAATGCCAATTATGAACTTTCTTTTATAATATGAAGCAGTATGTCAATTATAATCTACGCTGTTCCCGTACCATTTCTAAAAACCACTTTTTTTTGACTCAGAGAACCTCAGAACATGTATTTCCGGCGTAAAATTCTCTAATACAATACAATACTTTCTCTAATAGCAGTTACGAAAAATAACAATCAATATTAAATCAATAATCAAATATTTTCTTGGATCAGATCTTCAAACATTTTTAAAAAAGTGATAGACATTTATATGTGTAGATAGTACAGAAGTTTAAAGAAAAATCAATGACGCAATTTTCGATAAAACAACGAAAAACTAAGTAAAAAAAAAAAAAAAATACGAAATTTGAAACGATCGCAATAATTCTTCTTAAAAAAAAAAGAAAAAATTCTATGGCGCAACAGCCCGCAAAGGGCCAAGGCTTGCTAGATGGCGATTTGTTTTGGGGGGACTGGTGGGTAAGCATGCCGCGATCCTCTCGCCGTTTTAGTTCCAGTTTTCGCTACCTATGTGCGCTACCAACTCTAGCTTCCAACTTTTTCTCACATGATGCTGGGTTAACACCGATTTTTGCCCTCACAGGAATCGAACCCTGGAATTCTTGCACCAAAAGCGAGTGCGCTAGCCAATAGACCAACACATGATGACTTCTTCCTCTTATAACATTAGATAAAATATATAAATAAATAAACTTTAAATAATTAAGTGTAAAACATTTATCAAAATATAGTAAATTTATATGCTTGTATTAGAATTATTAATGTAGCTAATTCTTGGTAATTAAAATTAAAAAAAAATTCACCACATTCATAATATTCTTTTATATTTAAAAAAGAGAAAAGGTTATCATATTTATTTTTTTTTGTTTTTTTTTTCTATTTTTTCTTCATCCTTTTTTTAATATCTAAAGCTGGACATAGAGATATAAATGATATTAACTGTGGGCCAAATAAGAGATTCATTCTTAAAATAAACATATAAAGAAGTGGTAGAAGAGATATTTCACTTCTCTCTCACTACTACAACACACAGGTAAATAAATAAAAAATAAAAAAAAAAAAGAAGGTAAATTGGCAGATATTATAGTAACTTGGCCAACTGTAATATTAACGTTCCACGTCACTAAACATTATATTTGATTTTAAATAATTACTCACAATAAATTCTACTTGTACGCTGCATATTCTTATTATGTTTTTTTTTATTTATTTTTTATTTCTAATAGTTTTGTCTCTCTATATTATGTTTTGTCTGTTATGACGCAAATGGCCTCCTCCAATGTCTATATAGTACGCATGATTGCTTTAAAATCTATTATTAATTTTTATATATGTATATATTTGTTTATTTTTAAAATTGTAAATGGAGCGTATTAATTTGTATTAGCTAGCGTACAAAAATATCATTTATAGAGTGAAAATTATTAAATATATATATATATATATATATATTTATAAACGAAGCATTCCAAATTTTCATAGTGCCAAGCGTGTTTCCATATTTGGTTTTTAGTAGGCAACAAGTTACCAAAAGTTTTTCT
Organism: Triatoma infestans; assembly: GCA_011037195.1. Lineage (NCBI taxonomy): Eukaryota > Metazoa > Arthropoda > Insecta > Hemiptera > Reduviidae > Triatoma > Triatoma infestans. The sequence goes on from JAAEAF010000856.1 coordinate 28,309, forward strand.
GCCTCAAAAAACTTGGCTGTTTTTTCATTTGAGATTCGTGGTGAATCTCAAAAATGAAAAATCACAAGAAAGTTTAAATTTGGTATCCGTTTAGTTTCAACCAACGTTACGAAAGTTTCCGGCAAAATCCAATCAACTGGAAGAACGATTTTACTAATTTTTTTTTTTTTAATTTTTTGCGATTTTTTCGAAAATCCTTCTTTTTTTTTAACTTCGTATATACTATCTCCCTAAATACCCAATACTGTTATTTGAAACATTTTTCCGAGAAAATTGATTTTTGAGGGGGGGGAGATCTGGGGAAATTTCTTCAGTAGTTGCAGTTTTTTGGCCGTCCTTTCACGTGGATCATCTTTCGCTTTCACCAAATTTGGATGAATTTCTGTTGGCGAAAAACCATTCAAAACGAAGAATTTTATGACGGAACGGTATTCATGTTTGGTATCTGGTATTTTATCAGTCGTAGTATGCATATTTATATTATTCCTTAGGATCTTATCCAGCATTGCGGGCCCATTCACATTTTCACGTATTCAAGTTTATTCATTTTGTCAAAAACATACAACACGCATACTAGTAAACAGCCGAATAAAACAAACTATTTATCTGATCAAATTCGCTTTTGGTATTTACTTGTGCAATAAGTGTGTCAACATAACACAAATAGTAATTTCATACGTAGCAGTGCCATCTATGGGCTAGGCTGTGAACTTTTCACCTTGCCCTAGTTAATGTATGATTCTATCAAATACACAATAGTATTGTATATTAGAAGCATTGGTAGAATTCCAAATTTGAAGGAAATCGGTTAACAGGAAGTGTGACTTTAGAGAATAGATTTTGAGTTTTTTTTGGGGGGGAGGGAATATTCTCGAAAACGGCTATAACTATTTCCTTTTAATTTTGGAATGCTTACTGCATAGATATATGAATCTATCACTTTTAATTAGAAATATTTTGCCGAAAAATCTGATTTTACAGGGATTTTGTGGGGGGGGATCTCAGTTACGTTTAAATTTAAACTGCTGGCGATATGTCTTGAAGTAGAGGGTGCCCAAAGTGTCCATTCATGGATATATACATCACCATGTTTGTAAACATTGCAATTATAAAGGAACATTTTTTAATTAATTTATATTAATTGAAGTAAGGAGAAAGACTTGTGATCTTATTCACACCAGATTTTTACTTCGATTGTCTTAATGTGAACTGTCTTTGTGTGAACTGAGTTGGACTTCCGTTATTCTGAGTCAGGGTTCGATTTCACTGGGTACATTAATCGTATTGAGCGCAGCATAGTAAGGCAAGTAGCTAAGCTACAGTTGTAGTGGACAATGCGATGACAACCGCAAGTCCCCCAATAAAAATCGCCAAAGTTAGTTAGATCTTATACGCATAATTGTTTTTTTTCACTCTCTTTTTAGATATTTTACGACTGAATACTTTTTAATGGGCTCTTACTTTCTCCCGATGGAACAATGAGAAGATCACCAATGATAATCTAAGCATTTATTTCTAAATATTTTCTTAAAACCAAAATTATTACATGTTTCCTGTGGGTATTATTTTAACGCAAATATACAAATAGGCCAAGAAATTTTACCTATAGGATGTTACCTTGTATTTCATCCATTTTCTTCTGATTTTTTTTTAAACGTTTCAAAACTTTTTCAAAATAACACGCATTCTTGATGGTTATAAAATCGATTTAAAAAAACAAAATAAACAAACAGATTCCAACTCACCAGGGTGACCACTGAATTTAAGAGTTTCACCAAAATGTTGAAGTTTATCAGCTAGGAACTGTGTTGGACTTCCGTTATTCTGAAAAACAGCAGATAAAATGCATTTATATGTATGTATCACATGTTTAAGAACATATTACAGCTACATTACTACAAGATTCAAGGGCGGGTGATAGTATAGTGGTTATGAACATGGACTTGTAAGCGAGAGGTTCCCAGTTTGAGTCTCGCGTATAACTGCTAAATTTTATATTGGCTCCACAAATGGAACCTGATTATTTCGCAAGTCTTTCAATGTATGGTCTAATGCTTCCAAAGACTTCTTATAAGCCATTGTACACTCATCCCATACAGTGATTTTGCACGACCGAAGAACCTTTCCCATTCCTGATGTTTTAGAAATGTTACATGTTGGGTTTTCTCTGAAGTCATGTTTAAGTTATGACAGTTTAAGAGCTGAATGCGCTGTTCTACCTCCTTCCATCAACGTAGCAGCAATACCTGAAGAAGCAAGTGCTAACGCAATATGGCCTTTTGAACGGATTTTAGCTCGGAATTTCCCGTTTCCGTAGAAATTCGGAATAGAGGTACTTATAAGTAGTTGAGAAAGAAAAGCTCGGAGAAGTTCCGGTTTCCGTGGAACTTCGTAGTAAAAAGTATATATAAACACTCATATAGAAATGCAACGTTGTGTAAAAATTTCAAGTTAATCCATCGACTACTTTCGAGTTTTGCGGCCACAAACATACGGATGCTGAATTTTTATATATATAGATTAACAACTGTAAGAGAAAGTTTGGGTGAGGGTTTTCCTATCAGATCTTTTTTAGTTTAAAAAAATGAATGAATAAAATAAATATGATTAGGTATTAGGTGGTCAATTATTAAAAAAAAGGAAGTGGATATTTATTTAAAGGAAGTGAAAAGGCACACGTGCGAACCGTTTATGATTTATCCACGTGTATATAGCGATAGTAATAGTAGAAAGGTGGTAAAAAAGTTTTAAGAGGACACGTGGACGATATTAGGCAGGTGGGCTATACTAGCCAAATTGGCTACTAGCCAACCTTTCCAACACCAACAACAACTATTGTCTATATACATATAGTTTATATACAATGCTGGATATATATGCAGACTATATGGAAAGGTCCAGATTGATTCCAAATTAACCCCCACAATGGTATAGATATATATTATATTTCTGGCACATTCATAAATATTCAGTAAAAGAAGGTGAGGAGCAAAACAAGAAAAATTATTTACAGTGGCTTGTTAAATAATAATAATAAAAATCATTATTTGGTTTTAAATCTTTATTTTCTCTAGAGGAAGTATTGCGACTAAGCTTTCACCGGAAATACATGTTTTCTAGTCCACTGACTATGATACAAAAACAATTCCAGCGAATAATCAGTATGTATGTATGTTTTTCTGTGTTTCTGTATATAAATATAAAAACTGCTGGACAAAAGTATTGCATAAAACTTCAAAATGTTTTCTTTCATGATAATACATTTGTTTTTCTTTTGTTTTTTTATGGATTCATTTTAAATAAACTCTGACCCAATGGAGAAAAGGTAAAACCAATTTATTTATAATGAATAATCCGTTCATACCTAGTAAATATAAATCATCCCAGTACGTCATTTCATTGCCTCTGAGTAATTACTCACTCTTACAAAGTTTTCTTTAGTGTTTTTGTTATTAGTTTTTTTTAAAGATTGTTTTAATTTTTTGAAACATTAAATGTCTCTTGAAGGAAATTATTCTGAAGAAATAGCAGTTCGTGTGGTAATATTGCATGAAGAAAGGGTTCAGCAGTCAATTATTTGCTCAGATACTAGGAATGAATCAATCCACTGTTTCAAGAATGTTAATGCGCTATAGGGAGACTGGGAGATACTCCCGAAGACCTGCCACAGAAGTACAACTCGGACTGATGAGAGATTCATCTGAATGTGTTAAGGAACAGGTTCGTCACTAGCAATCAATTACGTCACTTAATCGCTGATGTCCGTAATGTCCATATTTCAAGTAGGTTACAGTCAAGTATGTAGGTCTGCAGTCAGAAGAAGGTTAAATGAAGCAAACTTGGCTTCCAGGATACCCGTTACTGGCTGGCCCTTTTTTCACCAGAGCACATAGAGACTGCAATATTCGCGAGAACATGTCAATTGGACAACAGAGGATTGGAGACTTGTTTTATTCACAGATGAGTCGAGATTCACCCTACATTCTCCAGATGGAAGGATGAGGGTTTGGAGGTGTCAAGGTGAAAGATATGCAGAGGTTAACATTTCTCCAAGAGTGGCTTTTGGTGGAGGCGGTGTTACGATTTGGGGAGGCATAAGTTTTGACGGAAGTACAGACTTACATATCGTGGAAAATGGGTTGCTAAATGCCCGGAAATATCTTGAAGAGGTTCTTCAGCGATATGTTGTGCCAATTTCTGAATAAGTCCGTGATGATTTTCTATTAATGCAGGACAATGCCAGATGTCATGCTGCTCGAGTTGTCCTTGAGTACCTACAGAAAGTTGGGATTCGACGTTTGGTTTCTCCACCGAGAAGTCCAGACCTAAATCCAATAGAACACCTTTGGGACACAATTGGAAGACGGCTCAGACTTCGCCTGACTGCCCCTATCACTCTCAGGGAGCTACGTATAGCAGTTATTGAAGAATGGAAATGAGATTTCTCAAGAGGTTATCCAAAATCTAATCTCTTCAATGCCAAGGAGACTTGCTGTAGTTATCAGAACAAAAGAAGGTATCACTAAATACTGTTGAAAAACAATGAAGAAGTGATAATAAATAAGAACCATTTTAATTTTGAATTTTAAAAAAAATATTTTTGAGCTTTATTTTTTTTCTGTGTAATAAACCAAGTTTTTCTTAAATTTTTGTAAGTTGTTCTTTTTTTCCTATGGATTAGAGTTCAACAACATGAATCCATAAAAACAAAATACGAAAATACTTTTCAATTTCAAATTATAATTTTCGAAATTTTATGCAATACTTTTGTCCAGCAGTTTATTTGATTTGGGGCGAGAAATATTCCTATAAATATTAGGAGATTGGAAGCAGCTGAAGATGATTAAGAGTTTGCTGGGGTGTTGAGGAGAATTGATAGAATAAAGAATGCAGCCATTCATAAAGAAACAGTAAAGTAAAGATTAGGCGATAAAACGCATTATAAGTGGGTATTGACTGGATACCAGACCTGTATTTATGTTTATGGGTGAACAAATATTTCAAAACGAAGAAGCTCAAACTTGGTGTTCCGTTTACGTACTACCATTGTATCTGAAACGCCGATTTCAGGCAAAATCATTAACCGGACGTGTGACTTTACTGAATGGTTTTTTGTTTTTAAGTTTTTTCTTGATTTTCGCGCTTTTTTCTAAAGTGCCACTCTGTACAGTTTGTAAGAATTGATAGAATTCTAAATTTGAAAAAAAATCGGTTTAACCGAAATGCTATTTCACAGATCAGTTTTTTGATGGTTTTTTTTTTTTGGAGCCTTCTCGAAAACGGCCATAACGACGATTTTGCTTTAAAATTGAAATACTTACTGTACAAATAAAAACGTATCACTTGACACATTTTTAAAAAAAAAAATAATAATAATTTTAGATTGATTTGGGGGGTGGGGGTCCTCTCAGTTAGGTTTAAATTCAAACTGCCGCTGGCAAGGTCTTGAGATAGAGGGCGCCCACTGTGTCCATTCAGGTATACTACACCCTACCACTTTTTTATGGCCAGCCCATCTTAATGCTTAAATAACTTTTTTTTTATTAAATTTTATTAAATTTATAATTTATTAAGTATTAAATGGAGTAAGAGTTAGTCGTGTGAGTGTTTCACACTTTTTTTTTTGTAATCATTGGACTTCAAAACATGTAGATCCTAGAGAAAACTCAATTTTGAATTGGTTCGCAATATTTCCTCTTACAGCGATATGAGTAATTAAAATAAATGTTCAATATTTATTCAGGGAAAGTACAGCCAATAATGAGGAGAACAAGTCACAGTAGCTTAGTATTTATATATGTACGAGATATGTAATTTACTATTTGATTTATATTTTAAAAGATATTAAAAATAAACACTATTCACTCTAGGTGCATGTTAAACAAGAAACATTGATTTAATATCTGTTTTTTTATTTTTTACTTATGTTCCCCCCCACAAACTTTCAAGTGGTAAAATCAAATGAATTAAATGACAGATTAAATTATCACTTTTAATAAATAGCAACACTTTTTCCTCTTGATAAAAAATAAATAAATAAATAAATAAACTAAAATAGTATACAAGTTTACATCGTGTAAATAGTTAGAGAAATAAGCGATAAACCACTAGGAATAATCTACAAAACTAAGATATACGATTATTGGAGCTGATAAATAATGTTCAGTGAGAATGTAAGAAATATATTTATCGTCTATTTTTTTATCCTTTTCTTTTTTTTAAACTCTAATACATTGTAAAATATATATATACAAAATTAAAAGAATGTTTTAGGGAAACTTAAATAGCAGTCCGAATAATGTAACATGACTAGCCAAAACTAGTAGGAGTATCTGTCTAAATTTACTACTAAACAGTAAATCTTTACTATATCTCTGAGAGAGAGAGTGAGAGTGAGAGAGAGAGGGAGACGCGCACTCTATTGCTACACTTTAGAATATAGTTTGGGTAATTCTTGTCAACAACAGTTTTGTAGAGGGAACAACAATTAATGTTGATATTCACCTAATCTACAATTATTTATTGTTTTAGTAGTTGTTGTTTTAAATTAACCATCTAGTTTTGTAGATGTTTTATATATATATAATATATATATATATATATACCTATATATAAAATCTGTTGCGAAACATTCAATACGACTATCTTTTACTTCCGTTAATACAATATTATATTAAAATGACAAATTTTCTGGATATACTGTGTGTGTGTGTGTGTGTGTGTGTGTTGTATGTATCTCTATAATACGTATCGAAGTTATAAAGAAAATCGTTGGAAATATTTTTAAGAAAATTCGCGAGAAACGGAAAGTCGCACTTCCGGTTGAAGATTTAGATTTTGTCTAAAAAAGCATTCGTGTCAGATGTGGTGGTAGTACTCTATTAGATGGAATATTACGATTTTCTGTTTTTAGAAGTATTGTATTTATTTATGTATTAAATATTGTACGTAATATATATATATATTTATTCCATAAACTTCCCAAAAAATGTATTATTTAAAGTTAAGAGAACTTTATTTTTAAAAATAAATTGTTTAAGAAAATACTAGTGAATTTGGAAAGCTCCTAAGGTGTTTAAAATTTCAAAATAGATATTTTAAACTAGGCTCCAATAAAAGAAAAGCCTAATTTAAAAAATCAAAAGAAATAACTTAAATAATAAATCAATCTTTTTAACTTAAACCGAAACAAATTAGGAATACTATTTTGATTAATTAATATTTAATATTATACACAAAAATAGGGTATTAAAGAAGTGGTATTAAATAATACAAGGAATCGTTTGTATATATATATATATAAAGAAAAAAAGTGACGGCATATGTTAAACAAATGTTGAAAGGGTGTAATAATAATACATGTGTGCTACACACACCCACGCACACTATAAATATGGTTGTATGAAATATTCCAAGCAGTCCTACGATTAAATAGATAATTATCTACAGCCATAGGAATAAAACTCGTCAATAATTTTCACAGTATTGACACAAAAAGTATAAACTTCAGGAGTTCTATAATAGGATTAAGTCAATAAAAGTATATCTCACTAAGTAAGATATTGTAAGTAAGCGTAAGATATTGCTAACGTGTGAAATTTTGCAAAATTGATAGAGTTTAGCGGAAATATATATTTTTGAGGATCCCTGAGTAGATCGTGGTAGGGGATTATAGACTGCGACCTGAAAGATCTATTGTGCCCCTCCGGAGCCTTCTCCGGAGTGCACTGCCGGCCTCCAAGCAGTGTTCTCTAGCTATATACAACACTGCTCATCATCGGACAGTAGTGAGTTGTAGAGGCTCCTAGGAAGAGAAAATCTAAGGGCAGCATGCTGGATCGAACCCGGCACCTTCGCGTTGCTAGTCCGCGCGCTACCCTGAGCTAATCCCTTCCTTCTCCCTTGGCTTACGCCAATAAACTAGGGACGGAGACCCTAGTTTGTGTACTGTGTTTGTCCTTGTCTGTAAAGTGTAGAGTGCATGTAGTTTAAGTGTATTGTGGACTGTTCTGACGATGTGCATGGTGTACTGAGCTGTGGTAAAGCGAGGGGTTGCTACTCCCTAAGTAACTGCATGCTACAGATACCCCTTGCGGGCAATTCCTGAGTGTGAAAGAAATAATTTTAGCAAATACTCCATTATTTGCGTATGTAAAAAACAAAATATTTTCAAAACGAAAAACTCAGGAAATGCAAACTTAATTTTCCAATTAGGAATCTGAACAAGACGTTTTTGGTCATAATCCATCAAGTGAAACAGACTTTACTCAATGTTTTTCAAGATTTTCTCCTAAATGGCTCTACACGCTTTTCTTTAAACTTCATTTACTATGTATAAACAAAGGTATCTCATTTTCATATTTAATAATTTTCCAAAAAATTGGGGCGTTCTCGGAGAATTGCAAACGTTAAGCTCTTCACTTAAAATGTGTCTCTTCAATATAGTGTACAGTTATACCACATATAATGTCAGAACGATATATTATATTTACAAACAGACTTCCGTTTTTTAAATTTTCTCAAAAAAAAAAAAAATTCTGAGCGACCTATGTCACTTGTAATTGTTTTAATTGCAGTAAGTTGTGTGAATGTTTCACGCTAATTACTAATTAAAGTGAACCTCAATACAGTGTCGGCCCACTACTCGGCTTTTCTTACAGTGTCTGTATGATGGATGCCAGAAATATAAAAATATATTTAATTTGAAATAATCAAAAGAAAAATGTAACATTCCCTTGCAAAAGGACTATTCAGGTAGAAGACCACCACTGTCTTTTAGTGTTCATGAACCTTGTTAGCATTGTCTACCCCTTCTTCTCACAGGGGAAAATTTGAACGATCAAATTTGAAGACATTCTTTCAAAGACAGTCTGAAACGGACATTCAAGAGAACACTTCAGGACTGTGCCAGTTATAAGTTAAAACATAAGAGTTTTGCAACTAATCTTAGATAAATAATTGATTTATACATAATTATGTGATATTATAAAAGTATTAAATTCGCTTAGAGAATAATATAATTATTATAAAAAAAACAGTGGTGCTCTCTTGATTATTTCTAATACTTCTCTCTTAAACATATATACTTACAAGCCCCTTTAATAAAGCGCTTTCGCCACTACAAGCTACCACTACACAAACTACAACACCACACCAATTACATTTCATCTGCAAGCATGACCAACTAAGTGCCGCATAGCGTGGCTAAAAATGGTCAAATTTTCCTAAATTGTACGCCTTTCACAATTACCACCTATGGACTAAAAAAAAAAAAATCTGGTGTGAAACACTCACTCGACTGTCTCTAACCGCCATTAATACAATTATATATAAAAAAAAATGCTAATTTCTTTACACATTCAATTACTCATTTGGCCTAACTGAAATAGTGTAATACAGGGAAAAGACAGGCGTAGAAAACTGATTAGATTGTAGTCCAGAAGAGAGCGCCAATAATAAAGAATAAAAACACAACCTTTGAAATTTAATTTCTCAAATTTCTCAGAACCCACAAAGAACAATTTATTTCTTCATGAAAAATATTACAAATATTCTTCAAATTTGGCATTCTAGCAATGCTTCTAATGTATATTAGTATTATATAGATGTAGGACCAAACATTGTACTGAAAGGAAATGCTTACTGTTCCCCCAAAACCTCTCCACCCCCCAAAAATCAATTTTCCCAGGATAATGTTTCAAATAAAAGTGATATGCACCATTGTAGATAGTATACGAAGTTTAAACAAAAATCGTTGTATGTAGTCGTTTTTGATAAAATCTTGATCAACTGAAGAAAAAAAAAACAACATACGGTCAAATCGCATTTTCAATTGATGGATTTATTCTGAAACCTTCGTGTGAGATGTGGTTGTAGTATCCAAAATGGAATAACAAGTTTGAGCATAGAAACATAGAAACCCACGCTAACCCACTTAATAATTCCTACTCAAGGGAAACTCTATGCTCTTCTCATCTATTTCCGGTGGAAACGCAATTTAATAAATGTTGACCCAATCGCAATTCTTCCTCTTATTCATATTAAGAGGAAGTACAATAGTCTGGCCTAAGATTAGATTTATTTTTGAATATGTGGATCGGTCCGCAATGCTGGATAACATCTGGTATTTTGATAAAAATAAATATGCATGCTGCGACGGATAAAATACCAGATTTGATTTATTTATTAGATTACATGTTCTAGAGGACGTGATATAGGTCATTAAATCTCTATCAAGTATATATAACTTAAATCCTAATCTTAATTATTAAGCGTCCTCGAAAGATGACGTTAGCTGGATTTAAGAGGGAAAAAATTACACTTATACGGGTATGTAAGAGGAAGTATTGTTATGGTGTCAGATTTTCAATATTGAGTTTTCTCTGGAATTACACGTTTTCAAGGTCCCTTGAGTTAAAAAAAAATGGTTTTTAGAAAATTGTCTGTACGTATGTGAAAAGAATATCTCAAAAACAAAAAGTGACAGAAAACTGAAACTTGGTACTACGACCGCATCTGAACCTAAGATTTCGGGCAAAATCCATCAACCGGAAGTGCCACTTTACTGAATTTTCTTCTTTGTTCAGTTTTTGGTGATCTTTTTTCTTGAAAACGTCTCCAACGATTTTCTTTAAACTTGATATTATGAACTACACATACAAAGAGTTAAAACTTTTATTTGAAACATTTCTCCAGAAAAAATTCATTTAAGGGTACTTTTGGTGCAGGGGTGGGGGGTTATGGTTCTCTCTAAAGTGCCATTTGAATTTATTAAACAATTTAGTTTATTAAACATCTAAATAATATTAATTATAAATAAATAAATTGGCAAAATTCCGAGTTTTAAGGAAAATTAGTTAACCGGAAGTGCGTTTTTACTGTACACTTTTTTTTTCAGTTTTGGCGATTTTCTCCATAAAAAAACACCGACGAATTTCACTACATTTGATATACTAACTATAAAATTTGTCACATTAGAATTTTATTAAATTCAGTAAGAGAAAGTTGTGTGAGTGTTTCACACCAGATTTTTTTTTTTTTTTTTAAATAAAACTACTAAAAACAGATGTTTGAAGGGAGAGAAAAAAAACACTAGTGCATCCAATTTTGTACCACACTAAATATAAATTAAATAAAATAGTTTAATAGTCGGGAAACGGGTAGAAATGTCCGTAGATTAAATGAGCCAATCTAGATTTCTTTTTTTTTTTTTTTAATATCTTTTTATTTACTATTAAGGGATGTTAGAATTAAGAAGGAACGTTCTAGGATACAAACACTTAATTCAAATAAAAAAAACACATAAATTTTAACTGAACAAAATAAGAAAAAGTGAATATAGGCCAAAAATGTTTAGAATGGCCAGCTTGTATAGGGTGTGTGTGTGTGTGTGTGTGAGAGAGAGAGAGAGAGAGAGAGAGAGAGAGAGTTTGAGAACGAGGCGATGTGTGTAGTACGCTAGTATTTGCGTGTGTGTGTGTGTGTGTGAGTGGGTATTATGGTATTTATATAAATAAACAAAATTTAAAAAATCTATTTCTGTTGTGTATCACTGACTTCTAGCAAAATAAACACACTGGAAGTGTGTACCTCCTTGATAATAATAATAATAATAATAATAATTAACCACACTAACATTAATGTTATAAACACTCATCTAAAAATGCTCTCCTACCACTATTAAACTACATCACTAAACACTCCTGCTATATTCCATTAAACTACACATATTGGTTTGACAAATGTTCATCCGATTGCGTTTTATTTAATGTTAAAGGAAGGGCCCTAATTCTTGTACAAGTCTGAAAACTTTTTCAGATAGGTAAAAATATTAACCTGTGAATGTGGTTTAGACATATCTTTAACAATCTTCTCTTGCTCTCTCTTGCTCTCACACTATCTCTCTCTCTCTTCTCTGTTCTAAATAATAATAAAGAAGGTGGCATCAATAACCTATTCAACGGATAAATAGACCTCTTTGTTCTTTGCTTTAAAAAAAAAAAAACTTAAATACTTGTCACACATCTTTTTTAACTTACCGCTTGATCAAAGAGACTAATAATCTAAATTATTTATTCTCTCTAAATAAGTTAGAAGGACAAGAGAGAGAGAGAGTGAGGGAGAAATAAGATTTTATGATAAATCAAGGCCAAATTGTATATAAATATATACAATATATTTTTAATATCCTATTACATTATGATAAAACAACAAATTATTAACTATTTAACAACAACAAAAAATTCCCTCCCACTTCAAAATTGAACTTGATGCAATTTTTCATTTTTGAGATAATTTGTATTTTGTTACACACACACACAAAAGAACATTATTTTCATTTTCTCTTACTTACTTCCCTATAAAATGAACCTTTGTGATCGTATCAAAATGAGTTATCATTAGTGAATACTGTTTTTCAGGTTTCCTGAGTTAGATAAAAAAAAAAAAAACCTTTTTCGCCTATGATATAAATATATATCTATAGAGCTGTACCTCCATATACGCGACTATTTTCCGTTTCATGCAGATTGTTTTTTTTACGCGGATGCAAATCGCATAAATAAGAGACTGCTTTATTGCCAGGAAAAAAAATGGTATTTTTTTTTATGAATTGTTAAAGCTTGCTTTTTACTTTCTCATACACCTGGAGGAATCATATTATTATTTGTATGTGGGAAGGGACAAACCCTACGCTTTCCAAAGCCCCATTGGGCCCATACAGCTACCCGATGAAAAACAACAACAAACCGAGTCTAAAACAAATATCCAGACCTGGGTCCTAACCCATCTAAGATCCACCGCAGTCCGAACAAAGTGGACACTAACCTCAAAGGGAAATTGCCTAAGCTCTTCCATAGACATCCTGTTCCGATCAAGATTCTGAACCTAATTTCCACACAACTCAAGCAATCTATTATAATGGACAGCTCATGCCCCATTGCGTAGAGATGTCCACTTAAATCACAACGCCAGTAAGGGATCCTAACAGATGCCTGAGAGAGGTCCGTGAAAGTCACAGCAACATCTCACTAATAGCCCTGTGCTGCCCCCCCCCCCCAATGAACATCTTAGACTATGTGCTCTCCATAGGGATGAATGCTGTCAAGCAATCCATGACTGGAAGCTTGACAGACTTGTGCCTGAAGACATACCAACAGCACGTTTGGGACTTACGAAAGGGAAAGAAGCGCCTAATTTGGCAGACCTATCCACCTCCTCATTCCCGAAAATCCCCATGTGTCCTGGGTACCGGGGCATGTTGGCATTGAAGGGAATGAGATGGCCGACGCCCTGGCCAAGATAGACGCTACGACCCCACTTCTGGGGCCGGAACGTTTTTGTGGGATTAGCGACCAGTTTCTGTTGGAGGAACTTAGGAAGGAGGAGGAGACGAAGAGATCTCAACTCTGGTACTCCCTCCCCGGTTTGCGGCAGGCCAAGATCTGCTTGGGAAATTATAACCAACGGAGGTCGGAGGCCTGCGTTGGATTGAGCAAGAACAAGCTCCGCGTTCTTACGGGTTTCCTCACGGGGCATTGCTGACTTAGAGGACACCTGGTGAAGCTGGGTTCGGAAAGTGACAGCTCATGCAGATTCTGTGGGGAGTTGGAGGAACTCCACTACATCTCCTAACAGACTGTGAGGCTGCCACTCAGAGAAGGTCCAGGAACCTGGGCAGCTACCAGGTGGAGGAGGGGGACATACCCTCTCTAGAGCCCGTCAGAATACTGGGGTTCCTTAGGGATCTCAGACTGATGGAGGTGCTGTAGAACGGATGTTCAATTGGACATCCGTTCGGGTGCTGTGGGCAGGCCTGCGGCACCTAGGGGGCATAGCACAATAGACCGGGTCAAGGTCGCAGTGCGTTGGCCCCCCCGCTAAAAAAAAAAAAAATT
>JAAEAF010000857.1:0-86295 GCA_011037195.1 Triatoma infestans
CAGTGAGAGATCTAGACAGACATCAATCTATCAGATTCAACCATATACATCGCATCGTGTCATAACTCTACTCTAAACCTTTATTCTATAAAATCCTTACAAGTCCAGTGCAGTTTGTGTAAGCTTATAGCTATATTATAACAGTGTCTTCATAACTTGTCTAATTAATTTAACCTAATTTCTCTCCTCATCAACTCCATTATAATACTATTGAACAGGTGCAACATAGGTTTCTTAGAAGGGTAGTTATCATTATTATCCACTGAAAGATTAGCTTATTCTGTTGTGTTGGATTCCCTTAATTTGAGCATCCAATCCTTTTCAGAAAGCCAAGAGCCAACCTTCATTTTCCTCTTTAAACTTATACATCATTATATTATAGATAGTCCTGAATTGCTGGAATTAATCGATTTCCATGTTCCTACAATAGATACTCGCCATAAAACTGTGTTTTTCTACGTCCCTTGGAAACAATATTTCTAATGAATATGATCTCCTTCTTGCCAGCATTAATAAAATTTATTGCATTTGCCAGCAGTAATCATCATTAATTCGTTATTATTGCATATTTACATTCATAATACTTACATTAGTTATAAATATTAAATAGTTTATTGAAATATTATAGGCAGTATAATCTATAGTTTTATTTATCTATAAAGTCAGATTCATTTATCTCTTTTATTATTTACTACACTTTCACTTTTACCTAGAGTTTCTAATTGGTTATACTTATTATTAAATTCATAGTTTGACACATTTTTTACTATATTGCCACTAATATTTGCATATGTAGGGAAGGAATTAGCTCAGTGGTAGCGTGCTGGACTAGCAACGCGGAGATCACGGGTTCGAATCCAGTCGTGCTGCTCTTAGCCCACTGTCCGGTGATGGACAGTGTTGTCTGTAACGGGAGAACACTGTCCGGAGGCCGCAGTGCACTGGAGAGGCTCCGGGCGCAAATGACCAGAGATGTTGAGACGCCTTAAATAAAAAAAAAAACAATAAAATAAAATTTGCATATGTTTTTGTTTTATGTATTTGTACATTTATATTTATATAATGTTAACAGCTCAAAATACTATTTATATTCATACTTTTTATATATTCTATTTTTTGTTTGGATTCTTTTATATCTGTAGTTTGTTTATGTTTCGTATAGTGGTTGTTGCTGTTTGACGTGTTTTTGATGACGAGATATTTAACTATAAATTATAGTATATAAATATAAATTAATTATAAAAAAACTATAAATAGAAAATAACGCTGTATGTGTAAATAAATAAATAAAATAAATAAATGTCATCAATTTGTTAGTTATTTTTAATCGTTGCATGTAAATGATTCGGGGCAGTTGATGACACTGTACTCACAGTTTATACTTTGGGAATGTATTTAGTGAGGAGACAAGAGTTTATAGTGTGTAGAGGGACTGAATGCAGAGTGGTGATGTTGGTAACGTGATGTAGAATGGTAGCGTTGGCTGATTTGAGTCCTCGGAGATAAGACTAGTTAGAATTCTTGCTTGTGCTTACGATAGATTAGTTAGTTGACTTACTTGGTAAAAAAGCTTTCGAGGTTGACGTGTTAACACGTCAAAGTTGATTTGGCGACTGATTGATTAAGCCCTTAGATAGTCGAATTTTATAGAGTTTCTCTCTCAGAGAAGAGAGAGGATGTGAGTGATAATTTTCTTTAAACTTCAAATTATAATCGTTTGTCCTTACATAAATATAGTGGTGTTGAGGGGACAACTACCTACTTTGACAGCTAATAGTACTCCTAGATTACATTGCAGTCCAGAAGAGAGTGCCAATAATATTGAATAAAAGCCGTGCGCTTAGATTAGACTTTTATAGGGGATTATTGCACTACGACCTGAAAGATCTATAGTGCCACCCGGAGCCTTCTCAGTGCACTGCCGGCCTCCGGACAGTGTTCTCTAGCTGCAGACAACACTGCCTATCACCGGACAGTGAGCTGTAGAGAAAACCTCAGGGCAGCATGCTGGATTCGAATCCGGGACGCGCTAGTCCAGCGCGCTACCACCACTCAGCTAATTCATTCGTACTCCTTTGGGTTACGCCATTTCACTAGGGACGGAGACCCTAGTTTATGAAGTGTGTTTGTTCTTGTTTGTAAGGGGTAGATTTATGTAGTTTAAGTGTATTGTGTACCGTTCTGACGAAGTGCATGGTGTAATGAGCTGTGGTAACCCGTAGGGTCACTAATCCCTTAAGTAACTGCATGCAACAGATACCTCTTCTTGCCTTTTTCTTGCACTTAGGGCAGTAAAAAAGAAATCGTTGAATATATGGATGGATCCGCAATGCTGGATAACATCTGGTATTTTATCTGTCGCAGCATGCATATTTATTTTCTTGCTGACCGGTTTCGGATTTTCATCCATCGTCAGAGCAAATTCACCAAGTTCGTGTTGGTTGTATATAATTATGTGGGGAGGTTATCAACAACCAAAAAATTACCAACAAGTGTGAGTAACAAGTAACAGAAACATTACGTTGAAGTGAACTCTCTATACGAACTTGGTGAATTTCCTATGACGATGGATGATAATCCGAAACCGTTTAGGAAGAAAATAAATATGCATGCTATGACGGATAAAATACTAGAAAAAAGAAGTCATTACAGTCGTTTTTTTACTTTCTCTACCTATTGTTAGAGAAAATATTGCAATCGTGTCAAATTTTCTATATCGAGTTTTCATCCGGAAATACCCGTTTTGAGATCCTCTGAATCCAAAAAAAAAGTGGCTTTTAGGAAAGGGTCTATGTGTCTGTGTAAGTTAGCTCAAAACCAAAAATTCACAGAAAAGTTCAAAATTGATATTCAATGTGGGTATCACCATAGGATCTGATAGAGAACTTGCCTGACAAAATTCCTCAACTGAAAGTCTGCTATACAAGACTATATTCAAATTTGGAATTCTAGCATTGCTTCTGCAGTACTTTCAGTAAAGTCACAATTATTCTGGTTGATGGATTTTCGGCGAAATCTTCCTTGCTGATGCAATAGTCGAATCTAAACGAGAACCCCATGTTTGAGCTTAGTGCGGTTTTTACTTCTTGAGATATTTTGTTTAAACACACATACACGTACACATAAATACAGGCCATTGGCTAAAAATATTTATTTTCATACTCAGGGGACTTCAACATATTTATTTCCGGTGAAAACTTAATTTCGACAATTTGAGACGATCGTACATATTTTTCCTCTTACTAGGAATAAAAGAAATTAATATGCTATAATATAAATAAATCATAAAAATAATTCAGAATCTTTATTTATAATCAATTACTATACACTTAGCTGATAACACTTTCGTTACCTAAATTCAGTTTTATGAAGTACATTAATAAATTTCCCAGCAGCTAATACTTGCACAGCTTTACTACTCCAACGTGGTGCAATATACAGTGATTAGAAAACAAACCGCAGTGGCCTCTCCTTGTCATTGTTAAGCTATCATGTGTGAATAAAGCCATTATCAATTATTAATGTCTTTTGCTTGTTGTTTTATTTAGAGAGTAAAAAAACAAAAACAAAACAATAATTCACAGTTTATCTTGATTAGATTAATTTAATTTATTGACTTGTAATGAAGAAATCTTATCATTATTCAATCTAAAATATTACAATCTGAATAATTCTCCGTGCAGTAAAATAGCTTAATTTTGAGATAAAAATATGGTCAGATGATATTCCTTCTTCTCGCTATACTTCAATAGTTTGATATTAATTTTATTTTTACTAAATTTATATTGAATAAAAATGGAAAAAATCATGGAAAATTTGTGTCTAGAGAATCTCTATTTAGTAAAACCGACGTTCCGCCCATATTGCAGTGAGCCTGTTCAGGGTCGTTTACACCTCGCCAATATGGGCAATATGAGTAGTAAAAATGCCGTATTAGCTTTCGTAGTGTAACGACCCTGAAGAAGCTCATTGCAGTATGAACGAAACATCGGTATATTTAGCAAACTACTGATGCGGTCTCAACACAAATGTTTTTCATGAAAATGGCCGTTGAAACCCTAAAAGATTGTATCTTAATGCTTTATTTTAAATAATTATTACAAAATCCTAATGATTTCTTTTTTTATTATTAATAATATTAATGCATACAGATAATGTTATACTGAATACTAGATAGTGAAGCGGGCTGTATGCTGTGACCCGATCATAACTTGTAACTAACCCCACCACCGGTCCTTGCTACACACACAGACTGTATTGTTGGACGTATCTTAAAGAAGCCGCACGTTGTAATTGAACACTGCTTTGTGAACACTGTGTTTACCATATATTCTTTTACTTATTTATTGCTTAATTTACTTATTGATTCGTTCACTAAGTCTTTGCTTCACTAGGACTTTGCTGATGCTTTATCTTTTATATCTTTATCTTCCTTTTTTTTTACTTTCTTTTATTTATCTAATTTTATTATGTGGTTTTATTTATCTCATTAATAATTATCCAGCCGATCATTCGTGAACGTTTTTTTTTCTTGAATGACATTTCCCATAATTCATTAACTTCTGTATAATAATATGATATTATTCCAATAAAATAGTATATTTTAATGTGTCTAGAATCAAAAAGTCTTAAGATCAAATGCACTCATAGTTGCTGCATTTTAAATAGGACAAATTTTAAGATTTGAATTCCAAATTCAACTTAAGTCAGTATCTATTTACAGAAATATTTTTAAATTCCTAGTAATTAAAGAAAATCAAATTGGCAGGATCTTTATTTAGACAAATGCTGAGGTTGGGTTTAAATTCGAAAAATATTAAAAAAAAAAACAATAATTCTTATTTATTTATTTTATCACCTAGAATTATAAATTACTTCATTATATTACTGCACTGATTAATTAGATACTATTTATAAACAAATCAAAATTTTTGGTAAAAAACTATTATTCTTAAAATATTACAATTCTTTAATGATCTCTTATTATCTATAGACAAATAACAAGTGTTGAATTACACATTTAGCATCCTTACTAACCGTGATATGGAACTGCCATTAATTCTATAATGTCAACACAAAAAATCCAAGTATAATTCAAATTTTATTTGGTTTCTATTTTAAGCCCGGATTGTTATCTCAAATTGGCGCGGATCGCAAAGCTGATTTGTATTTGTGGTACTGGGTTCGATTTACCGGTTGGATTTGAGTTTTATTTGATCTATTGTATAGTACAGCATGCTTGTTAATCCACCTCCGTCCACGCGATACCTAATCGGTAGTTGCATCTGTTTGAGTGCTCTCTGAACTGGAGTGAACTAAATTTAGGTTTGCGTGAGTATTGGTCTCTCTCTCTCTGACGTTTATAGTCAGCATTGCACTGCAGGCTAAGAAGAGACATGATCAATTTTGTAAAAAAAAAACGACAATGATTAAGGTTTACGCTGAAAAGGTGAAAGTTTATGATGTTATCAAGTGTGTAATAATAATAATAATAATAATAACCTCCTGTGACTCAGAACAGGGTCTCACTGTCTTCCGCTTGGCGTAAGAGGCGCCTAAAGGGACAAATGTCTGTTGACCAAATACTTTTTCTTTCCTTTCCCATTTCCCTTCATTTATTTTCCCCCGCAAGGAGTAGCTAATGTGCTCAGCTATCGGAGCTTCTCCACCTCCCTCTGGTTCCTGAGTACAGTATACTGCACACACTCACCAAAACACTATATTACTGACAGATCCGGACACTAGTGCATGTACAGTCCAGATCCTAGAGTTACCTCCCCTAGGAAGACCTGCCGAAGGTAATAACGGCGCATACCCAATAAAATAGGGAGTACTGTTAGATCTGTATTGAGAACAATGCCGCTGCCTGGCGTCCGCCAGGGTGTTTCTGGAGCTAGCGGTGGACTTGACAGCATGCGAGCCGCTAGTGGTGTGACATTGAGCAGGCGGGTGCACACCGGGAAACCCGAAAATACATGGAATGTGGAGATTGTGAGGATAGTTCCTATTGTCCTTTCATCAACAGGGTGTGATTCCTACTTTTCTGAGGGGAAATATTCGGTCGCTATCTATTGACGAAAATTTGTATGTTAATTTGCAGAAGTCAGCTATATTAGATACATGCCACATAGTGCGATATTTTTTAGGTTTCTAATCTAAAATAGTTAATTTATAGCTGTTCGTAAAAATTCCGAGCTATATAATCCCCAGGATCTCACTGAGATTATAATAATAATAATTATTATAATATACATATATGTTAATAAAAGTTTGGTTGTTTGGGTGAACTAGGAGTCTAAGCTATTCCATTGACAGCTCACTGATAGGACCAAGATCCGCTAGGCAGCAAATTCTTATTGTGGAATATTGGTCAACAACAAGAGCCGCCAGTAAAAATGCAGCTAACCAATTATTTTTACCAAGACAATCAACAAAATTTACTGTGTTGCGAGCCGCCATAGGTTATCGCAAAAACGGTTTGGTTTTATGTTAAGTTTTTGCAATTACGAACGAAAATAAACTATGAATATTATTAGCATAGTAAAATCAAAACAAAAGATTAAACGACAAATTACTGCTAAATCATAATCTACTGGTAGAAGTGGTGAAGGAACAAGCTCTTTTCTAGTTGTGAGCACACTCAGCGTAAAAGTGGTTAATTCTGGAGGGCATGGCTCTCTAGATAAAAGAGATAAGAAAGGAAAGGTTGCAGATGGGCAAGGTGAAGCACAGAAAGGAAAGAAAAAAGAAGCAGGAATGAATGGCCCCTAAGTTGTCACCAATCTTGGGGGTTTGGATGTCCGCTAGGGAGAGGCCTCAGTTGTTCAGGGTTGGAGGTGTAAGTACGCAAAACATAAGAAACGAGAATGAAGGCTGGAAAACTAATGTGTGGCAAGTTGATACTAACCCACCTCATAAACACCAAGCGAAACGGGAGAAATACATCACACCTACCGAGAATAAGAAGAAAATCTTATGGTTTGGTAGTTGTTAAAAAATTTAAAAGTAATACGATTATAATTTGAAAGATTTATTATTACGAGGGCGATCATTTGTAGTAGAAATCCCAAATGTAGTGTAGAATTGAAGAAAAGGAATTTGTAAAAAGGAAATGTAAAGATGTTCATCTAGTAGTTGTACAAGTTATAACAATTTAAAAAAAACTTTAACAGCAAACAGTCTGAATAAGAAAAAAATATACATATATAGAAACTAAAGTTAGTTTTGCCGAGGGCGTCTGTTTGATGGTTGGCTAGGGAGAGGATTGGTGGTGTAAGGTTGAATTTCACTGGCAGTTTGTCTGCAGGCGACTTGCCGCGCGATACCAAATTACATTTCCAAGGTAGAACAGTGAGGTGAGCGTTGAGAGAACAAGAGACTTAGAAAGAGAAAGCAGAGTGAAAGATGAAACAGTGGAAGAGTGGAGTTTCCTTAGGAACAGGAGTGGTTTTAGTGGTACTCGTGTAGGAGGGGTGTTAGTGTACCCTAGATGCCTGTAAAGCCATTACTCCATCAGACACGGGGTCGACAAAGCGGCAAGAAACAATTCCCTTTTATATGTATCCTATTATGATTATACTGGGACTTGGGGAGTATAGGCTGCCGCAGTATGTACTACTTCAGTACTGTATGAGTGTGGTGTCTGCCCGGATGGAAATACAAACAGATGCGGTTGTTTTTATTATTTATTTTTGCTTTTTATATTTCCAACTCGGATAACATGGCCCATCATTGTCTCAGACTTGCCACTAGCATGTACTTTTTAATAATCACTACACCACACATACATATCAACCAATGAACACCCTAACAATTATCACTATATATATATGCAAATTCATACATAGATTCTTGAAAATTTATCCTGCGGGAATTCATGTTATTATAATCCTTTGTGGACTAAAAACAAGATATCAACAACTAACATTAGTAGTGAAATTATTGAAGCGATGAAAACCCAATCAGAAGTTACAGTACTTATATCATTTTGGAAGCCATATGTATATGATGAGCCGTTCATATATGCACCATGACAAATCTGGGGACACTTTCCCCCTTTATACATGCATGATAACAAATGTTTGGTTTTAATATCTTCATATGTACACTGTGTCAAAAAAAAAAAGTGAAATGAAAAGTTTTATTCTTGGCTTTGTATTTTTTATGTTAAGATTAAAATGAACTTAACAAGGGCTAAGTTTCATTAAAATACCTAAAGTTCGTTAGTATCATCCTTAACAGGTGCCATAGTCTATTATGTTACTGTTTATACAAAAAAGTTAGGGTATCTGCGCATTATTTCAATTACCTCTATTTTGTAATCAGTTTTTACTGAAGACAATTTTAATGAAACTTGGGATACCCAAAGCTGTAATAGGTGAAACTTACAAGAGAACAATTTTGCAATAATTGAGAAAAATTGAAAAAAAAAACGTTCACGAATAATAATAATAATAATAATAGAGGAGTTGTGTGGAACCCTGTGCGATATCCAGAGGCTCCAGCATATCTTGCTGGACAAGATAACACGTTGAATGCCTTACAGGAAAAGCGGGGCACGTACCATCCTAGTTTGAGTAGAATCGGCTCGAGAAGAAAACGGTTAGAAGTGCGCTAATAACCTTGGCTGCTGAAGCGCCGAAAAAAAAAAATTTTATTTGCTCGAAAGAAGGAAACATATAAATAACTAATTTAGTAATTAAGGAATGAAAATACTTTTTCTTCCCGCAACCTAGTTATGCTTAAGGAATCAACACGCCATTATCGATGAATCGAGTGGCAACCTGGCTAGCGTTCTCCTTACACACTACCTCTTCTTTACATAGCACTAATTATAATTTTCAAAATGGTTGATGTGTATGTGAGTGCCTGTCTCCTTTTTTCTTATTGGGCAGAAGCCGATGTTCCGCAAAGGAGTATCTTAGATCCCATCACATTCACCATGTGAACAACAGACATCCCCTCCGATCACAAAAAATCATTCTTTGCATCCAATGCATATGATCCTGCATTATTTTCCTCCAAATCAGCATTCAACAATATTTGATTTAAAGAGATTATGCAATAATATGAGTTGAATAAGTACAGTACTTAACTTGCGGATACTTCCTCTATTAGTTTTCTTAACTCCTTCATTTCGGTAATTCTGTCGATGGCATGCCCTCGCAGGCCTGCCAATTCACACTAGGTGCTCTAGGTGTGTTGCTTTCTCTCACATGTATGCTCTATAGTTTCTTTCTTGGACTTTCGGTATTTTCGCCTACACTTAACGACTTGATCTTTTCCAAACTTGATGTTAGATTTTTTTCTCTGTCTATTTCTTCTTTTGAGCAAATTCAGTTTCCCTTAT
The DNA here is from genome assembly GCA_011037195.1 of Triatoma infestans. Classification (NCBI taxonomy): domain Eukaryota; kingdom Metazoa; phylum Arthropoda; class Insecta; order Hemiptera; family Reduviidae; genus Triatoma; species Triatoma infestans. The sequence goes on from JAAEAF010000857.1 coordinate 9,350, forward strand.
TCGCCTTTATTGGCTTTCAAAGTGTAACAACCCTGAAGAGGCTCATTGCAATATGGGCGAAATGTCGTTTTTAGCCAACTTAAAAGATCAACTTCAGCTTTATACTTGGTTTCTTTCTTATTCAGTCTGTTCTCTTTCTACACAACTTAATTTTTCATTTTCCTATTCCATAACATATTTTTCACGCTATCATTCCGCTATTAATTAATCTCTGGCCAAAAAAAAAATAAACGTACTTTTGAATTCTTTAATCTCTTCTTGGTATTCAATAAAATTTGGTTCAAGTTCCTTTAATTCATTGTCTTTTCTTTATTTTCTGATTTTGGCATAAGATCAAACCTCAGATTTATGGATTTAACTCTAAACTGATACTACACATAAATGACAGAGTCATTTTCTAGAAATCAGTCAAACAAACTAACTTTACTTTTTCCGATTTAAGGGTTGATAGAAAACCTTACACAAATATGAAAATTTTAGGACTAATTTACGTATATGATAAGAATTTCGTTTTAAGAAATTATTATATAATAAACAACTTTTTATTAAAAGTTCACCCTGTTTCTGATTAAGTCATTAATTGTTCACAAAATCTTTTTGTGATTTCTATGTAATACTTTTAAAGTGTAATACGGAAAATGCTTAAAGAGTTCAGTTAGTGACCAATAGAAAATTGAATTATGGTTTATATTACAAATTGCCTAGGCTAAGTGCATATTGATCAATAAAGCAAAAGAGAAAAGAATAAAAACGGAGAATAAACATAGGCGCAAGCGCTCTACTTCTTTTACAGGATGTCGCCTCCAGTGAAGGAAGAAAAGCCGACTTGTTCACGATTTATACGATTTACACTATAAGACATAACTAAGAGCTATGTTCACCCACGGCCTCTATTCCCTTTTCCGTATGGAAGGAGGATGGTGCTAACACTTCTCCTTTCTAAGAACAAACACAAATTCTCTTCTCCCATAGGCGCAACTAAAGGTGTTTGTCCAACCCTTCTACTAATATTACATTTATTTCTACCATATTTATGATATTTCCTACCTTAATTTGGTTCTTGTTTGCAAGAACATTTCTACACCCTTTACTTTTGCTTCTTGGTTTTGTTTGCATTATATAATACTGCTTTGTATTTATCCTGCAGTCGAATATACTGTAAATAATATAATTCTCTTGTTCTGTATTTGTAATTGTTAATTCAGTTATTCCAATAATAATTTTAAAATAATATATTTAAAATCAACTGAATATAGATTTTCTTTCAAATATTATCATTTCTACTATACATTTTTTTTTTTTTGCAAAGCCCCATTTAATGGCGGTTAGCCATTTTGTTACGGGCAACCCAATTTAAATTCGCCTTATATTTAAAAATGTTAAACTCTAGTAAAGTTGCTGTGCTGCCCTTAGATCTTGTCTTCCTAGGAGACTCTCCTGAAGCACTGTGCGGTGATGGACAGTGTTGTCTGTAACAAGAGAATACTGTCCGGAGGCCGGCAGTGCACTGAGAAGGCTCCGAGTACCAATGACCATAGATGTTGACGCGCCTTAAATTAAAAAAAAAAAAAATAACTAGTAGGCACTTGTATCTCTTCTGAAGGTTTGGTGCACGATGCATCTCTAACAGGTCCTAAGCCACAGAGTGGACAGTCAGGTGTAGGTACATGTAATCCCAGTTCGGAAGAAGTGGGCCTGCAAGTAGTCATGGCCTTATGTAAACAGGAAACAAACCAAGAAATCTTTCCTAATAATGTTAGGCAGTATTCGACCAATTTTCTCTAGAAGAATGGACACCTGCTGGTCTGGGGAAGTTGGCCGTGTGTTTTTTTACCATCTCCATAAATTCTATCAAATTATTTTCAACACTTTCATCTCCATTACAGTTCGTGTGACTAGACAGAATGAGTAATTGATATTTATTGAACATGAGAGTGAAGTGACACTTCATGATTATTGCTCTGAACAGTTGTAGAATTATAGTAACTCTTTATTCTCGCAACAGATATTATATATTTTCTACGTCAGTTAAATCAACTAAATAAATAGTTGTTTGAGCAGTGTTTAGAAATAATGTTACGAACACATTGAATACTTACTGCATACAGAAGAGACGTTATAAAAGGTTCAAAAAGATAATGTCAGAAGATTATAATGTCTGAATCTTATTTAGGTACAGAATATCAAATTTTTTATGTCGAATATTCACCGGAAATAGCCGTTTTGAGGTGCCCTGAGTCCCAAAAAGTGGTTTTTAGATTTTTAGTTATACACACGCACAGACCGATTGTCTAAAAAACTCGCTTATTTGGACTCAGACAACCTAAAAACGGACATTTCCGGTGAAAACTCAATATCAGTAAAATTTGAGACGATTACAAAATTCGGTGTGAAACATTCACAAAATTTTCCCTCACCCCAATTTACATAGTTACAGAGCCTAGTTTAGTTCTTCGAACTCCTCTAATGTACATATAACGCAATTGACCTGACGGCAACCCAGTAGAGGGAAACGCCGATGTAGGTAAGTAAGTATATAACGCTCCATCTTATTATAATTTATTTGTTTAACTGCACGAATAATTAGTTCGATCCCTTCATTTATGTTGTTGCAAGAAACTAGATTTTGATTGAATTAGCTCATGCCTAGGTTTCAATATTTTTAGTATTCTTTCAATACTTTGTGAACTGCGCCACATATTATATAAAGTTAATATATTGAATAGCTACAAACTCGAACACTAAGAAATTTTTTTTTAACTTAATATTATGGATTTCATGGAGAAATTTTTGTGGTTGTTTAAGATCAATTCCCCCCCCCCAAATATAATTGTACAAATTCAAAATGGGATTAAATTCGAATTAAATGTTATATATTTTTTTTAATACAAAACCTAGAACAGTTTTTTTTTTTTTAAAGAGGTAAAACTTGCACTCCAATCTCTGAGAGAATATTGGCCATTTAAAGTTGGTCAGAAGAATGGTAGATTAATAATTTGGTTAAAGTTAAACAAAATTATATTATACTTGTAGGGGTTTTAGTGAACCAGTGAACCCCCACCAATCATCCACTCTAGCGGAGAGAAACAGCCCCTCTCGCACAGAGAGATGAGGCTCGGCCAGGTGTGTGTATATATATATATATATATATATATATATGAGAGAGAGAGAGAGAGAGTCGAGCTGATTCTGTTCAATTCAGTCTTACACATTAGACGTCATTCTGTTGATTCACACTCCGTACATATCATTTAGCCACGTCAGTCTGTCAGTTCAGTTCAGTTCTAAACTCTAAAGTGTAAAGTCCCTGGCAGTCAGTTATATATATATATACATATATCAATTATATATCTTATAACCATCTTAAGGTGTTTATCTTTCATCATCAACAACCAACATCTCCTCACAACACCCTTACATACTTTTGAATATTTAATTTATTATAAAAAGTTAAAACAAAAAAAATGTTTAATTTTAGAACTTTTACTTTTCATTAATATTGTTAATATACCTGGTATTTTATCCGTCATAGTATGCATATTTCTAGTTTTTCTGACCGGTTTCGGATTTTCATCCATCGTCAGAGTAAATTCACCAAATTTCGTGTACAGAGTTCACTTCAATATTTAATGTTTTTGTTACACTCACACTTGTTGGTTGTATGGATGAGCGGGAGGTTATAAGGTTATGTATTGTGTTTAAGACAAAGTGAATTTTTTTATAAATTATGATTGGACATTAGAAAATAGTTTATAATAAATAGTATGTTTTGAAGTATATTTTACAACTAAATTTTAGTATTGTTTTTAAGTATGCTCAGTGTTTTATCAAATCACTTTTATTAGGGGAGTGGGGGTGGGCAATAAGTTATTTCAGGAGTAAACTGTACTAATAAAAATAGATAAAGTTTGAAGAAAGGCAATGCAAAATTTATGGACAATCAAAAAGTTTGTACAAGTAATATATAAATGTGAAATAAAAGCAGGGTTAATACAGGAAATATGTGTGATGGATGCAAGAAACTTGAAATAATATTAAATTTTAAATAAATCAAAATTAAGAAAAAGATTGACATTCCCTTGCAAAAGGACAAGACCAGGTATACAAGTCCAGTTACTCGTACGGTTCAAGAACAATTATGGCAATTGTACTACCCCTTCTCCTCTCAGGGGAGGAATTGAAGAAACAAAGAGAAGAGATATTTTAAGACAGACTTGTGCTACCAATCAAATTGGAAACATCGAAACACTACTTCAGGAATCGCTTTCTAAATATCTGTGCCAGTTTCACAATAAATTAAATAAGTTTATAATATCAAATAAGTTGTAGTTATTATTTTAACAGAATAATTATTTATAAAATAGTAGTGTGTTCTTAATTATTCTTAATTCTTATATTCTATCTCAAACAAACATACAAGCCCCTTTTCACTAAAACGCTCAAGCCACAAGCTACCTACACACATCCACACCAAAACGTTACATATGTAAATACGTCGATATGTAAGAAGGTTGGCAGTACACGGCAAATTGGAGATGATATTAAAATAAATAATAAAGGAAATCAAATGTATGCATTGTTATTTATCATGCTTATTATATCATTTATGTTTAAATTACATTAAGAATATGTTGAGAGAGAGATGTGGTGATATTTGTTAAGAGCTATTTTTTTTATAGTTGGGCACGTTATCCAGCATTGCGAATCCATCCACATATTGTTAATATATTTTAGCATTTCATAAATATCTAACATTGAAATTTATTAAATTGAACACTGTTTGTTTTTTTTCATTAATCTCTGGAGATTAAAAGTGCAACACTTTTTCTTTTTAAATTCTAATACAGTACCAACGCAAAATGTATTTTACCTGTTGTCTGTAAAGATAAATGAACTGAAATGTAGAATGTGTGCAGGTACCCTATCCAATGATGGTAATGTTGAAGTGATTTGTCTATGAAGTGAAGAAAATGAATGTATCGTTGTGAATGTAATTATGCTAGTTTATAATGTCGTTCAGTGAGGTCTGTCAGTCAATATGAAGTTTGTCTACGGTGGATGTAACAATTCTTGTGGCCATCCTCTTTCTGGAATTAGAGCTGTTTGTAATTTGTTGATGACAAGATTTGTATCACCGTTCACTTTGACATGATACCTATCTTAATGTACAGTCGATGTGCTGCTTATTATACTGTTTCAGTGTTTGCCTTTATGTATTGTTTCGTTTGTAACATAGAAAAGAGATGAAAGGATAGTTCACAGTGTGCGACAATGGAATGTTTGAATTTTTTTTCAAAAAAATGTGTCTGTATAGCCACTCCCCAAAGCTGAAGTTCATAAAAGTACAACTCTACCACTGATTTTAGTGGAAAAATGCATAAAATGTTAAAAAAAAAAATGGCAAAGATTAATAAAAAAAAAAAAAACAGGAAGTCATAATTTCGTTTATATTATTTCCATGTTGGGAATTGCTTTTATAAATTTCTATTCTTTTGTCTAACTTAAATCTGTAATAACTCCTAAATATTTTAATGCTTATAAATTTTGTCAGTATTGTTACATAAATCAATGTGCCATAGTATTTAATGTCCAAATTATTAAACCGAACTTTTACTCTTCCGCCAGTCTAGTTTGTTTGGGAAGATTATTATAAAATAAAATTAAGGTTATAAGGAAAAAAAAAAAAACCGTACTGACAAAAGCTCTATAGTATTCCTTTGCACTAAACTACTGAAGCTACTCTGCCATCACTAGGCATAGTTGAATATAAAAGCAGCTTATGTATAATGTATGCCACGTATATATATATATATATATATACGCAGCTGAGGCGGCTGCAGTGTCACGTCAGGCGGGTTACTGGGGGGCGGTACAACTCAATTTAAACTTGGCGAAAGCTGCTGATTAAAACGGGCAGTAAATTTCCCTAGAGAGAGAGTATGCGCTACTGAACGAGAGAGGAGAAATGAAGTAACTTTTTGGTATGAGAAGTAGTTTTGGTATGAGAGGAAGTGAGAGAGAGAGAGAAAAGAAGATGGTATAGCAATGTGAAGTTTAGAAGGGAATTTAGAAGAGAATGGGATATCTAGAGAGGAGATTAGTGTGAGATGTTTTGTGAGGAATATACAAGAGTAAGATAGAAGAAGCTTTTCTTCTATCTACCACTTTTTCTGCTATACTATCTTCTACGTCTTCTTCTTCTTCTTCGTCTGCGTCTGCGTCTACTTACTTTAGTATTTTACTTGCTACCAACAATTTTCTCTCTTTCTAGCAAAGTTTTTTTTTTGTTTCAAGATAAACTCTCTAAGGATTTTTGGATATAAACTTGTTGTGGTACGTTTTAATAATCGAGGGCCATGTTGTGGTCACCATTTTGAATCACTTTATAAGTGATCTTTTTATTTCTTGAGAAAAACCAACACAAGTTTTTAGTGTTGTTATGTTATTCTATCTTGGTTGGTTATACTAGGCTCTGGCCAACATGACTGTGTGTGAATATGTACGGGTTTTTACTAAGAATGAAAACTATAGCTTAGTATATGTGTGTTATGTCCGCCTTGTTATCAGAAAGACAGCAGAGGTATATATAGGAGGTAAATCACACTAGACATTATACACTATGAGAAGAGAGTGGCTGCACAACCACCACCTCCTCATACTGTTCCAAACACGCTTCTCGAAGAAGAGGTCCTATTTATAAGTGTCACTAACAACTATTTGAAGATTTATTAGTCTGGTTGGGACTTCACTTGTCCCTCCCCCTCCCCCTTCCCCCATGTGACCCATACTTTATATCGCATCACCTTTTCTTCTTCTTCACATCTTTCTTTCACCATTCCCGCCTTTTTTTCCCTTATAAACATTACCCTTTTTTTTTTTTTTTACTTCTCTATCTTTGTATATCTATTTTTATACAAAGCAAAAATAAACTGTTATAGGAAAAAGAAATGAAAAGATAAATTTATCAATTAAGATAAAAAAATATTCACAGTAAAATTATTTATTTTAATCAATGACGCCCATTGAATAATACATTTATGAATAAATAAAGAAAAATCTCGCATATTTATTTTTTTTATTACAATTTATACATTTCTAATAGAAATGCCAGTCTTGGGAGCTGAAAATCACAAGTCTTGGGATCCATAAAGCTTCACTGCTTTATGGGCTTCAAAATACCTTAATACAATAGAAAGAGCTCAAGTTAGATACTTTAAGCAGCTATTTTGTTGGCCAAGAAACACCCTTAATTATATATGGTGCGTTTGGAAACTGGGCGGGCTCCATTGAGTATTGTAGTGTTTAAAAAAAGGTTTGTCCTATTTGATCAGACTAGTTAATATGGTTGAGAAAAGAATTCCAAAATTGTGTTTTAATAGGTTGAAGGTTCTTGACAGCAATTTGAATAGAAATATAGAATGGAATTGGTTCTCACAGTTGCGAGTTTGGCTCAGAATGATATTGTTGAGAATGATATTGTCTATTGTAACGATTCTGGACATATTACAAAATAATTACCAGATTTATTAGAGAAATGGAGAAATCATTTGATATCTCTCGATTTTTTTTTTTTTTTTTTTTTTTTTAGCGAGGCGGGCCAACGCACTGCGACCTTGATCAGGTCTATTGTGCTATGCCCCCTGGGCGCCACAGGCCTGCCCATAGCACCCGAACGGATGTCCAATTGAACATCTGTTCTACAACACCTCCATCAGGTTAAGATCCCTGGGGAATCCTAATACCCTGACGGGCTCTAGAGAAGGTATGTCCCCCTCCTCCACCTGGTAGCTGCCCAGGTTCCTGAACCTTCTCTGAGTGGCAGCCTCGCAGTCTGTTAGGAGATGTATTGGAGTTTCCTCCAACTCCCCACAGAATCTGCATGAGCTGTCACTTTCCAAGCCCAGCTTCACCAGGTGTCCTCTAAGTCGGCAATGCCCCGTGAGGAAACCCGTAAGTACGCGGAGCTTGTTCTTGCTCAATCCAATGCAGGCCTCCGACCTCCGTTGGTTATAATTTCCCAAGCAGATCTTGGCCTGCCGCAACCCGGGGAGGGAGTACCAGAGTTGAGATCTCTTCGTCTCCTCCTCCTTCCTAAGTTCCTCCAACAGAAACTGGTCGCTAATCCCACAAAAAGGTTCCGGCCCCAGAAGTGGGGTCATAGTATCTCTCGATATACAAAGAGCTATTAATTCAAGTTACTCGACTATTTATAGAAATATTAGTCAGTTTGGTGTCATGGAACAACATTTATGTTATGATAGTTACATAGATAAAATAAGGCTGGTTAGTCAATTAAGAATTTCGTCTGATAAGGTAATCAAACTTTGGAGTAAACATTGTGGATCACATTTAATTAATAGTAATGAACTCTGCACCCTATGTAACTTGAATGAGCCCGAAAACATGGTATACATTATACTCTAATGTCCAGTGTACAACGCGGTTAGAAATAGCATCTGCAACCTTTTCTGTCACAAAGTAGTGATTTGTCAACCTTGCTAGTGGTAAAATCTAAATACCAATTGAGAAAATTGTACAAATTTGTGGTTGAGATGTTAAAGATCAGGTCTTTTATAATCAATGAGTAGTATGCGTATATATATTTATAATGAGTGGAATGGATTGTAATTGGTGTTTTATTTACTTATGCTTTATTCATGTTTTTAGTAAATTTTATACTTTAAAAATAATAATAATATCCCTTGTAATCTCACCTGTAATATGTAATTTGGCATAAATACAGAATTTTAACTATCTATCTATCTATCTACATTTCTAATAGACAAATTTCTTCCAACTTTGTGACCGGGAACCGAAGATAGGACTTGATTGATAGTTCTTAGAACATAATTGCTAACCGAATTTGATTACATTGTCAACCAATAGAAAATACATAACAATTTTTCTTGCCAAAACTTTAATAGGATTAAATAAGAATAGAAAAATTCCAAATTTAAAAAAAAATTGTTGAAGCCTTATCCCCCCCCCCCAAACCTCCAAAAAAACTAGAAGAATTCTTTTCAGTAAAGGTGTCTTGCCAATTGTTTTAAAAATCGGAGTTTTAGCCTTTTTTTTTTTTTTTCATGACGCATAATACTACCTTACAAATCGAGCAGCAATGAAATAAGTATATACGTTTAATAAAATAGGTGGTTTAAGTCGTTTGCAGAAGGAAGGGAATCAATTGAAGACGAGCCTCGCAGCGGAAGGCCTTCATCTTCAAGAACCGAACGAAAATGTTGGCAGAATCCGCGATCTCGTGCGTTCAGATCGTCGTTTGACAGTCCGAATGATCGGCGAAGAGTTGAATTTGACTCACACAACCGTTCATCAAATTTTGACTAATGAATTGGGGATGAGAAAAATTTGTGCAAAAATGGTTCCGAAAAATCTTTCACAAGAGCAAAAAGACATCAGAAAGGAAAGGAGCCTTGACTTTTTGGGAGCAATTGAAAACGATCCCAATTTTTTGGAACGTGTTATTACAGGAGACGAGTCTTGGGTGTTTGAGTATGACCCAGAAACTAAGCGTCAGAGCATGCAGTGGCACACTTCAACCTCTCCAAGGCCAAAAAAAGCAAGAATGAGCAAGTCAAAAATCAAATGCATGCTGATTTGCTTTTTTGATAGCCAAGGAATCGTTCAAAAAGAATTTGTGCCTCAATGCCAAATGGTAAACCAACATTTTTACTGAGAAGTTCTTGAGATACTTCGAAAAAGAGTCATGCGTGTGAGACATGCATGTGAGTAATAACATTCCTGTGGCTCCTCAGCCTCCTTATTCACTCGACTTGAGTCCATGTGACTTTTTTTTTGTTCCCCAAATTGAAAAATCACCTCAAGGGACGTCATTTTGGAACATTGGAGAATATTCAAACAGCCGTAACCGACCAACTGAATGAAGTCTATTCCAGTATCCGAGTTCCAGCACTGCTATGACGAATGGAAGAATCGTCTTCAGCGTTGTGTGGCTTCCCAAGGTAGTTACTTTGAAGGGGACAATTTAAATTGTAATTTTATTTGAATAAAAAAAAGATAAAAAATCAGTCTCATTACTTAATTTACACACCTCGTAGAAAAGTATGTTGGCCGCTTCTGTCTTATGATACCTGATCGGTAGTTGGATAGAAAGCCGGCATGAAAAAATACTATTTTTTTTTATATAAAAGTTGAATAATGTGATTAAAATCAGTGGCTAGTGGATTAAAAGAAAAACAATATTGCCATCTTTAATTTAAACAAATTTTTAAGGTTTGGAAGGTATTGTTAAAATATATTATTTAAATGGTAATTATGTGTCTGAGTGACCGCTGTTATGGCGGACATTTTCTACAGAACCCTCCAAACTACACTCTCCTTATAGTACGTTTAATCTTCCGATTAATTACATATCGATATATTTTTCTATTTGTTGCTGGAAAATATTAGTGCATACGATGCCTTTAAACAGTTTGCAGAAGAGGCTCTAAGACGCGGTACACTGTGGGGTGATTTTCGAGGGTAGGCGGAGTGAAAGTGGGAATATTAGTAATTTATTGGATGACTGTGGATTGAATGACAGATTGGGTAGTTGTCGAGTTTTTAGCGGGCCTCTCAGGAATATCGAGTACTGAGAGGTCAATTAGGATAGGAATTTTGTCTGCATGCGTGAAGTATGAATGTATTTATTGTTTGAATGAGTATGAATGCGATGCAGTTTGTTAGGTTGTTAGTTTGTTCTGCAAAGGTAGCATAAATTCTTTATAATTTAGGAAAGGTACTTTGTTGTGCCCTTCCCTCATATATTCTTGCTTGGGAATTATTCTTGTTTCGGGATCATTGGGGATGAAGTGTAATCATTGGGCTGTTATGAGCGAGAGCTCGGGAACGGTGTGCGCGTAAAAAAAAAAAAAAAAAAAAAATATTTTTCTATTCTGTATGTTACTTTATTTTACTTTTTTTTCATTTTTTTTTTTTTTTATCATTGTTTTCCCCTTTTTCCAAGCTTTGTTTACAATATTTATATGTTTCTCATTTAATTTCTATTCCTTACTTTTTCCCCCTTCTGTCAATATTCGTATCACACACACGCACACATTAAACATTTCAAAAAATTACGAATAATAATGTATTTATTATTATTTAAATAGTTTCATTGGTGTAATGAGAACACCGAAGTTATAATTTGATACTATCGATATAATGGATTGCATTTAACTGCGATAGAGGGTGGTAGTTGGGAGGAAACTATAGAACAGTATCCGCCATAAACAGTGTCCGTCACTCGAACTAACAATTACCATTAAAATATTGAAATAAAGTGGTAGTTTTTTAAAAAAAAAAACATTTGTTTTAATATTTTAAAAATCAATTTAAAATCACATTAAATATGAATAAAACATAACATAATTTTGCTTAACTTTAGGCTAATTTTTACAATTATTCTCAAAATAACCTTCAATCTTTTTAATAGGAGATTATCTTACATTCTTCTCAGTTTATATATTCTTTTTTAAATAATGTTAACTGTCACAGAAAAATTGTTATAGTTAACGCGATAGCAAATTCTCGTACCGAACTTGCTTATGCTTGCGTCTGGGCAAATTGAGCGAAAAAAAATAAATGTGGCGCTTTATGTTTAGTGTACAGGAAGCTTAACTTTCCTGCTTTTTCTGTATCTTCAAATATCCAATTTCAAAATATTAAGAATGAGCTTTCTACAATTTTTCGCATGGAAGAAATTGGTATTTATTAATTTTTTTTTAAATATCAATAAAATAAATTTGCATAACTATTCCGTAGGATGTTGAATGAAAAGCCTACTTGAAAAAAAAACTATGCATTATTTGTTGTGGTGGTTGGTCCCGCAGTGCTGGAAAGCATCAGAGACATTTTCCGTGGTAGCCTGCTTATTTTGTGGTCATCGACCGGTTTCGGGCGTTCGCCCAACTTCGGGATGCGTTTTTTAGACAATGTGACAACACAGACTCACACAGAGCAAACTTAGTTTCACACTCTTTTTTTGATAAAGTGTACGTATTTCGTTTTTAATCCAGATTTTCTGTGCTTGGATAATTGTTTTTCGTGCTGCGGGTGTTAGTTTTTATGTTGATGGTAGCGTATTTAGGTGTAACCTTGCGACTAAGACATTGTTTGTTAAAATAAATACTAGCTTTTATATTATAGATTTTTGAGGTTAAATTGTAAAAATTGTTAAAATACTTAGCCTGACTGGCTCCATGAGTGTGAAACTAAGTTTGCTCTGTGCGAGTCTGTGTTGTCACACTGTCTAAAAAACGCATCCTGAAGATGGGCGAACGCCCCAAACCGGTCGATGACCACAAAATGAAGCAGGGGCTACCACGGAAAATGTCTCTGAAATTATGCATTACTTTATACATTGCAAAATACTAAGGTTTTTTCGGATGACATTATGTCTATGATTTGGTTTTACCCATATAGTATCGGTTTCTTCAGACATTTTCAGGTTTTGGGTTATTGGTCTAAAACTTAACCAGAACTATCTACTATTAACCGCAAAAATGGTCAAAACGTTGCCTCCTAATACCAGAATGCTTTACTTATTTTTATTTGGTTTTCGTTCTACTCACTAATACTAATTGATGTGTGATTGTGTGTGAGTGTATAGCATAATTCTAGAAAACAAATAGCAGAACGTTCAAACTGGAATTCTATTTGCATATATCACCAGGAGGATGCCGTTATTTACACTTTTATAGTACTGTCACATTAATTTGAAACCAATTCCCAGATGGAACTATAGTGCAGCTGGGTTATTATATTCTCTTCTAATGTTCTTTGCACACTTCTTTCTTTGTTTTTACAAACAAAAATAATTGAAGTATACATGAATTTTAAATTTGTATTTCTTTCTTTTGGGGCTACACACCATGTCCATTCCGGCCATCTGTTCTAAAACGCCATTTTTTTAAGTACGAATACGAATTTATTTATTAGAACCCTACTTCTGCTTCTTCTAACTAAAACATGTCGATTCATGTATGGTCAAATCTGTTTCTGATGCTTCTGGCATTATTTACAGTTCTTTAAATTTGAAGTCAAGCTTTTTTACCTATGAGGTTATCCTCTCAAGGCTTTCCTTATAATATTTTTTTTTGAAAAATAGAAAATGATAGCTTCATTTTTATTCTATTTCTAAATTTGTCTAGTTTTTACTTGTTTTAGATTCACTTTGGATATCATACTGATTGATTTAGTAGTTATCCTACATTTCGTTAATTCCTTGGCCTCTGTGTGAAAGTATAAATTAATGAAAATTGTTGTTATTGCTGCCAGATGATGGATGATTGTATTTATCACAAAAGAGAAATCTAAGCTGTGAATTTGCTAAATATACTATCTAGATTTCTTCAAGCCGAAATCCCAAGGAAAATAGTACAAACATTCTTTTATGATGCAGTCTCTATCATCAGACAATTCTTCCATAATAGGAGTAATATTCCCTTAATCATCCCCAACGTCAATTGTTTTCCAAAACTCCGTTGGATTGCAAAATGTTTCTTCTTCAGTTTCATAATTTTATCCTCCACAGCTTGGATTATTATGGTAGAAATTGTGAATCATATTTTTAGATGATCTATGTAAGAAAACCATTTTTCGACGAGACTTCTCTTTTCCCATGGTCTTTCGTTGAAGAACTAGCTGCAGTAGATTGTGCCCTGCTTATTCCTCAAGTAGTTCTCCAGATTTGTGAAATTTCCTTTTGCTAATCGAATTTATGGTATCGTTTTCATTCATTTGGAATATGATAGATTGCAATTTTTTAGAATAAAAGAAAATAGAGCTTGCAGTTATCATCAATGCTTTTCAAGTTTTTTGCTTGAAGTTTTAGTGATTGTTCATGATTCAGCCCCATTTTTTACATTTTTTATCTTAAAAACGACTTGTGTTCAGAAAATCCACCACATAGCGCTGACAACGCTACGTTACCGACACCGGACGCCGTACGCGTGGGGGTCAGTTCTCACAGCGGACCTTACCTCATTTATCACGCTTACCTGTACGGAATCACTACTTGTATAAGCCACTAATTCACTAGCACTAAGCTCCCACCAAAAATAGATAGAAATCGTACTTAAGCTCATCAAATCAAATTCGGAGGTTACATCAGATTGCAAGCGGCATTCAAGAAAGCCTACAGTTATCAAGAAGTCTGCAACAATATTTAGGAATCACAGAGAGTTTTTCAAAAAGTTATAACCAAGCACAAACTTTCTACAAAGAGGGCTTCGTTCAACGAACTGCTAAGCAGCCCTTTTACAGGCCCCAGATTTATCCTTTATAAGCTAGTTCTTCGTTCGGTTCTTTAAATTTCTTTTCACTAAATAATCGGTAAACTATGATATGTGTATTAAAGTGCAGTAGAGAATTTAATTTTCAATCAATCACAACATCTTCATCAATTTCTGATATCATTACAACTGAATGATTGGTTTTTAAACAGTTGGGTTTTTGAATATTCCACTGAACATTCTCAGAAATTTAAACTGCATTGCCTCTGATAAATCTTATTAATCAACCCTCCATTAATACTTGAATGTGTGACTAATAACGTCATACAACTAAATTTCCACTATCATTCATTATTTTTCATGTTTTATTAGAAACAATAAAAATTAAATGCTGTGAACATATTATGAGTAATAATCTAATACTTGCAACCAGTTTCCCTTCATAGACAATAAAAGGTTCTAAGATGCTAAAAAGTCTGTTGTTTCTACTTTGTTGTGTAGCAATATGTTTCATCTGAGTGGTTTAGTAATCCTGGAAGTTTAGGATAAGGGTTGCTTTATAATAGGGGCGATGGGAAGGGGTAGAGAGCATCATTCTTTTAAAGCCTTTCTTTAATGCATGTCTACCACTGCTTTCTTAGCAAACGGTAGAAGTAGAAGAAGAAGAAGAAGAGGGCGGATGACTTGGTGTTTACAGAGTGAAGTATAATAAAAAGTCATAACTTATATTATCTTGTATGTGTGTCTGTGTGAAATAAACGTACTCTGGTTACAGTTGTGCTTATATAGAGGATGTGGAAACTGTTCAGTTGAGCGCCACACACACATATATGGACACTAAATCACTGCGGAAATTTTTACGATGTGTGCAAAATAAAGAATCCGCCTAGGCTTCCATCTTGCGCAGGATTTATTCTAGCTCAGATTTAAGAGAAGAAGAAAAATAAGAACAAAAAAAAAAAAAGAAAAGAATGTATAAGAGCAGAGATAGGAATAAAGAAAGAAATATCAGTAAAATGGAGCGGTGGTAAGAAAAAGGAGACAGTTTTCAAGGCAGATTCTAGGCTAGCTTTCTGATAAAGCTCTTTTGCGCAACATAAATACCTCTCTCTCTACATTGGGTGCACATTCACCCTATTTACTTCACAAAACACGCACACATACACACATACAGAAATCACAATTATCTGTGATATAATTTATTGTTTTTATTTGCAGTAAATCACGCATCACCCCACCACTCTGCCCTGTAGTTTCTTCCGATTTCCCACCTACGCTATCTCAGTTTTTCTTTCTCTTATTTCGTTTTCTGAGCCCACCCATCTTCTGCAGCCTTTTCCACTGTACTGGCCACCAACTTCAGTCCCTCCCCCCTCTATCCTTGGCTCTAAACGCTAGCAGCTAGTGTGGTCTCTCTTCTGTAGTATTGTTAGCGCTACTTCATCCCCCTATGCAGTCGAAACGGAAAATTCAACCATACTGATTTATTATCAACCCACTATTGCTTTGGGAGGGTGTTATTAGTGAAAGAGAAATACGCCAAACATAGTCTCCAGTAAAATTGGCTCCGGTTAGAAATAAACATACATATCTACACTATACAATTGTAACTTCCAATCGGATATGATAAAATAACAATGATAAAAATAAAGTTGAGATAATGGCATTACATAAAGCAATGAATGATCTTTATAAATACTTCATATTCATGAAAGACTTGTTAGATTAGTGGAATATCTCTAATTTTATTTTTATGAGGGCTCCTAATATCTCTTATGGGACGTACTGTTGCCATATTCAATTTTCGAAATCGAGTCAATTGCGATAGTTCGTCAATTGAAATATAACATAATTTTGATGCCAAAATTTATCTGGTATTGTATGTCTTCTTTGTTGGATCGTGTTAAATTTCACAATGTAAATATAACAATTTTGACAAAAGGAGTCATCAAGCTAATCTTTTTAAATGTTTTATTTTTTTACATCTCAAGCTTTCGGGTTCTTCAGCGGTCATCATCAGGACCTATACAAAATATATTGGGGCGGGTGTTGGTGTAGTGGTTATGAGCGTGGACTTGTAAGTGGGAGGACCCCAGTTCGAGTCCAGTGTATAACTGCTAAATTTTATATTTGTTTAAAAAATGTTAATAGTAAAGTAGGTGCTTCCGCCCCCGTCCACGACACCTAATTTGGTAGTTGGACGTTAAGCCCGCCTGAAAAAAATAGGCATTACTTTACTTACTTTACTTTACTTTACAAAATATATTGTTAGATCGATAGTACACTTCATACGCTGCAGAGTTTTGTAATTTTATCTTCGGTGCTTAATTTCTTGATTTCAAATAGACTAGAACTATCACTAAACTCACATAAGCTACCAGGGTCAAGAAAGTTCCTATCATTACAATTAAATTTCTAAATTCCTTCTCATGTCTAAGTTGACTTGAATTATCCTTCCAGCATGTGCTTTGGTATATCCTTCTAAGGCAACGCATATTCATAATCAGTATTAAGCAGACTCAAAGATTGGACTTTATCTCAGATCCTTTTATTTCCTAAATTTACATACATGCTTCTATTGCTTATATGCTAAACAAGCAATAAATCAATTTGGAGTTTTTACCCCTTCTTTATTTTGCAAATGTTAAATTCAAGCTTTGACCTGTTATAGGATGCCCCTTAGAGGTAAACTAATATTTCCTTATTCTCCTTTTGGAAAAGTAGGCTAAGGTAGCCTCTTAAAACAAGAATTGCAAGGAGGAGTGCCACAAAAATAATATTACACATAGGGCACATATGAAATATAGATTTCAAATATATTGGTAAATGCAATAACGACGATATATTAACTGCTAATATTTTGCCAATTTTTCTCACTTGCTTTTATTCAATTATTGAATTATTGACCGCATATCCCAATATTATTATGAATTGGGACAAAATCATGAGCAATCCAAAATCCTGAAGACCTTTATGTGTATCTCAATGTAAAAACGGGCAACAATAAGGGCGGATCTAAATCAGAAATCTAAAACTGATCCTAATCGCTCTAAGATTTACATTTGCTAACAAACCGATTAATAAGCTTAATAGCAAACAGTTTATTCCATGGACATTCTGTTCCGATCAAAGATCTTCAAAATCCTTTTATCAGATGATTGATATTTCTTCCTGCTCCATAAGACGGAGACAGCAGATCCTATTGTGCGAAGAAATCTCCTTAATCCATGACAGTTTCTCCAAGGTATCTAAGAGAAGTCTAACAAAAACATCTGTATTAGCAAAAATCATCATTTTTGGCTGCCAAAAACACTCTAATGATTAGTTATTAATTTTTCCGAAAATCCAGTTTATTAATGATATTGATGGTTAGGTACGTAGAATGTTGGTTATATAGACTAATCCTCTGTGAATTGAAAGATCCATTTTGGCTCCATGGCATTTACATGGTTCTACATGTGATGTTATCATCTGAAAAGTGTACATTGTGTAATGATGAGAAACGTGCGTAATGCTCAGCTAGAAATCGAAATTGGCCAGTTGGTTAGCCCAAATCAGCTAATAGTTGTACACAGCAACTACCTCTGGCAATGTACCTGTTGTTAGCTGGAACCCCCCCCCCAAGGACCCCATGACTTTGAAGGAGTAGATACTCCTCTTCGCTTTTTGAGAATTCAGAAATAGTATGTGATAAAAACAGTTTTATCTGTAAAAATTCTTGTTGCCCTATCTTCTTTTTACAAATCCCCGTTCTATTAGAATCTAATATAATATTTCTAGAATCACGAGTTTATAGTTAAAAATTATTATTCATATTCTATAGTAGTTTGCAACGCTTCAAAATTAGATAAATAAATAAAATTTGCATGCAATGCTAACATTGCTATTAAAATACAATTCATCATGTAAAATAACAATATCATGCAGCTAGCTAATGGAGTAATGAACTAGTTGAAAATTGAGTTTGGTTGGGTTTTAATAGGATAATGAAGGGTTTGTAGAGGAATAGTTTGTAGGGGGGTAAGTGAATGTTGTTGGTTGTTACCCTTCACCTCCCTTAACAACATTGAGCGGGTTAGTGGAGAATAGAACAACCTGGTTTAGGTTTATTGGCAACCTGTAGTGTCCGAATGGCTTGTCCTATTGCGCGAGCCTCGACATGCTTAGTTTATAGGCGGCAGACTTACAATTTCCTCTGTTTAAACGTGAACATCATCACCTATTCGACAGAAATGGAAATTTATTCATACTCATTCCACCGTTTATCCACATAAATTATTGGTCTTTTCCAGCAATTTATTTTGATCAATATTAACAGAATCTTATTTTTTGTCTTCGTTTTTGTGTATATTTATTTAATAGTTACTTTTGTTTAAACTGTGTGGATTGAAGGAAAGAAATGTATTAATATCTTCAAAGTTTTGAGTAACTCACTAGTAGCTATGTAAGAAGCTAAGTAAAGGATTCACACATTTCCATCGGAATATTATCGATGATAGATAGATCCTAGACAGCCTCTCAGTTTTTTCAATTTCTCTTACCTCTAGAGGCAGCTTCTTGGTGAGAGATTGGCTGTCGAAGTTGATGATTTGCCAATTCTTGTACTGGGCATGACAGGGGTTGTAATTGTGCTTGCAGGCTCAGTGGTGGCGCCGAGATGGCGCTGCTAATGGAACTATTGGGTTCAGTTTTTTTTAAGATTTTCTCAGCTTACCTCCTCAAGCAGAAGTCTTTCCATTTATGGAATTCTGTAGCTTCTTATTAAATTTTTTCCTTCACTACCATCACATTATGAATGTTTGTCCCACAAATGCTGCAATGAAACTCTTTCTACCTGAGCTTTATAATTCTTAAACCTTGCCTAAGGATTTATAGTGTGAACGGTATTTCTATTGTAGTTATTTCGTTTGCATTCGCCAATTACTTTCCAATCTTCCTTATAGCTATTTCATCCAAGACAGCTATCCAACTTAATGAAAACAATTTTCCATTCTCCATTCATAACTTCAGCCGATTTCGCTTTACCAACAAGTTAACCTTTCATATTCCTTCCTACCTTTTACTATATCTTACAGTTAGGCCATTTTTTGATATACTTCATTCTTCTATTGGACTAATTCTTTCAAATCTTCTCCAGACCACCTAATTTCCCTTTCTGGCTTCCATGTTTTTTCCCAAAGCTTCTTCTGCTGCTTCGTGAAAGACCGCTATAGCTGTCATATTATTCCTCTGGGTATTTTCGCTCCATCTATAAAATCCCCTCTCACTACATTCCTACAGCAACTCTCTGTCTCTTGCTCTATACGGCTCAATGGTCTCTGAAAGGACATTAGATTAAGAAGATTCAGTTGATTCTGAATGTCTTACTTATAGGACCTCACTTACACTGTCTAGGATTGATTTCTTTTAGATCACTGTGCATATGATATATATTCATACCATATTATCATACCATAGGAAATAAAGTGTGGCTTCTAAAAAAAAAAAATTACTACGCCATTAATCTGGACCTCTTTACCTTTTACAGTTTTGACAAAAAAATAGCATTTCTACCTTATGATGCAATAGTCTTTTATGAATTTCAGTCCTCGACTGGGATGAGTCTATATATTCAAAGTGGTATCCTGGGAAAAAAAAAAAAATAAGTTGAATAAACCTTATGCTGGTTTAATTGTAGATGTTTTTTCAATTTGAAATAAGATAACTTCTCTGGATGTGAGATAATTTAAAAGATATAACCAATCATAGATTAATGCTCTGATAGAACATTTTACAGTATTCGTTATAATTTACTTTTTCTTAATGGTATAAGAAACAGTAATGCCACTATGTCAAACTTCCTCATTGCAGTTTCACCGGAAATGCGATGTTCAGTATTATAGACAAATATTTTTTGGGGATAAAAGTGCAGCGTATGAATGGGATTGTTTGTGATAGTTGTGAACAAAATTGCCTCCAAAATGAAAATCGCTGTGAGTTCAAAATATCGGATTCTATTTTTGGTATACCAGAAGGTTTACTACAAGGTTTTTTTCAAGCAAAGCCCTTTAATAATAGAATTTGTTTAAGTTTACCGCGATTTTTTTGAAAATAGTTGCAACGATTATCTTTAAAAAAAATCACATTTTATTCTAACCTTTCCCCGGAAAAATTGATTATAGAGATGTTCTGCGACGTTAGACTTATCGCTGTACCGAGTGTGCTTTCTGCTTAACATTGGCATTTACTGGGAGCAGGAAACAATATATTCTGTTCAATAAGTGTATTGATAGGGTTACTGAGGAAGCATGCTAAGTGCCCGGGAAGCTGCTGCGTTGAACGGAGAGAACTGGCGGAAGCAGATAGAGAAGGCCAAGATCCGTTGACGGGCTGCAGAGCCCGAGTAAGAAGAAGAAGAAGAATAATTAAAGTAATTTTGTTTCAATTTCATTAATCTTTAAAACTTACTCTTTTCATTGATACATTCTCTTATCGCTGAAGGAGGCAGAATTACTCATGTCAAATTTTTTTTGCTACTACTTTCATTTTACCTTTACTCATATCCTGTACAATTTACTCATTATTTCATTGAATTAACAGGGTTTTTTTATTAAAACTATTAGGTAACTAGTTTTTTTTTTTGCGAAATAAACAATTTAAAACTGTTTGCGACCTCTATTTCCGTTTAATTAAATTACTTTGATTTTTTTTTTTTTTTGGTGGAAGGTTAAAGCGGAAATTTTCTGCAACAGTGCATTTAAAAAATAATTAAAAACATCCATTTAGTTTAATATGCCTGTCGACAGAATATTTGCCGACAGCTCCGCAAGATAAAAATATAGATCTAAGTTCCTGATTCAGCCTTACTCTCGAGAAGTTTATTCAGCGATAATTCCTTTTTTAATTACTAAGAAAGGGTGTTCAGCAGGCACAAAAGAAGCTTACCCAAAGGGTGGGCCCCTACTTACACTTCTTTTCCATCCCTTGCTTCAGCTTTATTAGCATATTATCTAAAAAAAAAAAAAGGTTTGTATAAAAAGAGAAAAGCGTGTGTATGCTGTATGTATATGTGGTGTGCGGGTGTAGAAAGAGTATAAGGGAGGGGGAGTTACAAAAGAGAATTCATGTGTGTTAGTGTATAGTGTATGTGTAAAATGTTTTGCTGTGTGTAGATAAGGTTAGAAAACCCAGGTTTAGGAAACGAGCTCATACTTCCAGTTTAGATGGTACAGCTGATGAATGGTGCAAAGTTGGAGGCGGCTGAATATATTCTTTTTTTTTAGTTTGAGGTTTTAAGGGAAAACTAGGGACACTTAGAAATAGCGGCAGCGGCCCGCTTTCCGTACAAAAATAAGGATATATAGAGAGGTAATTCATGGCGTTTTAAAAATTGCAAGAGGTCGTTCTATGGCGTTCTATGGAAGCGGCAATCCTGATGGATGTCTAGGCCGGTTGGAGCTGTTCAATTTGCCACCGCCGAGAGAATTACTACCATGCCTTTTCTTGCAGATATTGCCTTCCATTCTTCTGTTCCATTTCCATTCTACATTTTACACTTTATTTCTTTTTAAAAATATTACCCTCTTGAAGATTCTTTACCAATCCTAATTAACCAGCAACTTCAAAATATACACGGTTAATTATCAAGTTAAAATTATTACCTATGATAAAATCGGCTTTTTTTTTTTTGTTACTTTCTCTTACTGCTGGCGCCGTAAGTAGTGCCCTTGTGCCAAATTTATAATGTAATGGTTTTGGAAAGAAATGTTGGAAATCCCTTGGGTCAGAAAAAGTGGTATTTCTAGAAATTGACTTATGTGTTTGTTTCTTTGTGTGCGTTTGGTGGAGGGCAGCAAATCCCAAATGAGGATTTTCTTATTTTTATGAGGATTTTTGGAGAAAGAGTGACTCTAGGCTTTCATCTAATGTGCTATTTCCGTCTATTATACGATATTATCATTTATATAATGTTAACAAGAATTTAATTTGCCCCAAATTTTGAGTTAGAAAGAAATTGGTTTACCGGAAGTTTCGATTTTCCTGAATGGGATTTTCAGTTTCTACGATTTTCTCAACAAAGATGCCAACAAATCTCTTTTCAACTTGGTGCCCATGGCTTTTATCTATGAAATCTAGTTTTCCAAAATGTGACAAGATCGCATTAATTTCTTATATAACGGTAGAAGAATGTTCACCCGAAATAAAAGGAACGAAACCAGCTTTAATCAGGTGATATTGAGGGAAGCGTGAAAATTTTTATTACATAATTTGAACATTATATAACTTCAAGTCCAGATTAAAAATGGATATATATATATATAATATTATATTGCTTCCAGAAGCGAGATACGACCACCAACTTCATTTTTTCAAATGGGGGAAGTGTGGTTTTTATTTAAGAAATAGATTCCTCTTTTTTTTGTAAGAAAAATATACTTGAACGGTTTTTTTCTGTGAGTGGTGATATTTTATAAGTTATGAATGAAAACATGATTCTTATAAGAAATTTCAAAATGATATTATAACGGTTTTTTGATTGAATAAGAAGAAAAATACTATTTTATTATAAATTTTGCTCCTCATTAATTACAGATCTTGCTCGAACTGGCCTCCACCATTAGAGATGTATTTAGAGATGAATCGTAAGGTACAATTGGCAGGAAAAAGCATGTGTATGAATCTCTAACGGTGGGGGCTTTGCTGGCGAGCTAACGTTTCATCGTTATACGTATATCAATATTTTCCTGCGATGCATCTATTTCATGGAAACAATGAAAGGAACTTAAAAATAAATTATGGGGTAATTAAGCATTAATTAAGCTTTGGTTATTATAGCACAGAAAAGAAACATTTTATTGTGCACAGAGTAACGCATGAAGATATAACCAACATAATAGCGCCCTGGAATAGCAACGCGGAGATCCCGGGTTCGTATCCAGCCGTACGACCCTTAGATTTTCTCTTCCAGGAGCGTCTACAGCTCACTGCCCAGCGTTGGACAGTGTTCTGTCGTTACACACAACACTGTCCGGAGATCGGCAGTTTACTGAGAAGGCTCCGGCGCAATGACCAAGATGTAGACGCACCTTAAATAAAAAAATAAAATAAATAAAATTAAGGTAATAATAAGAAGGTAATAATACATTTTCTGATATCTGAGTAAACGGAATGATTGTATACGATCACACCATATCCGGGTAAATCAAGACATACGATTTCATCGACGGTTTTATAACATTTAAGTTGATGAAAAACAAAGTGCTATTTTACTGGATTATTTCATTCAGATTTTAGTCATTTTTTTTCTCGCAATGATTTTCTTCAAATTTCATTAAACCAACTGCACATACATAGTTTTCTCACTTTGACATATTTTTGTGGACAAGTTGTTCACCGTACAGTTTTCCCTCTAAAGTTGTAATTTCAATACTTTATAGGAGCCGTAGGATCATCACTGAGGAACATGGAAAGCTTCACGGAATTCATCTTTATGGATGATCACAGTTTTTTGTCGGCAGACTAAAATGCACATCGGTGATCCGGACAGGGCTTTTAGTGAGACGTTTCTGTGTCTTTCACGGAGCTGTTTCAGGCTAGTTGGATTCCTTATTGGACATTATGGTTTAAGGAGACATCTTTACGTGAAGGAGCTCATGCCGGATCCACTTTGTAGATCCTGTGAGACAGAGGAGGAAACACCCATCCATCTTATGACAGATTGCCTGGGTTGTGAGGAAATTAGGTTTAGGATCTTTGGTCGGAACAGGCTGTCTGTGAAAGAGGCTTAGGCTATTTCCCCTTAAGATTATTGTCCAATTTGTTTGGATTGCGGTGAATCTTAGATGGATTACACCCGGGTCTGGATATTTGTTCTAGACCCGGTTTGTTGTTGTTTTTCTTGGGATAGCTACATGGGCGCAATGAGGCCCCTTCCCACAGACAAATAATAATAATAATCACTGTAGAACCTAGAGGATATTTAAAAATGTTTATTGGAACCGCCGAGCTAACAGTATTGTGTGGTACACTTTTCGATTCCCGCTCACCACCTTGGGGTATATTAGCTAGGAAACAAAAAATGTTTATTCAGTTCACATTGAAGATAAAATCGATTAACTGGATGTTTTCATTTAGCTTCTCTCAGCTTCCTCTACAAGTGCTTCAAAACGTTTTGGTTCGCTGATACGACCAGCAACAAGTTCATTGATGGAAAGCAAACTTGCAGAAAATATTTACCAAGTAAATATAGAAAGAAAGGATCTCAAACTTGGATTATTCCCCTTGTTTTGGGCAAAATTAACCAGTATATCTGAATTTTAATTGCTCGCACTAAAACGTTTCTAATTATAATAAATATGGGAAAATTAATCAAAAAGGGGAAGGAATGTACATGCAAGACTTACCAACACATATATATATATATATATTATATGTATGAATAGTATAAAACTAAAATAGAGTGGTGTTTCTCTTCAAATATGTAGAAGCTTTAGCTCAAACATCGCACACACACACACACACACACACACACACACACATACATATATATAAAGCTTCTCTTTCTAAAACCATAATAAATATGACTTAGTGAGACATCTCTATTTTTCGACGCCACTAACACTATCATACTATCTCTGTCTGTTATACTCTTTTTCTATATATACAAGAAACAAGTTTTCGTACTACGCAGTAAATCCAATGAAGAAAGAAGTGAAGTAGGTACTCGTGTCTGAATTCTTGAGTTTATACTTGTATGAGTACTTTGTGCTATGTTTTCCTATATCTTAATGTACACAATGTATATACGTGTGTGTGTAGACTTTGTTTGCATTTTAACATTGGTGAGGGTTGATATTCTTCCATAGTCATAGTAGAAGTGAATTGGATTAACCCCTTTAACTTACCTTAGCGCATGTGTAGTGGATAAAGCGAGCTCTGTTTCTCCCTAACACTCACTCTATCTCACATACACATATATATTCTATTCACACATACATTCAACACAATAACACACATTGATCCAAATAACAACTCACACAAGTCTACTGGAGTGAGAGAGGGGGGATAGAAATCTTGTCGGTGAATAATTTACCCTAAGACGTGTGCAGCCATAATTTACTGCGTTACTTATGCCCGGCGCGCTAACGGACGGCCATTCCTGCCTACAATCCTACAAAAGTGATATATATACATATATATGTCGTGAGTGTGTGTGTGTGTGCGAGCGCGCCTGGTATATGTATGTACAGAGTCAGCTAAAGCAATCTCCTTTTGGGTCTAGGTGTCATCCTTTGGACCAGGATTACGACTGTTCACTAAATATATATATTTATATATATATATATATATATATATAGTTCAAGAACGACCCTGATATAAACCAGCCTAGGAGGTACTTGTCACGCTCACACCAGAATAAGATCTTTACTTTAAGACTGTAAGCGCTTTAGTCAAGTATCCTTAGACATAAACCTCTTTAAAGATTATTATATAATTTGTACATGCATTTCTCTTACAATACGACGAATAAAATCCTACTTTGCCGTAATCAAATTAAAATTTTTAATCATTTCACCTTACTTAGTGCACCCCTTGGATTTCTGAACATTTGATTGTATCCGAAGGCCATACAATGATCCCTAAACTATTTTTCATTAGGATTTAGGAGCTACTCATCTAAGCGATACTATAAAATTGTAAGCAGAATACTATACTATAAAATTATTCTGTCATTTTGTTTTTGAAGAATTGATATAGTCACTTCTTCAGGGAACTTGATGCATGTCTGACTTTAACTCTTACCGGAACGGTTTTCTTAGCTGAAACTGGCCCAAGGAATTGCAACATGCCATTATTTTATACTTTAATTGCCGAATTTACTGGTGGCATAAATATAATATGTTAAAGGAAAACCCACATTGAAATACATAGTGAAAGCTGCATTGGCAGAATTTCGGAAAGAAACGATTAAGGAAAGAAGTGTGCCTAGAGAGTAGAATGACCGAGCGTGGAGTGAAGATGACTATTGGGTGTGCGATGAATGCAGAATGGTATAGCGTTGATATGTTGTTAGTCAATTGAAGAGTGATGTGATTAATTAAAACATTGGTGAAGGAGAAAATTTGGAGACAAATTGGGGGAAAAAAGTTGGGAAAGCCCGAAATCAAAAGATAAAAGGATCTGCCATGTGCTGTCGGGGTGGCATGTTTTCGTAAGACTACTAGGCATGGTTATTGGCGTAACGACTTGTACGTGATCGGCGTAGCCTTAAGTCCGTTCTGCTCGGTTTGTCGCAATGCCTTGCTTTGTCATGATGAAAGGAGATCATTTATGTCTCTGCCCCATTTTATCTGATGTAGTCAACGCAGCTGATAAGTTATTCGACTGGTAGTTTATATTGGATTGCTCGTCGTCGAATAGCTGAGATACCGGTACACGGGCTAAAAATTTGAAAAATAAAAATTAATTAGAAAACTTGGTTGTTCTAACGGTGATTGCGCTCCTGAGCTAGCTTGGTGAATCTTTCAAGGTTGAAGGCCGCTCAGGTCATTTTAAAGAAAAGCCAATATTGAAATACAGGCTTCAATGGGTAGCCGGAAGTGGAGGTAGTGAATGATTTGACCATCAATATAGCATCCATTACTTTCTTCGGGTAAATGATCAGACCGCTTCTAAGTGAGAGGTTGGTTAACGAAGTTGAAGCTCATTCAACAATAGTGGACCTAACATAGGCTGTAATGCATTGTCACATGCTCTTGGAGGCTCAGTGATGGAACCTTGATGCGGTTGCCATTAGAACTATAGACTCCAGCTTGTATGTGGCTAATTTGCAGGCTATTAGTTGCATTACAGAAAAAAACACAGATTGAGGACGATATGTATTACCTCGCTCAATTGAGCTTCGCTTTATAGCGGCTCAACACTCCAAGCACGGTACGAGAAGGAAGACGAAGAGGTTACTAAAAGAGTGTTATTACTAAAGATTATTAATTAAGAATGCGATCTAGAACGCTGTTATAAAGTCCAACAATGAGACCAAAAATACCCTTAAACTATGTACCCTCAACCATGAGAGTTGAGTCGTGTGCGTAGGTGTTAAAAGCGAAAATAATATACACTAACACATTATACAAGTGCCTGCAGAGATAATTATGTATTCAGCTTCATGAATTTATCATATTTTCCGTGAAGTCAGGTTTCATTTTATTGTCTTGTGGAGTTTTGGACGTTTGCCAGATTGTCTTGTTATGTAACCTTGTTATAATCTTCATCTGCCCATTGTGCTAGCCTACGAGCACATATTGCTTGACACGGCATACAGATTTTTGGACGAAATCGTTAATGATAAAACAATAACAAAAAGTAATGAAGCATCGGAAAAAGCTTTGAAGTTTACATAAGTTTACGTTAAATATATTCTAGCAGACCAACGTTAACTGACTTTTCCCTGCAGTTGTTAACTACAACTTTTAATGATCGTTCAATGCAGTATATAAGAAATACCACTCGCAGCACTATAGATATTTTATTTGAATTTGGGTTTGTAGTCTGTATATATGCACATCTATTGACATTGGTATTGTCTTTTACACGAAATATACGAATTCAATATCTCTGGTATGACTTCATTGTTCTCTAATAAAAATGTCAACGTTTTATTATGTCTTATTGCTTCTAAACATGTTTTTAGAAATGAGCGGCGTGAGCGTTTGTGTGAGAGAGTTAGAAGAAGAGAAAGTTAAATTGAAAGAGAAAGTGAGAGCGTAGCACAAAATAGAACAATTACAGGAGGCGTAAATTGTTATTAGGTTATGCGAAACGAAGATAACTTACCACACGCATTTTTCTGTTTTTCTCTGTTTCCTAATAAGAATATATACTAACTACTATCTTTTTAGATTTTATACATTAAAAATAGTCATCTGTAAACTTAACGATGTTTAAGACTATGATGTTATGTTTGTTTTTTGTGTGCAAGTGTGTGATAAATCAAAATCAATATTAACTACATCATATTTATATTGTTATACAGTAGTGTCAGTGAGTGGTGGCTCTTGACGTGAGAGGTTGCTCTTGACATTGGACTGGGTGTATTCGCAGGGACACCAAAAATTGTGTAGCTGAAGAAGAGAGTAGCCAATTTCTGCATTCTTTCGAAAGCATTTCAAGCATTTGTTCCAAAATTTAATAATTTGGATAAATATAAGGATGAATGTGTTTATAAGGATGAATGTATTCATAAGGATGAATGTCTTTATAGGGATGAATGTATTTATAATTATAAATGCGCTTATTAGGGTAAATGTAACAACTACACAATCAGAATTAAGAAAATATTATATTTATGATTGTGCTAATGATTTAGCAAAAATAAGAGAATAAAGTAGAGTTAAATTGAAAAAGTTTAAGATCTATCTACTTCTTTTATAGAGTTTTTTTTTGTTAGAGGTCCTTAAGATCCACATTAAACATAAACAACAAACTCCTAATTTACAAGACTCAACTGAACCTACTTTGGGCAAACGGATTTCAGTTTTTCGGGAGCGGCTAAAGAAACATATTTGAAAAAATTTCAGACATTCCAATCTTGGACACTACGGACTATCCTTTCATCTCCTTTCTATGTTACAAAGAAACAATACATAAAGATACAAACACTGAATCAACAACTGCAAGCAACAAATCAACTGTACACTAAGTATTATGTCAAACTGAACGATCATACAAATCTTCTCATCAACAATTTACAAACAACTCTAGTTCCAGAAAGAAGACTAAAACGGAGATGTTACACACAAGACTAGTTACATCCACCGTAGACAAACTTCATACTGACTGACAGATCTCACTGAATGACATTATGAACTAGCATAATTACATTCACATCCATACAATCATTTCACTTCGCATTTCATTTCTTCAATTCATAAACAAATCAATCCAGCAGGGTTATCATTGGGTGGGGTACCTGCATACGTTCTACATGTCAGTTCATTGTCTTTAACAACAGCATTACAGGTAAAATACATTTTGTGTTGGAACAGTACGAGGGCTGCTATTTATATTTCTGGCCTTGGTAACACTGATTGTTGCTAGGCACCAGCTGATGTTTCCAGTGTAACCTTCACATTGTTAAACATAACCTCAACCAAAACATTTTGTCATTTCATTGTTGTTAGTGTTAGTGATAGCAGGTTGAAAAAGTGATCTTAGGAGAAAATGGAATTAACTCGTGAACATTTTCGTGCAATAATTTTTCATAACTTTCGACGTGGCCTGACACGACAACAGTGCACAGATGAACTTAATTCCTTATATGGTAATGAAGCACCTTCTTACAGCACCATTAAAAACTGGTATAACGAATTCAATCGTGGCCGACGATCACTCCAGGACGAATCCCGTGAAGGTCGTCCAACAACGGTTGTTGTGCCAGAAAACGTCGATGCTGTGCATGAGCTAATAAAGCATGATCGTCATGTAACATATCGCGAGATTGAAGCATCTTTAGGCATTAGTATGACAAGCATCAATAAGATTTTGCATGAACATTTGCATGTGAAAAAGGTTTGTTCGCGTTGGATACCGCATAACCTGACAAACGCACAAAAGGATGCTCGTGTTGATTGGTGCAAGAAAATGTTGAAGAAATTCGCTCAAGGTGCATCAAAAGCAGTTTATAATATCTGCACAGGTGACGAATCATGGATATACTCATATGATCCTGAAACAAAACAGCAATCCACCGTATGGGTCTTTCAAGACGAGCCCAACCCAACCAAAGTTGTTCGTGGAAGAAGCACATCAAAGCAAATGGTTGCCTGTTTCTTCGGCATTACCGGTCATGTGGCGACTGTGCCATTAGAGGAACGTAAGACGGTCAATTCGGAATGGTACACCACTATTTGTTTGCCAGAAGTCTTTGAGAAACTTCGGGAAAAGTCAAAGAAAAGACGCATCATTCTGCATCACGACAATGCGAGCTGCCACCGATCGGCTGAAACAATGGAGTTTTTGACAGGGCAAAACATTGAATTGATGGGTCATCCACCGTACAGCCCTGATTTGGCACCTAATGATTTCTTTTTGTTCCCGAACATCAAGAAAAAACTACGTGGACAACGGTTTCCTACTCCTGAAGAAGCAGTTGCTGCATTCAAAACCCATGTTTTAGAAGTACCTAAATCGGAGTGGAAAAAGTGCTTTGAAAATTGGTTCCAACGCATGCAAAAGTGTATTCATCTTCATGGGGAATATTTTGAAAAACAATAAAATCGATTTTGTCTTTAAATGCTTGTGTTTTCATCCTTAGGACACAAATATAAAGAGCAGCCCTCGTATTACAATTAAATAAATAAAAACATAAAATAAAATTAGAGTTCATTCGTTCAAATAATATAGAGAGTTTTATTATAAGGTAAAGTGTCTATTTAATACAGTTCAGGTGGAAAGGACCATTGATGCTGTGCACCTTACAAAATACAATAAAAACTTTAGAAATCTACTATGAAAAATTATGTCGACCTTCTATCATAATTTAAGGTATTTTCATAATAATTATTGATCTTAACAGACCCAATATTTTTGTAAAATCATTTGTAACCCAAATTTCAGCATCATAAATTAGTGTAGCGGCCGCCCTTGGGTAGGCTCATACGTACGTAGTTTGGGGTGAATAACCAAAAAGTAAAGATTTCCAATTTTACCAATTTCGAGATTAGTGCAATTCTTTGTAATCGATCTTTGCTGTTAACACTCACATGTAACTAAAAACATAATTCCGATAAAAAAAACTTAATAAAGAAAATATAAAGTTCGCGCGAAGTTCTTCCTGCAGCAGTAAGTTAATGTAAAAATTCCAAAATATAATGAAAATATATCTTCATAGAAATAAATAAGTATTACTCAGTGACAGTTCTCCAACTTAATCAGCAGTTGTAAGTAAAGCTGTGCCGTAGATCAAGCTGGGAGTTCCACCATACTGGATAGAAACCAATCTAACTGGAATTTCCCCTCTTTCTCAGACGGTGGTTACAGTTGTATACTCTCATTGCGGGGGGTGGGGAGGATGAGATAGTGAAAGTGAGAGAGGGAGAGACGCCTCCAGATGAAGAAATACACCCCCTGTGTGATCTACCACTCTTTACCTGGTACCGGGGCAGTTAGATAGGTGTGCAAGCAACCTAACAAACACACCCACCGCCCTCTGTTGTGTTGGTGTAACTTAGGTTACATTGAAAAGAGGTTTTGGTCGTGATGAAGATTGCGTCACCTGATTTATCCCCTTCCTCTCCATTCACAGTCATAGCCCCCACCGTCTCCTAAAACGGGACAACTAGTAAAATGTATTGTAAAGGTTTATTTATGGTTGCCAGTATTGTGTTGTTGTCGTACCGGCGTTTGCTACCAGTTTTCTGCCTTGTTTTTTTTTTTTTGTTTTCCACACTTCTGCCCCCAACGCAGAACCCCCAACGCTTCATGAGTTTTCACAATTTTTTTTTTTTTTTTACCCACCGACAACTACGTTAAAACTCTGATTGTTTTTCCTAAAACAATTCCACACAATTTCTCCCCGATAACATATCTAGTAATAACTAAAGTTTAAAATGAAAAACTTTATTAAAACAAATTATCTATCCAACAGAAGATTTGAGAACCCAGATTATTGTAGACTATATTCCTACCAGTTATTCATTTTTACCATAACAATTCATTTTTTTTTTTTTAATGAATCAGTATTATTGCACAAACGAGAATAGTTAGCAACCATTATATCATAATCAGCCAATTTACAATATCAACAATGATATTTTAATATTGGTTTGTAAGTAAGAGTGTATGGTCGTCTGTAGATTTTAATATGAGAATTTAGATACAAAGATCAGTGATAGTAAATAAGCTGATGTTAAAATGGTTGCAAACATGGCTAGAATAAAAAAAACAATTTTATCTTTATGGTAATGTTTACAATTAGAAAATCAAATAAAAGTTCTTAAAAAGATGTGTTTAATTCAATTTAATTTATAAATTTTATAAGTTTTGAAAATGATCCGCTTATCAGGGGTCAAAACGTCAACTTAACTACTCAAATATATGTTTTATTAACCATCAAATAGTTTGGAATTTACGAAATCCTTTTTCTTTCTTTTTTTAATTTGAGGCCTTCAACATTTATGTTCCTTAGCGCTCGGAGCTTTCTCAGTGTACTGCCGGCTTCCGGACAGTGTTCTCTCGTTACAGACAGCACTGCCCATCACCGGACAGTGAGCTGTAGAGGCTCCTAAGAAGAAAAAAAATCCAAGGTTAGCACGACTGGATACGAATCCGGGATCTCCGCGTTGCTAGTCCAGCGAGCTACCACTGAGCTTATCCCATCCATACATAACCCTTAAAATGGTATTAAAAATTCTTTTTTTTTTCTTGAAGTTTGCGCCAGTATTGTACATTTATTTGACTTCTTTCTTGAAGTTTTTCAATAAGATTTTCCATATAGATGAATGTTATCCTGGAGTAAGAGTGACCCATGCCAGCTCTGCAAACCATGTCGCTTTTTATGAATATCACTCTTTCTTGAATACCAGCCAGCATCAATGCGAGAAATGGGGTTTAAAACTTGATTGGGTGTCCTGCACGATTGATATGCAATTGATCAACCTATTTTTTTTTTTTTTTGTCTTAAAAGTGGTACAACTTATCCTTAATGCTTAAGCATCTGGAGTAAATTCAGCATATTAATAACGCTGTTCTTCCAAATTAGGATTCTATAGGATTGGCCACCGTTGAATCATTATAAAATTATGTTTACTAAAATAGTGATCAGATCTTCCTTGTGACGCATCTCAAAAATAATTATCTTTCAAAAGTAACATATTTCAAATAAAAGTCCAGATCTGTAGAAGTAATAAGAGTTTAAAGTTTTAAAAAAGGTCGTTAGAATTGTTTTCAATTAGCGAAAAAAACTTGAACAAACTCAGATAAAGATATACTTCTGGTTATTATATTTTATCGATAACTTTGTTTGAATATACCAGTGATATCTAGAAGACTTACTAAGTTTGAATTTACTGCAAATATCGTTTTTTTTTGTTTTTTTTTAATTATGCTCGTCATCCTTTTACATACAGACATACAATCCCAAACCACATCTTAAAAATTCAACATTTTCTGTATCAGCGAAACTCGACAGTGGCGGCGGGGGTGGTCAGTCCAAGGATCAAGCATTCGGTACCCATGGGTAAATTTCCCAGCATCTTCCAGGCGGAGATATACGCTATTGGAAGATGTGTACAATTTAACCTCGATAGGGGATATAGGAACCAGGAGATGGTTATCCTTTCCGATAGTCAAGCAGCCATTAGAGCATTGAGTGCATCAGTTATCAACTCTGAAATGGTGTGGGAATGCCTAGATAAACTTAATAACCTAGGCAGTAGGAACAAAGTTGTGCTTTGGTGGGTGCCAGGACATGTTGGCATCGAAAGGAATGAGATGGCCGACGCCCTGGCCAAGATAGGCGCTACAACTCCACTTCTAGGGCCGGAACCTTTTTGTGGGGTTGGCGACCAGTTTCTGTTGGAGGGACTTAGGAAGGAAGAGGAGACGAGTAGATCTCAACTCTGTTTGCGGCAGGCCAAGATCTTCTTGGGAAATTATAACCGGCGGAGATCGGAGGCCTGAATTGGATTGAGAAAGAACAAGCTCCGTGTTCTTACCGGTTTCCTCACGGAGCATTGCCGACTTAGAGGACACCTGGTGAAGCTGGGTTTGGAAAGTGATAGCTCATGCAGACTCTGTGGGCAGCTGAAGGAAACTCCATTACATCTCCTAACAGACTGCGAGGCTGCCACTCAGAGAAGGTTCAAGAACCTGGGTAGCTACCAAGTGGCGGAGGAGGATATACCCTCTCTAGAGCCTGTCAGGATTCTGGGATTCCTCAGGTAGCTCAGACTGATGGAGGTTTTGTAGAACGGATGTTCAGCTGGGACATCTGTTCGGGTGCTGTGGGCAAGCCTGCCGCACCTAGGGGACATAGCACAATAGGCCGGAAAGGTCGCAGTGCATTGCCCCCCCCCGCTTCAAAAAAAAATCAGCGAAACTCAAAATATGTAAAATAAAGGTGAAAATTTCTCTTACGTCATTACCAGAAATAAAAGAATTTATTGGCTTTTATTATCACATTGCAAAATAGTTCAGTGAATTATAGTAATAATTTATAAACTTAATCCTTATAGTTTGTCTTCCATTTATTTTACTTTTATTGGAGTTGAAATTGGGGATAAACGCTGGCAGGTGGTTATGATATAAGGATTCGGTACTATTTCTATGTAAAATGGTGTATAAAAAGGCCAATAAGTCTCTGGGGAGACGCCCTCTATTCACACCCTGGGGGGGCCTTCTAATAAGTAGCGTACTTAAGACCTCCTGTGGAGGCCCTATAAGAAGAGAAGATGAGTATTCTTAAGACTAAATCCTACAATAATTCAACACTTAAGTGTGATACGGTGAATTATTTGAAAATCTTTTCCGTCCATTCATTATTCTTCTTCATTCTTTTTTTCTTTAAATATTTATTCATTTCTTTATTCTCTATTCTATTCTCTTTGGTGTGTGCTTGCGTAACAAAAATTATATAAGTAAATAAATAATGTAATATTAACAATTAAATATTGTTAAAAAAATAACAAGAAATAACAAGCCATATTAAAGTAGCACTTTAACCGGATGTAAAATATTCGCTCCAAATGTTTTTTGGAATAACATGATTGCCTTTAAAGGCAGACTTCTTAATTACTCTACTTGGTTGAAATGAGATATCCCATTTGGCGAGTGGCCTACAATAATTATTATGAAAAATTACTGTAACGGCTGTAACTATATAGCCCCTCTGTAATATTTCATTTAATTGTAAGTCCTATACTGGGCTGTTATTTGCTTGTATTTTTTTTTTTTTTGTTATTTAAAGAAAAGAAACTTTAATTTAGGAAATATAACTCCTGTAGTTTAGGCCTAAACAAAATTTGGTGTGTAAAACTCCACACGACTTTTTCTTTCCGTAGTTAATTGTAATTATAAAATTGATAAACTTTCTTCAAACCTATTGGGGTGGTACATATTGGTTTCAGGTTTAAAGAAAATCGATAGAGCCGTTTAAAAAAAAAATTACAAAACACATAGAAACCTATAGTCGCGAATATAATCGATTTTTTTAAAATTTGGAATTCTAGAAATGCTCTTAGTATATCTTAATACTATACAGGTGGCAGCATCATACGTTTTATTGAAATAGTACTTTACACCAGAATTTTTTAAAGTGGTGGTGGGGGGTGCCTAATTAATTGTGGAGTTCGCAAAAAATTTGGTAAATCATAAATCACTTTCCTTGCTTTCCTGTTATAAAGGCCTTAAACAAGGATGCTGCCTGTCACCGACCCTCTTTAACATATATGTGGAGGAGGCCCTTAAAGAGTGGAAGAGAAAGTGTGAAGGCATGGGAGTAAAGATAGGAGACAATGTTTTATATAACTTACAGTTTGCTGATGATCAGCTGGTAATAGCTTCCGATGAAGAGGATCTTGAATATATGTTGCGGAAGCTGTTAGAAGTGTACTCCGTATGGGGTTTAGAAAATTAGCAAACAGAAAACATAATATATGGCATTCAATGCATCTCCGACTTCATTCTCCATTAATGACTGGATATAACCTTGAAGTGACGAATTCAAATACTTGGGAGTTTTTATCGATGAAAAAGGTACACTTGACAGGGATATGTCCCATAAAATTGCCCAAGGAAAAAAGTTAATTAGCATTCTTAACTCCGTGCTGTGGAATAAAAGTGTGCATATGGAGACAAAAAGAAAAATATTTGATGCCTGCGTCATGGGCGCTACTCTTTACGGTGCCGAAGCTTGGACTATTAGGAAAAAAGAGGGAAAGAGATTGTTAGCCTGGAGATGGACTTCTGGCTATCAATCTCTAGCTGCGGCATTTCCAGGATACAGCATGTACCAAACTCTGTGATCAGAATAATACGAAGCTCTGTGTACAGCATAATATCCTGGAAAAATTGACCAAAAGAGATTGATGTGGTTCGGACACCTAATGAGAATGGACGACGTCAGGTGGCCGAAAACGATATTTTTGTATACTCCAGAGGAGAACGAAAAGAGCGGCCGGCCAAGGAAAAGATTGTCAGAAGGTGTGGAGGAGGGAATGACGGGTAGAGGCCTACAGCATGGTGACTGGGAAGGCAGAGATTTTTGGCGGGAAAATGTATTGGGTATCGGCATATGATATTTATTGTTAAGCTGAAAAAAAATAATAAAAGAATTAATCATTTTCTGGGCATGCTTAAAAAAAAACGATAATAATTTATAATTGCATGCGCCAATCATCAACGTATTTATTACCGCTATAATATATCATCTCTTTGACAAATATTGATATGCTAGGTACCTTTCAGGTTTTTAGGGAGTATCTCCACTGGGAGGCATCTCCTAACAAGGACGATCTTCTATGTGGCTACCATCACATTCACTTATTATACTGTCTGTAGTTGTGAATTTCTTAATAAAATACAAACAAAAAAGGTACCTTTCAAATAAACCACTTTGTTTAAAGCTTTTGTATGCAATTTAAGATTTTATATGAAATTGATTAAAGTTGAACAATTTTGTTGGATTATCTGTTTGTTAAAGTTTCAATTCTTGTGTTAGAGTTTAATCTACATTACAAGAAAACTAATTCACTTGTTTTTTTCCTTATCACCATTCTTCAGTTTGTTTCATTTTAAAAATCATTGGATCATATTTTCAGTAAAATGGATTTTTAAAACTTCATTTCAGAAATAGTTTTAGTTATTAGGGTAAAGCGAGGAGAGATGACGCACATTTCAAAGTTATGCCATGTATCAAAATAGAGGAGATATATTAAAGAGGTAATTCTTATAAAACATATGTGAAATACTATTATCTGCAAAAAAAATGTTATTTTCCAAAATAAAGACATTCTCATTTATTCCAGAAACAAAATACAAATACACTACATTTGGCCGTTTCTCCTACTATGGTAGAATAGATGACGCACCTTAGGTAGGAGACCTGTCCTCTGTGAACGTAACATGGCTGATCGACATGAAACTTGGTAACTACTATGTCTACGAGTCCAACTTTAAAGACAGCTGGAAATCTTTCATTTCAATTGCAATTAATATAGTATATAAACGAATAAATAAAATTACTAAGCATTATGAAAATTCACGTTATGAAAACACATGCTGATGCGTATAAATGTTCCTACAACACAGAAGAACACACAAAATAACTGATGAATTTTGCAATATGTTAGCTTCTGGTCTCTCTACTCCTCGAGTAACTTCCTTGACGCCACGTGGTGGCAAACAAAAGAAGTAAAGCCTGCGTCTTCTCTCATACCGCGTCATCTCTCCTAGCTTTACCCTATAAAATGACCTGATTGTTACAAAAGATTTTCTGCATAAAAAAATAATTACTTGAATTTTATTCTTCAAAATCTTCATTTACTCCACTTTCATCCAACTTTCTGCAAGCATTTCAATTTGGTGACGATATCACTTCTTGGGATTTTTATTGCGATGAACTCCTCGCACATCTAATCGCACTGTTTCGAAAAGTGTAGTCCTTTGAAAAAATTACCTACAGACCGGAAAAGATCGTAATCAGCTGGTGCTATAGGTTCTTGCCTTGTAATTACTCTCTCCGACTCTGCTAATTTTACCTTAGTCAAGCACAATCGATGGTGATAGTTTTATCATGTTGCAAAATAACATTATCTTGTTTGACTTCATAAACGCTACCTAGCTGTTCAGAAGAAAGTTTAGAGGCAACAGCTTTTGCCGACTGGAACAAGCTCAAATTGCAAAACACTTCGTGGTACTACCAAACGAAAAGCATGACATTTTTTCTGAACTGTTCTTGGCTAATCTCTGGTTGGGCTACATGGTCTCGTGATGCCCACTGCTTACGCTTGTTATTTTTTTTTTTTAAATATCTAATTTTCGTCTCTTGCACTTACAGCTTTTCTGCAATTTTTGCATACTACATTTAATACTGAATATAATATTTGTAACCAATATTATATAGATTGTATTCTTTTGAAACTTACTGAAATGACGGGTTATAGGAAAGTATAAAGTTACATGTCCTACATAAATTTCATTAAATCAAATGTCCTAGAAAAATGTTTTTAATAAAATGAAATAGTTTGATAAATTGACGACTGATGCGTGGATTTACAATATGTTAAAATAATATCGTTTATGTGTAAACCGCTTCAGCATTAAAAAAAAAAAAAGATAAAAAAAGCAACAATATAAAATAGGCTGTTTTGGACACAGGCTAGAGTTTGAAATACTAGAATTAACTGGTACAGTTTCCGATGCTGCCTTGATTGTCAAATATTGGGATAAATATTATGATCGAGGACAGTGTCATGGAATCTGAAATTAATGCAAGATTAAGTGTTGGACACATTTTTTTGTTTTTTGGACTGAATAAATTCTTAAACACTAGATCATTCCCTTTCTAGGGCAACAGAAATTGTGCTTGTAACGAGATCATCGGGTTGGGCCTTATAAAAAGGGCGCAATGAGCCTTGAAGGAAAGGAATAATTCTGTAGTGGAAGAAGAAATGCAAAAATAAATAGTTTTGAAAAATATTTTAAGTGAAATAATTTTGGCAAAAATAATGTATTTTAGAGTCAGGTACTGTAATTTAAGGTCATTGCTATTAGGGAGATAAAGGCATAAGAATCCGTTAAATTAATACAATGCCACTTGGCTAACTGTTTTGTAAGAGAAGGTATTCTTTCGAACGGTCTGCGTTCTGCCTTCTAACAAGAATAGTCTTAGCTGGACATTCAAGCCTGAACATTACTTCAGGAATCGCTATCTTAGAATCAGTGTAGTTTCACAATATATTAATAAGTTTAAAATATCTTTGAAAACAACTTGTAGTTATTATTTTATTAGAATATATTTATTGTTAGTAGTGGTGACTACTTTCTTGTTATTACTAATACTTCTCTGTTGAACATATATACTTACAAGCCCCTTTTACTAAAACGCTCACGCCACACAAGTTACCACTACACTACAACAACATCCACACCAATAACATTTCAAATCTAAAGAAGGTTTCTGGCCAGCTCCAGAAAAATTAAATTAGATCTGCAGTAGGAGTTTTTAGACCTATTCAGCAAACCTAGGTTAGCATTCACTTTGTGAAGGAAGACTGCAATAGCCTAGTCATGTGCAAAGAAAGTCAGATCAATACCTGATAACTGGCAGATTTAAAGAAACAAAACTAAAGAGCACGATATTAAGGACGATCCCAGGAAGATTTGGATAAGCAGAGAAGGACAAGAAGAAAAACTGATGATGGCACAGATAATTTTAAATGAGGCATAACTAAGGCGGTAGAAAAATTCGTAGGATTTTGCATTCAGATTTATAAAAACCATAAATTTTATATTCATAATCTGAAGTTTGCAAAAAGACTGTATTTTCAACAATAACTTTCTTGTTTAAAATTACGAAATTCCATTTGAACGTGAGCTCTTAAATATTTTAGTATAATTAATTATTTATTTTTGTAAGTTTTTATTGCAATAAATCATACCATAATAATTATTTAAAATTTATTACGAAATAATTCGCTATTATTTTTTTTTTTAAGTTAGGAATAATTCTTGTTTTAAAAAGTGATGGGAAAGAGTTTTTGGCTTGGGCTTTTAAGAAGGCATCTTAGTTGTGAAAATTTTACAAAATATGATAAAAGCCTTTTTTCAGATATGGTAGTAGTGGTAGTAGTAGGTAGCCTGCCATTTGTCCCAAGTAAAACTCTTGCCCAAGGGGCCTCCAACACTAAGTCTCCCACACTCTTGTTTAAAGACTTAACCGGAACTTGTTCCTCTTTCCACCTTTTCTCTTTTTGCAGGGCGAACAAATTTCTTTCTCATAGTCTTCATTTAGTCCTTTACTCTTCTCTCATACTTCTACGTACTGAACTCTATCTTCTAGTTCTTTCTCTTTATACACACTTCTGTACAAGGAGAAAGAGAATCTTCTACACTTCCAACAAACTACTTCAGACATGGACACAAACGCACACACACACACAAAAACACAATACTTCTCTTTTATACTCTCCTTTCTCACTCTGACAAGTCTGCCGCTCGAGCAACGCCCTAGGACAAAGTTTGATCAGTAAATTATCCACTTAGTGTTTGCCCTCTGGTTGGAAACGTTCTCTCATCTCTTTCCGTCCAGTATTCTCTCTCTCTCTATATATATATATATACATATATATATTTACTTCTATATACAACTAGTAACTTAGTTCTTCCACTTTATATATACACCTCGCTTTATATGAGTTTTTCATGTACAAACATTTCCGCACTTAATAATCTACTGTTACATACACTTCAAAATTCCAAACTGGGAATTCAAATTATCAAAATTTATGGTTATCTTATAATAATTGATCAAAGTTTATTTTAAATATTTACAAATGTGAACAAGTATGAAAATAATATGAAAGTAAGAAATGGTATAAACCGGGAAGTTTCTAGATACAGTAATTTATGTTGTTATTTTTGACACGATAGTGATTGAAGTGAAGCCGACGTCTATAATGGACAAGAATTGATAGTGATGGAAATGATTACTCACTTATGCTCACAATTTTTACATTTCAATCTCATTATTGAGTAATGAAACATTGCAAAGTAGAGTAGAGATAGAAATTAGCGAAGCCGAGCTACGATTTGAATTTGACAGCATTGTATTACTTTGGTGAACGGTGAATTCTTGCTTAAAACTCTTGCTTGATGTAATGAAAGTTTAGAAGTTGCTTATCAGCTAGTTGATAGCAACTAGCTGAACTAGATTGGACAGTGTTTCTTGATAGAATATTTTAAAAGTAACTTACAGATTGTTCTTGATTGTTTAAATGTCGCTTAAAGACTGATTTAAGCTCCGAATTTTGCGCTTATTTTATATAGGAATCCAGCTGGTTTAGTTTGGAGTTTAATGCTTTATAATCTTGCAAACCATTCCAGCGTTTCGAACAGGCGGACATGACAGATGCGATTAAATGCACAATATATATTGCATCCACTGCAGATTTACAATGTAACTCCTCAGCGTTGTTGTGGCAAAAGTTCACATTACCGGGGCTTGACATCAAATTGTTGATTAGTTCTTATGGATTGAGGCCATTAGCCTTCTAAACTAATTTATTACATGAAAGTTTTTCAAACTTATAACTGAAACGGTGACCAGCAAGAATCTTTTTTTAAAGCCCTCAAAAACGCAACCATTAAATTAAGATATTAATTAAAATGCACTTTCCATTTCCAAATTTGGTGTTTTCCGTAAATCAAAAACATAATAATAATTCCGTGTATTAATGTACAGAATTTGAAG
Source organism: Triatoma infestans (assembly GCA_011037195.1). Taxonomy (NCBI): domain Eukaryota; kingdom Metazoa; phylum Arthropoda; class Insecta; order Hemiptera; family Reduviidae; genus Triatoma; species Triatoma infestans. Next base: position 51,047 of record JAAEAF010000857.1, read on the forward strand.
AAAATCAGTGAGAGTCCGACAAAAGTTTCTTGAACTAGGGCAGCTGATGGAACTACAGATCGAAAGTATACGAAAGTAGTCGAGTACATGAACGTTCAAAATACTATATAGTGCTGGATACAATGTTAGTGTACAAATTACTAAGAACTAAGAAATGATGCACCATTCACAAAAGATATTGCTTTCTTTAAATTGAATTTTTAATATAAAATAAATTCAAGTAAGCAGGAATAAAAATATTAACCACGCACCAAAATAGTAAGTAAAAAAAGCAACCTTTCTAATCTTATCTCATATTATACTTCCTTAGTTAGCTTCTAGCGCACTAGTTTCAATATTCTTGATATTTTGGCCAACATATAACTGGAGTTCTACTTTTACAGACAAGATTACTAAAGTTTTTGGAATTTGCTCAGAAATGGCTGCAAATGATTTTATTAAAATTTGGAATGATAATTGCACAGTGATATTACCAATAACACTTTTGATTTTTTTTTTTTTGGAAAGTAATTCTTAAATTCGTATATTGGGTAGCTGAGGGGTATGGTTTATTTCAAATTGCACAACTATTATTTCTGGGCTTGATAGTAGAAGCTGTCATGAGCGGTGCAATTTAGCCAAGTCAGCTACCAGGATCTAAAATCTAGGAGAATAATGTACAGCTATTCCTGTTTAATTAAGGAAAACTAAACTTTAATACAATTTTTATTATTGTGATTATTAAATTTTTAATAATTCAGGGGGGGGGCATTCAGTACAGAAAGACAAATACTAGCGGGACTACCACAAGGGGCAATCATGAGCCCAATACTCTTCAACCTCTACTGCTCAGACATACCTGAACCTACTACAGCGACCTTAGCTACCTACGCGGACGATACCATGTTAGCCTCATCCAGTACAGACATTAACGAAAGCATTACTGACTTACAAACATCAATAGACTGTATATCTGGCTGGTTTCACCGATGGAAGCTAAAGTTAAACCCATCTAAAACTGAAGCGAAAATCTTCGCTCTCCGGCGGTTTCGGAATGAAGACCTTCGCCTACTAACACTTGACAACCAGCAAATTCCCTGGAAACAAAAAGACCAAGGAGTGCGTTATCTGGGCGTAATCCTTGATACAAGACTCACCTGGAGACTACACATTAACACTAAACTGCAACAAGCATACACCCGACTGAAACAACTCTACCCACTCATTAACAGAAACACACCACTCAAACACTCCTGCACCACACTACTCTATAAAACTCTCCTTAGACCTCTCCTGACATACGCCTGTCCAGTTTGGATAACAGCTACCAACACACTGACAAAACGATTGCAGACTTTCCAAAACAAGGTACTGCGAATTGCACTTAACGCTCCCTGGTTTGTCAGAAACACACAAACACACAGAGAACTTGACATGCCAGATATATACACACACATGACTAAACTTACAGACAATTTCTTCCTAACGCTTCACACACTACCCTCAACTTCACATTACCACATAGGCGAGCCTACTTCATCCAGACGATTAAAACCCAGACTGTATCAAGATCTCTGACAAAACTCATCTTTGTTTTATTGTTTCTTTATCTTTCAATACCCCTACGTGTAAAGCTCTATGCGAGCTGGCCCATAATAATTTGTAAATATAATAATTTTGGAATAATAATTCAAGTTGTTATAATTGCTGTTAAAAGAAAGCCACCCTAGATTCATCTCTCCCTAGATTCACCCTAGATTTATCACTCTTTGATGATCAATCTTGTCGAGTTATTTCATGTAAATTTCACATAGATATTTGATTTCTTCATTCTGTAGTTCAGCGGTTCTCAAGCTTTTGTATTTCGGGGCCCCCTTTTTTTATCTTGAATAATTTTACGCCCCCTGTGTAATATAAGATAATAAGATAGATACAAGTAACCCAATACATGGGAATTTAATCTCAATTTGGCTTTTTTGCTGTAGCTGTTTTAAAATCTAAATATAGAAACAAACTTCAAATAGAAAGAGAGCCCATAGTGACTATCTCGAATATAAAACCAAACCTGGACAGGATGTGCATCTCAAAACAGGCACATATTAATCATTAGATCCTATGACCTAGAAATGTTCATTTTAATGCTTTCGTTTTAATTATATTTTAAATTAATAAAAAAAATATATTTGATGCCTTGTCTTGTTTATTTATTAGACGCTTACCTTGTAAAGTTAAAAGTTGGTCGCGCATTCCCAGTTTGAGAACTTCTGCGCCAGTTTTTAAATTTCTCAAATGGAAATCATTATTTGATTTATCGATTAGTTTTCTCGACATGGTTGTAATCCCGGTGAGTGTGTAGGTTGGAGTCAAAAATGGGGAGTAAAATGTAAATAATATTTACATTTTATCACATTATGTGCAGAATATGAGGGTGAAGTGATGCGTGACCAAGGGTGTTACGGAAGGGAAAATGAAAAAGTAAGACCAGGGAAGTTTCTAGAGATTTGGCCAGTATAAAAGGGCAGTACGCCTTGCCCACTTGTGGACCATGAACCCCTCCTGCTTGCAGACATCAGTCTTTGTCTTTCACACTTGTACTGCCTCTCACGGACACACTCTTCTTCCTAACGCCATTGTATTTTTCACTCCCTATTGTATATTTTACTTACCCTCAGTTGCAGCAGCTTACACGCAAACTTCAAATCACTTCTTATAACATAAATTATTACTTAAGTTTAACATTAACGAAGATTTCTTCCTTCTAATCGGAAACTTTAAATTATTATAATAAAAATCCATTTTTTTTTCAATTGATTATTTTATATAAGTAATTGTGAAATTATTAATAACATAGAAACTCCTCATTATGATTACTTCTTGTGTAAATCTAAAGATTGCAATTTTTCTTCGAAACTCAGTAAAAAAGCAGATTAAGTAATTGTATTTTTTTAATTCCTTCATTAAACTGCTGAACATTTCTTTCATATTAACTGATTGTGGAAAAATTCTGATTCTCAATAATATAATCAGCCATTTACAATTTAGTAAAAAGTAAACACTCATTATTTTTTGAAGTCATGTTTCTTTAAAGATTAAAGGGGAAAAATGTTAAGAAATGTACTGATTGATTGTGTCCAGCATATTCTTAAAATTTCTTTTAGAAAAGGAATGTTTTCCAATTTCAGTCTCTGTGTATGTAATATATGACATTCTCCTGCTATAGTTTTTACACAATTTAAACTGAAAAAGTTTCAGTAAACTTGCAAAGTTTACTGAACATTGAATACTTGACATTATTTGATGTTACTGGATCAAAAATTAATAGTTTGTTACTGATTATTGTCTGACAAATTATGTAAGGATTTCTCCACTCTTTACTTTCCAAAGCTATAGGCTTTTTTAACCATCAAAATTGAAACTTAAATCATACAGAATCAAATTTTTCCACTCTCCGTCAAAAAAAAAAAAAAAACAGAAAAGAAAAAATAACTTAATCTTCTATACGATCTTAAGGACACCCTTACAAAGCAAGCAACCATCGTCCAACAGAAGCAGTCTGGTGTGACACTGGCAGACTAATCCTTATATAGGGGAGTTATCTTTGTGATTTATGTTGGCTTTGCTGGTTAAGTTGTTACTTTGTTCCTTATAAATACTTTATAATTATAACAAAGTGCGTTTAAGTTTCTGTCACACACCATACTGATTATGTGTGACAGAAACTTAAAGATGAAGTCAAGTCTCTGAAGGAACTTGATAGCCATATGTGGATAATGCAAGAGAAGCCGAAACCGGTCAGAATGAAGCTATGCTGCGACGGATAAAATCTCATAAATAGCAGTTTATTAAAATATATAATATATAAATAAACTGTATGACCAAATTTATTTACTACAACTCATTTAATTTAAAGTAGATTTTTCTGAAAATTATAATAAAATGTTGAACTGAACTTAATTTCTTTAGCTAAATAAGTTAGAAGGATATAGAAGGAGATGCTACGAAATATGATGTATCTTGGATGTGAAAGGGTGCTTACTTTAAATGGTCTCTTTCGCAAAGCTACAAAACCGACATATATATCTATACACATTATAGGTGGTGATCATCGTAACTCAAAACGCAGTAAGTTCAAACTTCATATTTCATTTTATCGCTGAATGATTTTTTTCGTTTTTTCAGTTTGTTTTTGTTTTACTTATGATCGTTGATTCGGAACTCTTCTTGCAACGCTAGTCCTAAATTTTCTGATAAATAAGTCGATAAATTTTTTCCCACATGCGTTGGTGGTAAACAAGAAATACAGATATTTGCATTTCTAGTTACTTCTGGTTAAAAATGGATAAAATATCTAATCCGAAATAAATCAGAAAAATGGTTAGATGAGGATGAATCACTTGACCAAATGTCTAAACCAAACTCAGAAAATGATTGGGGTTCTAGTTCGTATTATTCGTTCATTTTTGTCCAGAGATTAGATTATTACCGTCGCTTCTTATTTCAAAGAACATGACGGTTTCATCATAAGCCGGAAATATCCGGGACTGGTTACTAAAAAAGGCAGGATAAGTTCAACTAATTACGCCCTGCGTAACTGCCACTCATAGAAACTGTCTCCGGCTTCCCGACTATACATAAGCGCGGCCATCTGAAAGATTTAGAAATTCACAACATCAACTCAAGTCTAAAAGAGTTATTCCAGAAACTATTTGTAATAAGCAATCAACTATCTCAACTAGCTCTCTACCAAAAGACCATTTTGTAGTGTATTATGAAGGCAATGGAAAGAGTGGTTATAATTATCTTATTCAATGAAACACACATACATACCATGAGCTATCATGTTTATTTTCTCTTGTGTATTAAGTAAATAAATGTGAATATACATAAAGTGATTGCTATAATTTGTTTTTATGGGGCGGGTGTTGGTGTAGTGGTTATGAGCATGGACTTGTAAGTGGGAGGACCCCAGTTCGAGTCCCGCGTATAACTGCTAAATTTTATATTGGTATGAAAAATGTTAACAGTAAAGTAGGTGCTTCCGCCCCCGTCCACGACACCTAATTTGGTAGTTGGACGTTAAGCCCGCCTGAAAAAATAGGCATTACTTTACTTTTAATTTGTTTTTAACCTGAAACACTTCACTTTTACAGACCAAAGAATTTTCATCACCAAGCTGCCCACATTCTCGCCATTGTGTTATAGACAAGTAGCCACCTCGCTCTCCAAACGACTCATAGCACTAACGCTTTGCGTCCTTTCCTGAAAGAAAAATATTTCAACATGAGTGAAGGGATATTGTCATCCAGTGACTAGAAATTTAAAAAATTTGGGATCCGAAACTTTTTTTACTTTGACATCATGAAATTTTTTTTGTATAGATACAAAAATGATTGTTACTCCTATTATAAACTGCAAAGATTTTAAACAGCATAATTCAAAATTCTTATATTTCAAAGTTGACTAATAATTCAGCTGTAAATAGTATTCAAGCATACTATTTGTATAAATATAATCTATCGTTACCGCAAGAGACGCCAGCAGTTACATTAGTCACAAGCCACGTGCCGTTTCTGCAGTTACCAGCCAATGCGTACCTGGTTGTATGCCGGGGGAGGATGATGGTGCAAAACTCAGGATATATATGAGTTGCTGTCCTGAGGGCAATTGGTACTCTATAATCTAGTTTTGTACGATGTAAGCGACACTAATGTTACCACCCCACACATATACACACAGTATCTTTGATAATTGTGAGCAGGTTGAGATTTCTCAACTTAAACGTACACACAAATACTTACATAAATACCATACTCACATATGTTGTCTCTCACAAATAAATATCTGGAGATTTCCCACTTCTCCGTATTCTCCTACTGTTCCACTGTTTCAGCTTCTCTAATCCAACAAACTCCCTTTCATGATATATGATATCTAGAAGTGAGTTTACTAATGTGAATTGTGGTTTACTTATCTACCTAAACCCGACCGTACCTTATATGAATCGTATTTCCCACACTACAAAAACATACACAGACACACACACTCATGCACACACATTTATACATTATATATGTTTACACCATCTCCCATATAGTTACATCTATACATCATATAAATTAGATAAACTTGGTAATATCTCAAATCTAAGTATAGAATTTTTAATTTATTTCCAGAATTCACCAATATATTCTAAAATTACTCATAAATTCATTTACCAAAAAATTATTTACCACTTTCAGTATATCATAAACTTGCAATGAAGGTATATATAAATTTGTATTTGAATATTTATTTACAAGCTGGGTGATTTGTCGTAATTTATGTTCTAGAATGTGGCAATAAACAAATCAATTTTATTTACTGCCATAAGAAGACGTACTGCGATCGTGTCAGATTTCCAGCGTTGAGTTTTCACAAGTATTTTTCATTTGGTAAAACTTCAATGATTTTCGAAGGGCTATTCGTTAAGTTATTTCAGTTAAAAATTTGATAAATTAAAGTTATTTTTCCTAATAAGTTAAATCCTTGACGCTACTGTACTAAATAGGCCAAGGACTACAAAAATTGCGAACGTTTTAAGTAGAAAATATCTCCAAGTATGGTATAGGGGCTGGTCGAGGACTTCTGAGGAAACTGGGGCTGGAATGTTTGGAACAAAGATCAAATACTGTGAGCCTATGAGCAAGTTGGCCAGCATCTTCAAATTCACGCAATCAGAAGATTTGGCCAGTTTAACCTCGGCAGGAAATATATGAAAACGAGATTTTAATTGCTATAAGTAAGCCAGGCCGCCATGAGAGCTCATCATATCATTTCTATAAGCTGAGCTCATATATCATCAGTTAGCTTCGGCTAACTCATTGACCTGGACAGGAACAATAGAGTTACCCTATTTTTGGTGCCAGGGAAGTTAGTGTGGAAGGAAATGTGGATGGTCAACACCCTCGCAAGGAAAGGTATCTCTTTTTTGGAGGCCGAACCTTTTTGTGGAATAAGCGTCCAGTCTCTTTGGGGAAAGAACAGAAATAAGAAGGAAATGAAGAGAGTACAGCTCTGGAAAACCCTCCCAGGACTGAAGCAGACTACGTCTGATTAAAAGTAGGCTTCGCTTTCTTACCGTTTCATAACGGAGATTGAACACACAGAGGGCACTTGAAAAAGTTGGGCCTAGAATACGATAAGACTTGTAGATTATTTGGGAGTATGGGCATTCCAAAATAGCTCCTGTGAGGCCAAACTGTGACAGAAAAGATTTGGAAGCCTGGGTAGTTACCAGGTTGGAGGAAGATATATCCTTCCTAGAGAATCTTCCCAGATTCAGAGATTTCTCATAGATCTTGAACTGGAAGGGGTGCAGTAGATGAGTAGTCTCGCGCTAGCACCTGTGAAGTAGCACAATAGACATCTTCTGGTTATAGAGCAGCGTACCCCCAGCCCCCAAAAAAACTTCAGTTTCTTATTTAAATATTTTAGATATTCGCCCCAGAATCCCTGAAATAATGAAATAATTCTACATACTTATACTCACGATGCTAAATCACCCCGTATGGAATTGATCTCCAATGGATGCTCTAAACGCATAGGCATTTGGTACCAATCGCGCAATAGAGTTCTAGAAGATTTTCTATCATCCAGAAGCCATGAAAGCTAACCGATATTTATAAGTGCAGTGAAAAATTTGGGACGAAATTGAGGGTAACGAATTATTTTTTTTCCGGTTAAAAGAATTTCGTGTTAAACAATAAAATAGCAGTTTGTTTTCGTCCCGATTTCTCTGCCATTGTACACGTAAAAAAATATACAAAAAACACACGAAATTCCGCTGGTTTTTCCACAAAATTCACCGAAGTCGAAAACTAACTGAAATGTTTTGACAAAGGTGGTGCCTTTACCTATTCAAAGACAAGCGGAAACCTAGCAACAGTGGTAGCCATTGTTTATTTGGTTCCGTCTAACGAAAAAAAAAAAATAAGCCGAAAAATCTGCGTGACGATTATGCCTGCAGGAAACAGGTATATTTTGTTCGTCTGAGAAGTGAAATCTTTTCGTGTTAAGACATATTTGTTTCGTTTAAAAGCCAAAAAAAATGTATGAATTACATAGTATTTTGACGGAACCGCAGTATGAGTTGGTGTTAACCGATTTTTTATGTTAAGCGTTTTCGTGTTAAACATTTTTCACTGTATATAGCTTTGAACCTTATCAATCAATACAAACATTAATTAATAATGCATTAATTAATGTTCCTCTTAAAATTACCTTCATCCGTAAATTAATTAAATTTTCTAAGAAATTATCGGTTTATTCTTATTTCAATATTAAATCCATTCATTGTTCTATCAATGGAAATCGTATTCTTATATCATTGATTAATAAATACATCATTATGTAGAATAAATAAATAATTGAAAATGACAAATGAAAAAAAAAACTGCTTAAATATTAATAGGTATAGAACGTTATTAGGATTCGGCCACTCCCATTTTTACAATAATTAATTACTAATTGACCATAATTTATTGGAATTTTATAATATATGGCTTAATTTATAAAGAACATGCTGTTGTGTTATTTTATGACACTTTCTTCAATTATCTACAACGTTGTTACATATAAATTTATATAATTTTTCTTCTTTACTTTTAATTTATGATAGTAATAAATCAGTCATTTAAGTAATATAATATTTTTTTTCCTTAAATAAGGTTTTTTAAGTGAGTTTTGCCATAATATATATTTTAATATACAGTTTAGATGTAGCTTGAAGGCAAATAGCAGCACCTATCTACTACATTAATAATACTCCGTTCTTATAGTTACATTGTAGATCGTGTAATTTTTATATAGTAATAATACCTAGTTGTAAAAAATATAGCTTATGTTTAATTCTGTGTGAAGCAAGTCTGAGTCCCTTAAGCTTTCATTTTCCTAGTCGTTACACTTAACGTTTACAAAATAGTATTCAACTATTTAAATGTGTAAATTGATCCCCTTATTACTTTCTCTTACACCTAGTATAATGGAATTGTTGAGGAGAGAAATTAGGTTTGATTAGATATGAAAACACTAATATAATGTAGCTATGTTTACACTAACTGCACTGGACTTTATAATGAAAATGATAGAATGAATGGTGTGAATAAAGATAGACACGATGCGATGTACAGTTGTATGGTTGTATCTGATAGATCCTTTAGATAGATTCCCACTGGCTTATATACACAGGTTCTCCCACTCTAGCCTGTCTAAGTCAGAGAGTAGTCTCTGTTAAACAGAGAGGGCCTCTCTTCTCTCTGCTGTGGTTGCATTATCTTTGCGGTACCATTACACCTAGTAAGAGGAAGTATTGTGTAATCGTGTCAAATTTTCGATATCGAGTTTTCACCGGAAATATTCGTTTTGAGATCCCCTGAGTCTAAAAAAAGTGGTTTTTAACAAATGGTCTGTGTGTGTCTGTGCGTATGTATGTATGCATTTATTGAACAACATAGCTCAAAATAGAAAAACCTGTATAAAGTTGAAACTTGATATTCCGTTTACATATCACCATAGGATCTGTCAATAAGTTATCTGTCAAAATTCCTCAACCGGAAGTACCATTTTACTAGTTGTTTTTTTTTTCACTTTTTCGCGATTTTCTCAAAAAAAAAAAAAAGTTCCGAAGATTTTCTTGAAACATCGTATATAAATTACACATTCAATGATCTACAATTTTTATTTGAAACATTTCTCTGGGGAAATTCATTTAAAGGCACTTTTAGTGGCGCTGTGGGGGTTATGTTTTTCTCTAAAGTAGTGCTATCTTAGTTGATTATACAGTTTCTATCATCCAAACAAAATTTAATTAGAAATAAATAGATGGCCGAAATTCCGAATTTCAAGAAAATTAGTAAGCCGGAAGTGTGCTTTTACTGAAGAGTTTTTTTCAGTTTCTACAAATTTAATTAAATTTGGTACAATAACTATAAAATTTGTCAATTATACTCGTAATTTTGAGAACGGGAGTAATTATGAGAAAGTTGTGTGAGTGTTTCATAACAGATTTTTTTTTTTTTTTTAGCAATAACACTCGAAAGTTGACGACTACGCTCATCAATTCTTATTTGCTCTTACAATTCATTCATTTTTCAAAGTAATTCATTTTTTTGGGGGGAAATTCTTCATTCCAATATAGAATTGTTTTATGAAAAGGCGCGGTGATAAATTATTATTAAATAATAAATAAATTTGGAATTAATAAAATTTGCATTATTTTTTTTTTAATTATAGAATTAGTAAAACAATGTTAATTTTCTTAAATAGAAATTAAACATTTAATTTCTAGCCTTATATAAAATGGTATACAAGTGGTTTAGCAAGAAAATGTTACTGGTATAAAGAAAGTCTAAGCCACATTCACCTTCATCTCATTGAATAAAGCCGAATAGCCTCCGCAGCATGAGAGAATAATTTAACCACTCGGAGGCGTACAATAAGACTTATTGCGGCGTAAATTCAACTGCCGACGGTTTACCCGCATCCACTTAAAGGGTGGCAGCGTTTAATTTAAAAAAGAAGAAAAAAAAAGAAAAAGAAATATAAAGGGAGCGAAACCGGGTTAAAAGAGGGATGGAAGTGAAGAAATGGTTGGAAGAACTTAGGAATGGAACAGACAGAGAGGGTTGGGTAGTACTACTCAAGTAGATGTTGTGAATAAGTGTGCTGGTCCTTTAGGTTAGGACAATATGGCGAGATGGGTTGGTAAATTTGTAGTGGACTCTTGTGAAGAACAGTAAGTAAGTAAGCAAGCTTGAGGTGGAATAGCGGATGATACACTACAAGTAATAACGCACTTACTTGTATGTAGAAATTGTCCCTACCCTTTTTTTTTTTTAGTTACAGCCCAACAAATAAAACTACAGTCATATATAATGGAAGTGAATACTAGGCCAAGCAGGGTGGTAAGACCTTTTTTAACTGTAGACCGGGTGCCAGCAAAACCCCAATGGTTGGGCGAGCAGAGTGAGCAGGAAAAGGGGTGGCCTGTTGGAGGCGGCGTTGGTAGCGGTTGAGGGTGCAGTACAAAATAACACAGGTGGAATGTTAAATTACGTTCTGCAATTTCACAGAAGAACTACTGATGGCCCAGAAGAGAGTGGAAAAGTAAATTGTATTCGCTCTCACCCATACACACTTTCTCTTCCTCTTATTCCTATACCAATGGCGTTCCCATCCTGTCACCAAATGAAATTACAACAGGCTGGTTGGAATATTTGACCTTTTAATAGTTAAAAGAAATTTCTACACAGATTGTTTCTGCATTAATATATACATATATAAACATATGTAGCTATTAAAAACTATTTAAAAAATGGAAAAAAAAATGTCTACAGAAATTTATTAAAGCAGTGAATTCTTTGTTAATTTTCTGTAAAAATCTCGCTCCGTAAGAGACCCGCCCATAATTCTCCTGTGCAGTCCTTGGTTTCCAGAACTTAATCTCTCCATTCAAAACGTTTATCACCAGAAAGAAATAACCCTTTTTTTATTGTTGAGAACGTTTCTACATTTCCTGACCATCGAAATCTACCACCCCTTGAGGTACCTCAAAAAATCAATCTTCTTTCAAAATTAATTATTCTTCGCCTGTTCTTGTGAAACATTCTTTGTCGAATGTCCATAATTAAGAGTCGAGACTCCGGTTAAAAATGAAATCAGTATCAGAAAGAAAACGGTATCCACACTGCTGCCAAATCCACATATGTTGCTAGTCATGTAAGGTTCTAGGCTAACGTTCTCGAGAATTGGATGCATCAAAATAAGAAAATGATTTATATAATCTATTATAAAGGGTGTCTGGGCTAAGTTGTCCATCCTCTTTTTCTCGGCAATTATCGATGATGAAAAAAAAAAAAATTAAAATCATAACTCCTATAATGAAGTTGATATAGAGAGAAATTAGATTTGATTAATTAGACGAGATATGAAGACACTGTATAATATAGCTATATGTTTACACAAACTGCACTGGACTTGTAATGATTTTATAGAATAAAAGGTAAGAGTAGGGATATGACACGATGCAATGAATGGTTGAATCTGATAGATAGATATATCTCCCTATAGATAGATTCTCACTGGCTTATATGCAGGTCCTCCCACTCTAGCCTGCCTAAGTCAGAGAGTACCAGAGAGAGTCTGTTTTCTCTCGGTCGGGCTTGTGTTCTCTCTCTTGCCGTTACAACTCCCTTTATTTTTTGAACAGTATCTAATGATATTATAAAAAAAATTTTTTTTTGGCTGCTGATATGCAGGTTACGGAAACAAACTTTTTGTTTTTTCAAATGGGACCCCTATTTTTTATTATGAATTCTAAAAGTACTTTTTCTTGAGAGAGAAAAGCTGTTTTTGAAAAATTGAAATTGCTTTTGTAGTTCTCAAGTTTTTAATTTTTGAACAAAAAAAAAGTTTTTTTACCGCTGACATAATAATAAAAAACAGTTATGGATAAACGCATAAGAGTCTGTCCAAAGGGCAAAAACAAAAATGCAAGATGACTGTTTACACAAATGCTCCCTTGTTTACTGTTTTTATCCCATAAGTTGTAAAAAACTTTCAGTCTATCTCAAATTTCCATTCGTTTTGGCAAGATGAACCGTCTCTATTCGACAAACGAAAAAACTGATATGTACGACATTTTTGTTGAATGCCTTCGTCAAGCTCAAAGCAGTTGCAAGGGTTTACCAGGAGAGATTTCCTGAACGTAGACACCCAAGCTGGAAAACGATTGCACGTATTGCTATAACGTTCCGCTTGTATGGCAGTGTCATTTGCCAAGGGCCAAGAAATAGGGTTAGGAATGTTCGTACTTTCGATACTGAGCTTGATGTACTACTAACACTTCCCGGAGAATCCTAACACTTCGGTTCGAAATGCGGCTAGAATTCTGAGAATTAGTAAAAATGCCGTGTGGGAAATTCTCCGTCACTAGCAAAAGGAACCACATTGTTCAGGAGTTTCGCGAAAGGGATCAAGAGGGCCGACTTACTTTTTTGGCATAATAGTGTATTAGGAGGAAAATTCCAGATTTTTTATCATTTATTTTATGGACTTTTGTTAATTTTTTACTTTTGGTACAAAGAATAATTTTTTCTATTGAGATTTTTTTACGTTATTGGCAACACAGGAAGCCATTTACTTTTTTAAGATCCTGCAGTCAGCGGTAAAAAAAAGTTTGTTTTTTTTCTTTCAAAAATTCATAACTTGGGAACTACAGAAGCAATTTTAATGTTTCAAAAACAATTTTTCTCAAAAAAAAAAAATTACTTTTACAATTCATAATAAAAAGTAGGGGTTTCTATTTGAAAAAAAAGAAAGTTTGTTTCTGTAACCTGCATATCAGCAGCAGAATTTTTGTTGTTGTAATATCATTAGATAGATATTGCTCAAAAAATAAAGGGAGTTATGATTTGAAATTTTTTTCTTCCATATATAAATATATAATTTAAAATAATATAATTTTTATTTTAAATTATAAATAATATAAAATTTTATTATTATATATATATATAGATATAAAACTTATAAATATCTGTTGTTAAAGATCCATACGACTTTAAATTACTTCAGCTATAATAATAATATTTCACAAATTTTTTTACTTTCTCTTACTCCTAGTTACTTTCTCTTACTCCGAGTAAGAGGAAGTATTGTAATCGTGTCAAATTTTCGATATCATGTTTTCATCGGAAATATCCGTTTTGAGGTCCCCGGAGTCCAAAAAAAAAGTGGTTTTTAGCAAATGAACTGTGTATATATATATATATATATATATATGTGTGTGTGTGTGTGTGTTGTGTGTGTGTGTATATATATATGTGAACAGCATAGCTCACAAACGAAAAACCGTAGAAAGTTGAAACTTGTTATATTATACATTACCACTTTACTAAATGATTTTTTTTTTCACTTTTTCGCGATTTTCTCAAAAATAGCTCCGACGATTTTCTTGAAACTTAATATATAAACTACACGAGAAGCAAAGATCTAAAACTTTTAATTAACATATTTCTCTGGGAAAATTCATTTAAGGGCACTTTTGGAGGAAGGGTGTGGTTATATTTTTCTCTAAAGTGCTATGATAGTTGGATTATACAATTCTATCATCCAAACAAAATTTAATTAGAAATAAATAGATGGCCAAAATTCTCTATTTCAAGAAAATTAGTAAAATGGAAGTGCGCTTTTACTTTCAGTTTTCGGGGAATTTAATTAAATTTGGTACACAAACTATAAAATTTGTCAATTATAGTTTTGAGAATTTGGAGTAAGAGAAAGTTGTGTGAGTGTTTCACACCAGATTTATTTATAAATGTATGTATCAACTAGCTTTCAGTTACACTTAACTGAGCCTTAGAGGCTTACAGAACTACCACATCCCTGGTGAAGGAATGTCGAGAGGCATTGTCGAGACTCTCCAGGCACAACAAGGTACAACTGTTGTGGGTGCTTGGACATGCAGGGGTTGAGGGTAATGAGACAGCTGATCAACTGGCCAGGAACGGGGCTAACATTCCGTTCATTTGTCCAGAGCCGGTCCTGGGAATAACTGGCGGAGCAATTCGTGCAGCGATTAGAGAGTGGGGTCGCAGTAAGCATGAAGAGCTCTGGAGGAGGAGCCCGGGTGTTATACACAGTAAAAGGATGATGCCAGGACTGTGTAAACGAAGAACCCGAATGACTCTTAGTCTGAGTAGGAGCCAGATTTCTCTGGTGACGGGACTATTTACGGGTCATGGTAGGTTCAGGAAACATCTGTACAAGGTAGGACTCATTCGAGCGGAACCCTTGTGCAGATTATGTCAGGAAGAGGAGGAAACGGCCTCCCACCTGTTGTTCGATTGCGTTGCAATAATCAAATTGAGGTATGAAACCTTTGGTACTTTGCGACCTGAGGAGATAGTAGCTCAAAATGACCTGGTGGTGAAGGCCCTCAAACTCCTTAAGGAGGGAGGGTTTGTCTACTAGGAACTATCGGGGGTGGCACAATAAGCCTCTGCTGGCTGCGGTACCGGGATATGGCCCACCCGAGATTGGATAATAATAATAATAATACCCTTATCTTTACGCAGATTTTAGATGTTGGTGGGGGGGGTACAAAATAGCAGATACTTAACCACATTGTTAGTCAGTGGCTGTATCAAAGTAATCACTTCAAATTTAATGCAACAGATTCCCCCTCCAAAACATCACTTAAATAAATTTATCCGAAAAAAGAGAAAAAAAAAATCCAATAAAACTGATAAGATTTCTGTTTAATATAAAAAACCATTCGAAGTTTAACCAAAATCGAAACATCCGAAAACTTCAGTTATTTATTTTTGTAAAATTATTTGCATTTTATATTAACCGATTCTTTTTTTTTAAACATGGAATTGTAGCAATGTTTTTTAATGTAAATTAATATTATACACCTTGTAGCTACTTGGAAGCGTTCATTGTACTAAAGTGAAACTTTAGAGGAAAAGCGGCGTTTACACGATCAATAATATTGACAATACTTAAGAGTATTGACAATAATATTGATCGTGTAAAGTGAAAAAAATGTATTGATGGTCGGTATTGACAAGAGTATTGATGAAATTCAGATTTTCTATCAATACTGAGAATTGGAGGGGATATCGACAATATTATTGGTCAGTTCAATAGTTTTATCGAACGTTGCAACTAACCTGTACAAAACAAAAGCGATACTATTATAATAGGTTAAAGAATTCTATGTAATGAACATCTCCTATAATATATTAAAGTTGACTGGCCCAATTAATTTAAAATTTCCATTTTAAGAAAACATTTCAGTTTGAACTCTGACAATTGCACTATTAGAAAAATCGTATGAGTGTTTCGCAGTTAATTTAATTTTTTGTTTCAAAAAGGGTTTTTATATGCCATGCTGTTTAATATAGAGAGAAAATAGGCTTCTAACTTTCCTTCCGAATGGTAGGCATATTAAATCACTACATGTCTACATGAAAAGTCAATCAAACAATTTTCCTTGTTTATGCCTGATTTTGGTGGAATGTTAGATAAAGATTTAGTATTTTGCCTTCTAAGGTGTTAATAAAAAATAAATGTATCTAAAACATGCAACACAAAATTACCAGAATTATATTATATTTTATTAAATATATCATTAGGATAAATGTTTATTTTCGATGTTTTATAAAGGAATTAATTAAGAGTGAACGATAGTGGAAGTAATTTAAATAAGAAACATTAGAGCTGTCCCCCTTGAGTTTTCTATACAATATTAATAAAGTGAGCAGCAGGGTAAAGAGCTAACTATAACCATGGGCCAAAATAATAGCTACGCAAGCTTTAGAACGATTATTCATTTTTTAAAGGTTAAAAAAAAACAACTAAACTGATGAGTATAAACACGTAAATACACTCTCCTAGTGGCAGAAATAGTAAGTAGTATTGACAATAATATTGATCGTGTAAAGTAATGAAATATTGATAGTGGTTAGTATGAGTATTGATGGAAATATTTTCAATACTGGTATTGACAATAATATTGATCGTGTAAACGCCGCTTAAAACTTAACTTTGAAGTTTCCATGCATCCATTAACCTCCATAATATCAATTTTTCCTAGCCTCGCAGAAAATGATGTGGTCAAAATACTGGTCGAAGTTCAAATTTAATCGCGAGATTTTTCCAAATTGAACAACTAATTATTATAATAATCTTTCTATTAAAAAAAAAATAGATTTATAAATAAAACTTAAATTGAATAATTTATATGTTTCAGGTTTGTTGCTGTATTTGACAAATAAATCACAGTGATGAGAGTGAGTGTTTAAAGCATGCTTATAAGTTTTTTTTTGCTTCATCCTACTTTTAATATACTATATCTTTTTTATTTTTTTTAACATGGTTTGGTTTTCTTTTGGTTATTGTAGTAAACGAACTGTATCCATAAATTTATTACCTTTTATATTAATATTAATTGACATTACAGATAAACATATATGTATAAAATTCACCTTCAAGTTAAGGCTACGTTATACAAGATCAGTAAATCGTTGCCGATCCAGCGGCTGAGCTGGTATAACATACTAGTCGGGCCACTATAAAGACATCATATTCCAAGTCTCACCTCAAAGAATTATATATATATATATATACACTTGACGTCTTTAATGAATAATAGACACCGGTTTTCACATTCCCTTTATGCAACATTTATCATGGACCAACATAACTTCTGACCTTTTATATTTCTTTAGTTCAATTTTTACTCATTTTATAAAAAAAAAATTTTATTTAATACAAATTGTAGCTTTAAATTTTGTTTTTAATGCAAAATCTGCATTCTATAGGTTGTGAATTTTTTTATTATTTTTTCCTTGCACCAATGAGTGAAAAATTATTATCGTTTATTATATATTTATAAAACGATAATTTAATATAACATTCACAAATTTTTTTTTTTAATCTGTTTATGTATTCAATAAAAAAAATAATGGAAACAGTAAATTGGTACATTATTATTATTATTATAATACAAACCGGGTTTAAAACAACAATCCAGACCTGGATCTAATCCATCTAAAATTCACCGCAGTCCGAATAAATCGGACAATAACCTTAAGCGGGGAATTAGTCTAAGTTCTTCCACAGACATTATATTCCGACCAAAAGTACTGAACTTAATTTCCTCACAACCCAAGCAATCAGTCATAAGATGGATTGGTGTTTCCTTCTCTATCTTACAGACTCAACAAAATGGATCAGGCATGAGCCCCATTATGTAGAGATGTCTCCTTAAACCACAATGTCCAGTAAGAGATCCAACCAGATGCCTTAGAGCGCTCCGTGAAAAACACAGCAACGTCTCACTAATGGCCTTGTTCGGACCCCCGATGAGCATTTTGGACTGCCGAAAACCAACTGAGCTCATCCATAAGGATGAATGCTGTGAAGCTGCCAGCCTGACAGACATGTGCCAGAAGACACGCCAAAAGCAGGCTCGGGACCAATGAAAGGAAGAGAGGCGTCTAATTTGGCAACCTATCCACCTACTCATTCCCAAAAATTCCCATGTGACCTGAAGCACATCCTTCAGAGAAGAAAGCTTTTCCAGTCTTTTAGAACATTCTAACACCAACTTGGAAGTGAAGACACATGAACTCAGCACCTTCAACGCAGCTTGGCTGTCCAAGCAGATACAAACACCTTTTCAGTTAGTGTTACACATCCAAGACACAACAAAGAATAGCATAAACCTCAGTCTGGAAGACCGTGGTCCATTCACCAAGAGATACTGTCAAATAATCTCCGCGGTCTCAAAATAGACCACAGCTCCAGACCTACCATCCATTCTGAAACCGTCCGTGTAACGCCGGAAGTAATTATCAGGTCTCATCCCAGACGGACACAATCCTGACCAAAATTGGTAAATTAATAGGAATTGTAAAAATTAAAAATCCAAATAGCAAAAGCTAATTATAAACTACCCTCAAATTTTCAATTAAAAGTAAAAAGAAGAAATTGATTCTATGTTATAACTAATTAGAATCATCACATACGGCGTGGTAGGTAGATATGATAAAAACTTTTGGATTTTTACATCTTACTGTAAAAAAAAAAAAAAAAAAAAATACACATATTCAGCTTCTATCACATAATCAGCTTCAGTGGCAAATTAAGACAAATCTATCCTTGTTTTATCTTGGTTTTAATTAAAATCGAGACCTCTTCAACAAAGATAGTAGTAGTTAATCAGCGACTTTTATTGAGTTGATTGCCCGGGAGAGCTAGCTCATGAAGTTTCGATGGCACAAATTACGTTTATGTTTTTTTTTTTTAGTTAAACTTTTAGGAATATATTATAGCACTGTGGTCGGCAATCTTTCTTTTTGCTCCTGATTAGATTATACAAACCTAACAGATTTGCTTTCGGTGGTCATCTACATACAAATAATAATAATAATATTAATACTTAAATAAAAAAAAACACAGAAAATTAATCACATAAATTAAAATTAGTAGGTGCGGGGAGTAAACAAAATTATAGAAAGTATAATAGAAAAAGAAAAATCAAAAGCAAGAGATTAAAGTGCTGAATACAAACAAAATCATAAATAAAATATAAGAATTTTAAAATTTGTTCGATCAATTTTTAAATCAAGTTCTTTAAATATTCAAAATTTATAGCAGCTTAATCTATTTTTTTTTTTTCAATATAATTAAAATTATAATAAATATAATTAAAATTAAAAGGAAATGGCAATCATTGTCTTTGTTGGTGTAGCTTTTCTCTGGTATATCTAAAAAATCAAAATTTTTTGATTGATTAATTTTAAATTTTTATACTAAGTCAGATTTCAATTGTAATGACAATAATTTGAATACTAATTAATGCTTATAATATATTACATTGACTTTGTTTATAAGATGTAAATATACAATTTCTATGAAGTTTGTTTTAATGGACACGTATACACGAATATTAAATAACGCACCAAATTTTTTTAATGCACAACTAAACTTAAAAGTTGATCATCTTGTAATGTTATGGTGTGGATGTGTATAGGTAGCTTGTGGCGTGAGCGTCTTAGCGAAAAGGGCTTGTAATTATGTTTGTGATAGAGATGGAACTATTAAGAATAATTAAGAAGTCGCCACTGTTTTATAAATAATTATATTATCTCTTAGTAAATTTAAGTATATTACAATATCACACAGTATCTTTATAAAATGATGTTTATCTAGAATAAAGGCAAATATCTATCATTGGCACTGAGCAATTCCTGAAGTGTTCTGGCTTTGGAAGCAAAATTGCGACTTAGTTGATTGAAGGCTGAGTTTAGACTGTGTACTCTTTACTCTTTTAAAGCTAATGTTAGACTCTCTTCTTTGGAATTGCTCTCTCTCTCGCGGGGGAATTCTCTTATACAAAAGAGTTACCCTAACGGGATTTTGTGCCTTTGTTTAATGATCCGAATTTACAGCACCTGACAGTAAAATACACTCTTTTTGAAGTTAAATTCACAGTCTAATATATTAACAAAATTAGATAAATTATTTTTAAAAACTATTATTTTTCATTTCGTACTTCCACTACAATCTCATTCAACAGTAAACCAAGCTCCCGATTCTTGCACTCCGAGCATTCTATTTAGACGATTCTTTTCTAGCAAGTTTAGGCATAGAGGGTGCGACCCGTCTTCTATTCCACTAGTATTATATCGTGATTATTTATACTAAAATTAAAATTCAGTTAAAAAAAAAAAACCTTAAACGATTTAGGTGGGTAAACTGTTAATGTTTAGTAGGCAGGTCACTAAAATGTTGGCAGTCGTTGTTATAGACATAGAAGGGTTATTACTTTGGTAGAACGTGTTCGTACAGACTATTATTACAGGTAGTAATAAAAATAGAATAGAAGAAAATTTCTTATCATCAATTTATTGACTTTGGAAAGCTGAAATATGTGAACTGACTTACTTCTGTCTACACTTATATTTATATAAGGGTAGAATTTTTAATTTTTTTGTATAGTGATCCACAATGAAACAAGAATTGCTGTTTTATGGCTTGTTAAGGAAATTACCACGTTTGAACAACAACCAAATGAGTCGTAAAATAATAATATTAATAACAATAATAATAATTATTATTATATAAGGGGAGGGATTAGCTAAGTGGTTAGCGCGTTGGACTCCCACGCGGAGGTCCCGGGTTCCAGTCCAGTGCTACCCTTAGATTTTTTCTTCCTAGGAGCCTCTACAGCTCACTGTTCGGTGATGGACAGTGTAGTCTGTAGCGAGAGGCTCCGGGCGCTAATGACCATAGATGTTGAAGCACCTTAAATTAAATAAAAAAAAATAATTATATTCCCGGCGATTAGATGTAGATAATAGAAGTGGCGATTAGATGTGGTTCCTTAGAAGCTATGGCTACACCACACTAGAAGTATATTCCATTCCCAGTGCTGGAGGACAGTAGATACCTCCTATATTATGACAGATCTGTTATAACTGACAGGAATGTTAGTCATAATAGGCCAGATATCATACTTGAAGACAAAATTAAGGAAGGATATAAAATTAATAGACATCACTGTGCCCAACACACATAATTTATAAATAAAACTGTTGAGGAGAAGCAAAGAAAGTATGCCGAGCTTGAGGAAGAAATACAATCCTTTTGTCATTCCACGACTGCAATTGTCCCCAAATTCCTCCTACATGATGATATCACGCTTCTCAATATTCCTCCCAAATTAACCCACTGTAATCAATGAAAGTTGGCTTCTATCTTTCTTAAAAATAGAAATGCCAGCATTAGTTGAGGAAAAAAAATAAATAATAATAATAATAATAATAAAAAACAGAATTTCAATTCGATTCTTTTTATTGTGATTAATAATATATTTTTAGTGTTCTGGCGGAAGATCTCTCACTTGCTTTGTTGGTCATGCAGACTACAATTCTAAGAAGTTTTGATTTGTGAAAATGCTTCTAATTTTTCGAAATGCTACGCATTACATAGGTGTTTGGATACAAGCTTTTCCTTTATAGCATAATATGCTTCTTCTCTGTATAGTACGTTCAAGTTCATTCTCCATCACTTCTATAATAACATTGCCAGTGCTCTTTGATTTTTACACTCAGCACATTTTTTCGTTCCTTTTTTTTTTTTTTTATAAAAAAATTTCCTAAAAAATAAATAGATAAGAAGAATATGATGGATAAATTTTATAGCCGTTACAAAACAATTTCTATAATTTATGATTAATCTAATCTAATATTTTATCCTATATAATAAACACCTAAAATATTTAATATTGGTTTAATTAATACATTATTTTCTTGTAACATTTTTCGCGAATTAATTTACCCCCTACTATAAATATAAAAATTAAAACAATTCATTTCTTTGTAATTTTTTTTTTTCACTTCTTTCAGAAATAATCTTTTTATTAGCAGAGTTGAATAAAAAAAAAAAAAAAAAAGAAAAAATTAAAAATTTAAAACACGTCCTGTGGGAACTTGACTTTGCGTGGTGCGTAAATAGAAATAAAATTTATGAATGTGAGCCCTCTCTTGATTTATGCGACGAAAGGTTCACAGTTTTTTACAGGTTTCTTTTCTTTTTTATATTTTTATTTTATTTTTAAAAATGTATTTTCATTTTTTTTTTTTTTTGGTTTTTTTACTTTTTTAAAATCAAATTTTTGTTTTTTTTATTTTGGACCGTAGGGTGTCTTGGATTTCGTTTTAAAAATGTCTGTGTATGTATGTGTGCATTCAAACTATTCTGATCTTAAGCTTATGTTATTAATCATTGTGAGCTATGTTATTTGTATATAAATTAAAAAAAAAAATATAAATAAATAAGAAAATGTTATTATCTGGGTGGATTAGATAAAATAAAATGCTTACGCATTGATTAATGCCATTCCATTATTGGTTAAAAACTTTATGAAAGTACTAAAATTTTCTAGAGCTAGCTAGAATACTCGTACATTATTTAAATTTATCTTCTAATTTTTCGAAAGCCTAGGTTTTTTTTTTTTTTTTTATTGAATATTCGTTGAATACTTATTAATTATCACCAAATTAGAGACGATTTAACATTCAGAATTGATATGAAAAATAAATATCAGATTTATTTTGCGAAAAAAAAAAAATCGAATCTATACTGAAGCGGAAAAATATCCCTATGGCGCAACAGCCCATGAAAGCCAAGGGTTGCCAGACGGCAATTTGAATAAAGGGGGCTTGTAGGAAGCACGCCGCAGTTTTCACGCCGTTTAGTTCCGGCCTTCACTACCTAGGGCGCTACTAACTGTAGCTTCCCACTTTTTATCACGTTGCTGGGTCAACACCGACTTTGCCCTTACTGGAATTGAACGCTGAATTCTCGCACGAAATGCGATTGCGCTAGCCATTAGACCAACTCATGAGGAGACATATAGAAATGAAGCGAATATTTATCTACGAGTTGGACTGACATGTATTTTTTCGAACGTAACTCAGTGAACGCATTAGGTGTGGGATAAATAAGAGGGCGAAGCAACCTGGAAAAGATCGCTAACGGTTGTAGTGCCATTAAAATGGGGTGCCCGATGAATATATATAATGAAAAGTACTCTTTTTTACATTATTTCAGTTTTTATACATAACATATCTTGCAAGGTGATGCGTAAAGTTTCCAAAAACCAAAAAAAATCTGTAAAATGCGTTTATGGGTGGGTAGTTATTCTATATTTTTACCATATCTGTTTATAATTTTTGAAATCGATGCAGAATTTTTATCAATTATCTGTGGACAAAGTGATTTACAGCTTTCCCTGTCCAAAAAAAAAAAAAACAAACACATAATTCAGTAGATTTCTTTCATTATTCTAATAAATTATTACTTCTTAATATCTTATAATACAATTATGGTTATAGTGAGATACTTACAGTTTTAATTTCTACAATGCGATTTATTTAAAAAAAAAACATATAATCGATTAATTACTTTACATTATTATAATGTAATAATGAATACAATTTCTATATGAATTTCACATCAGTAAAATATTTTTTCAATTTTGGAGAATTCTCTGAATTGATTAAAATTGATTTCATTGCATTAACAAATAATCGGAGTATGTATATAATTGCAGATATTATCGAACATTTATCGATATATTGCTTATGTTGATTTGCAATAATATAAAATTGTAAAAAATTTATCATAGAACACATTTTTATTTTTAGCATATTTTTTTAATCATATGATTTTTTTTTTTTTTTTTTATATTAAAAACAATTGACAAGAATTCATATTCACAATATTCATTGCTTTATTTATTTATTTATTAATTTTTTTTTGAGAGAGAAAAAATTATATTTGAGAACATGAGCATGCATAATGTGATAGTTATACTTGGTTAAATTTAATTTTTTTTAGATAAGCAATAAATAAATTTTATATTATGACATTATGTATATTATATCAGCGCACAAGGCAAGCACTGACTAAAAGGGCCAAACTTCTTTACAGACTTAGCGGAAGACGATCCAAATTACCTACAGAACTTGATAAGACTGATATATATTTCTATAATCAAACCAATTCGGACTTACGGACTTGAATTGTAGGGTTCAGCTAAACCCAAAAAACTTAACGTACCATTCAGACATTCCAATCTAAACTACTTTGACTGATAGTTGATGTTCCTTTCTATGTCTCAAACCTTACGCTCCATAATGACCTCAACATCCCTTTCATATAATAACTTGCCAAGACAAAGTATCATAAACTGCATAACTACTCTCTCCCTTTGCTCTAATCCCTTTGTACAATCTCTAGCTTCCACTACCATCCCTGACAATTCAGGTCGCCGTTTGAATCGTCAGTGGCCCCGAGATTTCCTTCGGGACTGATCAGTGCTAATGATATCCCGTAGAGAGTGTAACGCTGGGTAGTTTCTCTCCTCCTATCCTCTCACAGCCTACAGTTTCATTTATTTAACATCTTATTTACACATTATATATATATGTAATACAGATTGTAAATTTCTAAATAAAAAAAAAAATATATATATTATATAAAAAAAAAATCATCTTTACTCTTGAAAATGGCGTGAACAAGGCGCCGAAACGTCCAGCTTTATTATTAAAATAAAATAAAACATTAATAAAAAAAATCTGGTGTGAAACACTCACAGAACTTTCTCTTACTCCAGTTATCAAAATTATAATTGACAAATTTTATAGTCTGTGTACCAAATTAATTCAAATACGACGAAAACTGAAAAAATTGTTCAGTAAAAGCGCACTTCCGGTTTACTAATTTTCTTGAAACTCGGAATTTCCGCCATCTATTTATTTCTAACTAATTATGTTTGGATGATAGAATTGTATAATCAAGTAGGATAGCACTTTGTGAAATCTAACCCCACCCCTCCCCTAAAGTGCCCTTAAATGAAATTTCGCAGGAAATATTTTAGATAAAAGTTGTAGATCTTTGCATGTTTAGTTTATATACGAAGTTTCAAAAAAATCGTTGGTGCCATTTTTGAGAAAATTGCGAAAAAGTAAATAAATCATTTCGTAAAGTGGTAAAGTAAACGCACTTCCAGTTATCCGATTTTTTCAAACTCGGAATTTTAACAACATATTTATTCTAATTAATATTATTAAGAAGGCAGAATTGTCTAATAAACTGAAATAGCACTTTAGAGGACAACCTACCCCCACCCTCCCCCAAAAGTGCCCTTAAATACATTTTCCCGGAGAAACATTTCAAATAAAAGTTGTAGATCTTTTGGATGTGTGGTTGATGTTTGAAGTTTAAAGAAAATCATCGGAGCCATTTTTGAGAAAATTGCAAACAAGTAAAAAATCCATCTAGTAAAGTAGTACTTCCGGTTGAGGAATTTTGACAGATAATGTACTGTCAGATCACATCGTGATACCAGAACGGAATATCAAGTTTGAACTTTCTGCGATTTTTCCTTTATGAGCTATGCTGTTCACATACACACATACATACACACACACACGGACACACACACAGACCATTTGCTAAAAACCACTTTTTTGGGCTCAAGGGATCTCAAAACGGATATTTCCGGTGAAAACTTGATATCGAAAATTTGACAAGATTACAATACTTCCTCTTACTAGGAGTAAGAGAAAGTAAAATGAAGGCTAGAAAACTGGTGTTTCTTTAGAGATAAGCAACCTAATGCAATAACTAAATTGAAAGTTTTCTTCAAACAATAAGTAATCGAAAATTTTAGAACGGAAGGAATGTTACAATATATAGACTGGGTAGTTGGTTGTCTTTTAGCTGTTAATATCAATTCAGGTATGAAATACATTCAAATGAAAACTAAAATTCATTAAAGTTAGCTTTTCCAGTCATGGAGGGGTTTTTCCTTTCCCGATTTTTCCAATAATTAATATTATAACCTTTTTACTTTCTCTTACTCTTAGTAAGCGGAAGTATTGTAATCGTGTCAAATTTTCGATTTCGATTTTTCACCGGAAATATCCCTTTTGAGGCCTCCTGAATTCAAAAAAGTGGTTTTTAAAAAATGGTCTGTGTGTGTGTGTGTGTGTGTGTATTTGAACAGCATAGCTCAAAAACGAAGAACCGTAGAAAGTTCAAATTTGATATTCCGTTTAGGAATCACCATGGGATTCGACAGAAGGTTATCTGTCAAAATTCTACAACCGGAAGTAATACTTTACCAGTTGTTCTTTTATTTTATTGAAACATTTACAACAACTACACATACAAAGAGAGTCTACAACGTTTATTTGAAACATTTCTCCGGGAAAATTCATTTAAGGGTATTTTTGGTGGAGGAGAGGGGTTACTCTGTAATGATTCTGTCATCTAAATAATATTTATTAGAATTAAATACGTTGTTGAAATTCCGACTTTGAAAAAATTGGATGACCGGAAGTACGTTTTAGCGATTTTTCTTCATAAAAACATCGACGAATTTCATTAAATTTGATATACTAACTATAAAATTTTGTCAATCACAATTATGAAAACTGGAGTAAGAGAAAGTTGTATGAGTGAGTGCATCGCACCAGATTTTTTTTTATCTTAGAGAGTAGAAAAATACTGTGTATATTTCTTTGTATAATAGTTCATCGTGAAATATTTTGGCCTTGCCTGCAACATGATCATAAGATTCCGCCCAAAAGTGCTTCAATGCATACGTCACTGTGGCGTGACATGTCTCTCTCTACCACTAATGGTTAAGATTCTGGGCGTAGGAACAAAAGTTTATCCACCTACCTAATCATACTGCTAAAATGGAAGTAGGAGTTAAGGGGCAATAGGGAAGTTAACTAAGTATGTAAAAAAAAGCACAGTACTTTCAACTCTTTCTCATTCAAAGTCTATCATTTAAGTCTCCATGAACAAGTCATCATTCATGCTCAGTCTGTCACTCTCAATTCACGCTACCATACTATCTGTTAGTTGTCCTCACGCATTGCTTTAGTGGCTAATGCACTCGCCTTTCTGGCGAGAATTCAGAGTTCGATTCCCGTAAGGGCAAAGTCGGTGTTGATCCAGCAACAAGATAATATGTGCTAAGCTATAGTTAGTAGCACCCTAGGCCGAAACTAAACGGCATGGGAACTGCTGCGTGCTTACCACACGCCCCCTCTTCAAATCGCCGTCTGGCAAGCCTGGCCCTTCATGAGCTGTTGCGCTATAGGATTTATAAATAATAATAATAATAAATAAAGCCTTTATTCCAAAAAAAAAATTAGCATACAAAACATTAAAATATTTTCTTCTCTTTTTTCCTTTATTAGATAATAGATGAAATAAACTAAATAAATACTCAAATATTCTTTAATAATAACTAATTAAATTAATTATTTTCGGAATTAGGCCCACATCTGGGCAAAGGCCTCTCCCAACTCTCTCCACTTCGTTTTGTCTCTCGCACAAGAGGTCCAGTTAGTTCCAACGAATTTTTGAATTTCGTCTCTCCATCTTATATACTGCCGGCCTCTATTCCTTTTCTTATCCAATAGCCACCATTCAGTAGCGCTGTTTGTCCATGAATTTCTAGCTCGAGCCACGTGTCCCGCCCAATTCCACTTGAATTTTTTTGCGATTTGCACCACTTGCAAGAAGTTAGCCTTTTTCTGAATCTCAGTATTTCTAATTTTATCCTTTCTTTTAATATTCAGAATACTTCTTTTCATGGCTCTCTGCGTGGTTCTTAGCTGCTGCTCATTATTGGATTTATACTATTTGTTAATTAAACAGTGTATAGTTCTTGCAGTAACTTACTTGATCAATATTATATTCAATGTTCAAAAAGCAAAAAAACAATACATTTGCTCTGCTTATTCGTATTGCCTTGGAAAGGCAATTATTATTTAAAACTATAATGCTCTATTTATGTTTAAGGTAGAATCCTTGGTTGTTATGGCATTGAATGTAGTAACTGCAAAGTTAGATGCAACTCTTCACATCGAAAATATATTTAGAATAGTTTATTCCTAAATATTTTTAGGCAATTAAAACTGATTTAATTGCATTATTAGTTGTTTGTCTTTATCCACTTTATTCCATCATTATGTAAAATATTTTTTTGAAAAATCTTAGAAACAATTAAACATCTTGTTTTTACAAACATGCAGCCTTTATTCTGCACCAATGAAATAATTGGCGGCATTCTCTTCATTGTTGTTTTCTCGTGTATATTTACTTCATCATCTGTATCTGAATCAATAGTTGTCCTAGATACAATAACATTAACTATGGAGTTACCAGATTCTTGAAAAATCATCAGCAACAGAATGTGTTCATCAACAAAAAGAAGACGATGTACTGTCTCTAGATTTTTAATTTTCTGTTTTTTGGTAATAAAACTATTTATCTTTTATAACCTATAGAATTAAAAATAATTTAATCTAAATAATATTATTAATAAAACAGAGTGCAGAGAAACAATTTTGATAAGGTAACGTTAAAAAAAGTTTTACATACCTGGTCACATTGTGCCTAAAAATCTTAAATAATGGTATATTCAAATAAATAATCAATTACTACATTGCATATGTATCTTGATGACACTTACACACAACAATAATACTGACGTGATCCAAGAACTGCTAGGCTCCCAAAGAGTGTAGCGCTAACAGTCCTAGACATATTTAATTAAAAAATAATAGAAAGGACCACCAGACCCATGCGCGCCTGACGAAACGTTTTATTAAGCAAAGTATATGGTATTAAAGAATATATTAAGGCTTCTTAAATTGCAAATCTATTGATTTGTATAATGATAGATTTTTTCCACAATAACACATCGATAAATGCTTCTTAATAGTTAATAATATTTCTTTCATTCACAATAATTCTACTGTCAAAATCCTGTAAATCCCCCGCAGCAGAATGCACGCTCGATTACCAAACACTATCACCATATTGAACAAAAAACCCATCATCTATCAATGATTGTGTTATAAATCATATAATGATAATTGTCTAACAGAAGAGATAATCGGTTGTGTATAGTATAAACCCGCCTACACTATGGCTGCTCAATACTGGCAAACATTGGTCCAACACCAATAGATATTCTTTTCCGTTGATTGGAACATCTGATTGGTAATATATTGTATGTGTTATTGAAATAAATGTTCTCCATAAATGAACTATGGTTACCATTTCTTAATAAAAGTGCCGACCGAAATTATATTGATTATTATATTAAAAAGAATTTTCTATTAATTTACTATTAAGGCACTAGTCACTGATATCGAGTCGAGCCACTATTTATTTGACACTGTTATTTCTTTGGAGTAGCTAAAAAATAATCATTAAAAATTCTGACAGTATATTGTATATGAACTCTTCGATTTTCAATTGAAAATTATTACACTAAAATTAGTGAAGGAAGTCTCTGGGGAGATATTAAGTGATTTTTAATGTCTTGAGATTAAAAGTAAAAAATAAATTCGTCACCTTTCAATTAAACAAATTCAAAGTTTGGATTAAATTGCTAAAATACGAGATATTAATCATTTTAAAGTAAAAAAAAAAAAAAATTCTTAAATTAAAGATTTGTTTTCATATATTAAAATCGATGCAATAAGAAATTAAATATTATAACACACTCCCAGAATAAATATCCCGGGGGTGTGGGGAACTAGGATTCGTGATTCTGCAAATAAAATACACCCAGTAAATGTCAAAGCACACTTAGTAAAATGTTACATATATTCTGAAAAACATATACAGTAAATGGTTGCTATGACCAATCTGTTCGCTCAGGGAGTGACGCAGATTGTCAATCGTCGCTCGTCGAGTAGAGTGGCCTGGCCCTCTTGCCTAGCGCACACTACTTATCGGTGATCGTTGTACGAACAAACGGCCTGGCTCTCCTGCCTAGCGCAGATGTCTTGAAACGGTGATCGCTGATGAGTAAACGGCCTGGCTCTCTTGCCTAGCGCAGATGCTCTGAGAAGTTAGTTAAGGGCCTGCCTAGCTAGCGCCAAAACTATTAGAAGAGTTTCTAATCGCTGAGTACTTCTCTCTCTCCCTCTCTCCTCTTCTCTGATCTTCCTGGTCGTGGATGGCCCCTTATATACGATTCTGAGGTGGTAGGGATGGTGTCCAGTAGGCGGGTCTAGCCGGTGAAAGTTCTCCCCTCTGTAGTGGAGTAGGAGAGTCCTAGTGTAGTGGGGGTGTGCCTCCCTAGTGAACGGTCCACTTGGTGCAAACCTGGTGGCCGGGCGGAGAACTGTTGTTACACCCTCCCCCTTGAGCTCAGGTGTTGCTTGCAATGGCTGAGCTCACATCAATGGCGTGGTCGGCCTCTCTTCCTTAACCTTCGGATTGGCTTCTCCTGGGCGTCTGCGGTGCAGGGCGTCAGGCTTGACACGTGGTATTTGCCCAGTGGTATCGTCGGGTTGTCTTCGGCTGCTACTTCATAGCTGACGGGTCCCTGTGCGTGTAGAATGACGTAGGGTCCGTCCCTTCGTGGAGCGAACTTGGCTGTTCGTCCTTCCGTCTTACTGCTCTGTGTGTGGGTAGTGATCCACACGCGGTCTCCGGGCGCGTACTGGGGTCCGGGACGTGCTCGTTGGTCTGCGTATTTCTTCTGCCGGTCCTGAGCCGTTTCATGGTTGTCTCGGGCTCTATGGTAGGTGTCTGCCATGCGCGAGAGGGCTGGCGTGATTTCGGCGATGAAATTTTCTGAAGAGATGACTTCTCTTAAGTCATGTTGGATCTCTGCGGGGGTCCGTAATTCTCTTCCAAACGTTAAGTATGCAGGCGTCATCTTGGTAGCCTGGCATTCAGCGGTGTTACGAGCGAATCTGATAGCGGGCAGCCTCCTTGGCCAATCGCTGTGGTCTTCTCCTACGAGGATGGCTAACTGCGTCTTGTCTTCAGTTCTCGGTTTCGTCTCTCCACGGGGTTTGCTGCCGGGTGGTAGACTGGTGTAAAGGCTTGTGTAATGCCTAAACAGAAGGTGATGTACTGCATCACGTGACTGATGAACTGCGTTCCATTGTCGCTGATCATCTTCCTTGGTATTCCGTAGCGTAAGAAGAACTCGTTTAGTAGTAGTTCTCCGCAGCGCTGTGCCGTAGCTTCTTGTAAGGGAAAAAGCTCTATCCATCGGGATGGCGTGTCCTCGATGACTAATATCCACTTGTACCTTTCGACTGATTCGGGTAAGGGACCGAATAAGTCTACGGCGATGACTTCGAATCGCTGGTTCATTGGTGGGGTCCTGAGTAGTCCTGCGGGCTTCAAGTTGGATGCCTTGTACCTCTGGCACGTCGTACAAGCTCGTATATACTCTTCAATGCTGTGTCGCATTCCTGGCCAGTAATAATGCTGAATTATCCTCTGGTAGGTCTTGTGAATACCGTTATGTCCTGCTGTGGGCGCATCGTGGTACTCCTTTAGTATAGCTACTCGTTCGTGTACTGGAACAGCTAGCTGTGCGTTGTCCACCTCCTCGTCGGTGGCGTATCTGTAAAGGCAACCATTCGATATTAGATAACCTCTGGCGGCCCATCTAGCTGCTTCACCATCTTGCTCTGGATCGGTGAAGGCGTCTAGTATTTTCTTCAGCTCGGGATCCTTGGACTGTTCTTCCCGGATCTCCGTAGCGCTTCTCCTCGGCATGTCTATAGTGAGGGTACAGACTGCGTAATTCTCTTCTTCAGGGGGCCTTGATAACGGGTCGGCCACTGCGTTGCTCCTTCCGGGTGTGTATTTGATCTGAAATACGTAGGGTTGTAATTGCAGGGCCCAACGGGCGAGTCGGCCTGTAGGTGATTTCAGGGTCATCAGCCACTGTAGGGGTTGGTGGTCTGTGACTATCAACGTGGGGCTGGCCTCGATATATCCTCTGAACTTGAAGACTGCCCATACTAAGGCGAGTGCTTCTCGTTCGGTCGTCGTGTAGTTTCTCTCAGGCGCTGTAAGCAGGCGGCTGGCGTACTCCACGGGATGTTCTTCTTCTTGCTCCCCCTGGACTAAGACTGCTCCAATAGCATAAGCACTAGCGTCGGTTTTGATAGTGAAGGGGCGAGTCTCATCGGCAGGCTGGAGGATGGGTGCTGACGTCAGTAGTTTCTTTAGCTGGTCAAATCCATCTGCTTGGTCGGTGGTCCATGTCCATGTGGCAGCTTTCCTGGTGAGCAAGGTCATCGGTCGAGCGATCTTGGCAAAGTCTGGGATGAATCGTCGGTACCACGAGCAGGTCTGAAGGAAACTCTTAAGTCCTTTACGTTCCTCGGTGCGGGTCTCTTGAGTATAGCTTCGATCTTCTCTGGATCGGGGGTGAATCCTCTAGGCGTAATCACGTGGCCTAGGTACTTGATTCGTTCGCAGCAGAAGTGGCATTTGGGCCGGTTGGCCTTCAGCTTGTACTTCTCTAGATGCTGAAATACCTCTTGTAGGTCTGATAGATGCTCCTCGTAGCCTGGTGAGAGCACTATTAGGTCGTCTAGGTAGACTAGCAGTGTGATGTGGCTGAGTCCAGTTCGAAACTTGTCCATAAGTCTCTGAAAGGTGGCGGGTGCGTTGCGTAAGCCGAATGGCATTCTGTTAAACCGGTAGGTTCCAAAAGGTATGATGAAACAGGTTTTATCTCGATCCTCTAGTTTCACCTTGATCTGCCAGTACCCTGCTCTGAGGTCTAGCGTGCTCATATACTGCGTCCCTTTAGCAGTGTGCAAGATGTCATCTATCCGTGGCAGTGGATAATGATCTGCTTTAGTGACTGTATTCAACTTCCTGTAGTCAATGCATAGCCTGTACGTGTTGTCCTTCTTGGGCACCATGACGACAGGTGAGGTCCATTCACTGTCGCAGGGCTCGATGATCCGTCCGTCCAGCATCTGGGAAATCTCCTGTTCCAAGATGGGACGTCTGCTAGGTGATAGCCGGTATGGCGGTGCTGCTATAGGTGATGCCTCTCCGGTGTCTATCCTGTGTTCTGCGTGTGGCGTAGGCTCTGTAGGAATTCCAAACACGTCCTCGTGAGCAGCAAGTATCTCATTAGCCTGCTCCTGTTGTGCTCGGGTGAGCCGGGTGCCTTCGTCTTTTCTAAGCTCCACGTCTATGGTGAAAAGCTGTAGTTGCTCCTCCGATAGCCATAGGGTGTCATCCGCCCATACCCTATGGAAGTCTAGATGGCTATACCTGGTGGGCGTGTGGTGAGTCCTTTCGGTGGACTCGCAACGGTGTATTATCCACCTACCCCTGGTGGTGTCCTGTTGTACCGGTGGTGAGGGTCCATAGCCTCCGAGTATGGCCTCTTCGGTAGCTTCCATCTCTACTAGAGTTCTTGTTGGTGTGGGTGGTAGCGGGCTGACCATGGTTGTCCTGAATTGTGGCGTCTGCACAATCGCTTCCTGAGTTGTTCCATAAACTCGTGTGTCTTCTGCTCCTGGAGTCAGCGGCGGTGGGCTGATCCTTTCTGATGTGGGTTGTGGTACCTTCACAACCGTGTTCTGAGTTTCTCTATAAACTCGTGTGTCTCCTTTCACTGGAGTCAGCGGCAGTGGGCTGAGTAGTGCTAGCTGCGGTGTCATAGTCACAGTGTCCATCTGTATTCTTCCTGATGTGGGTTGTGGTACCTTCACAACCGTGTTCTGGGTTTCCCTAGGAACTTGTGTGTCTCCTTTTACTGGAGTCAGCGGCAGTGGGCTGAGTAGTGCTGGCTGCGGTGTCATAGTCCCAGTGTCCATCTGTAACTGTGGTGGTGCTGGCTTGTCCTTTCTGGTGAATGGGTAGAGTGTGGGGTTGTCATGAAACCTCCACCTGTGTTCTCCAAAATCCAATATAAGTCCAGCGTCCTCAATGAAGTCTATTCCGAGCAACGTCTGGGTGTTCCGGGCTCCCGGGAAGAATGTGAAACTGGTCGGGATTGTCCTTCCCTTCAGTTTGACTGGCAGTTGCGTCTGGGCAACCTGCTGCGTTGTTTCTTCTCCGTCTGCTAGCGTCACTGTAGCAGTTGTTGGGGTGAGGGGATGTCCTCGTTCTTCTAGCAGGGTCTGCAGCTGGTGGCTGCCTATACTGGTCTTGGCTCCTGTGTCTACAAAGCCAGTGCCCTCTAGGTTCCACACGGCAAAGCTGAGTGCTGGCCTCTGCCGGGTGCGGATCTGTATGTGGGCAGCACAGAAAGAGCCTGTTCTTTCTTGCTGCGTCTTCGTTTGGTTGCAGTCCGGGCAGTTCCTCCTGTATACCCCCGGTCTGTTGCAACCAAAACAACTGTAGGCCGCCTGTGCTGTAGGCTGCTGCTTGTGCGGGTGGGCTGCCTTTGCCTTCCTGCAGTCCTTCTGATAGTGGCCTCTGATGCCACAGTAGTCACACCTGGTAGTGCCACCTGTCCTCTCGTTTGGCTTCTTTGCTGCTGGTGCTGGGTCCTCATACTGCTCGATACGTCTGGCCTCTTGCACGAGTGCCCCGAAGGTATCGACAGTTTCCCTCCTGATGCGGGTCCTTAACCTGGGATGGAGTACCGCATAGGTCATGTCCAGCTGAACATGGATGTCCAGAGCCGGGGTGATTTGAGCAAGTATTGCTCGCTTGCTGCAGACAAACTGGTCCGTGCTGATCTTGTTGTCCTGCGGCGTGTTGAAAAACTCTCGGTACAGCTGATCGTTGGACTTCCTAGGTCCAAAAGTTCGCCTCAGCTGCTGTATGGCGTCAGGCCATGTTGTGGTGGTTTCCTTCTCTCCGAGCCACCAAGTTCCTGCAACGTCTGTGAGTAGCATGGGCAGTGCGGCTAATGCGTGGTTGTCACTCACTCGGGCTGCTTCCTTGTACGTCTCTGCTGCGGAGATGAAGACCTCCAGGTCCTCTCCTGGTTTTCCTCCGTAGCGTGCGGTACACCCAATCATTAGGCCAGACTGCTGGGTCTGCCTGTCTTGATTGATGCCTCGTATCAGCTGCTGCAACATCTCTGGGGTGAGCTGCATGCTTATGTCTCCTAATTCGGGGCTGGGCTGTCGCTCCGTCGATGGTCGTTCTAGAGCTCGAGCCCCACGTTGGGCGCCATTTCTTTTATAACACACT
Source organism: Triatoma infestans (assembly GCA_011037195.1). Taxonomy (NCBI): domain Eukaryota; kingdom Metazoa; phylum Arthropoda; class Insecta; order Hemiptera; family Reduviidae; genus Triatoma; species Triatoma infestans. The sequence continues at coordinate 86,105 of JAAEAF010000857.1, forward strand.
CCCAGAATAAATATCCCGGGGGTGTGGGGAACTAGGATTGGTGATTCTGCAAATAAAATACACCCAGTAAATGTCAAAGCACACTTAGTAAAATGTTATATATATTCTGAAAAGCATATATACAGTAAATGGTTGCTATGACCAATCTGTTCGCTCAGGGAGTGACACAGATTGTCAATCGTCGCTCGTCG